>JAGVSL010000223.1:0-128750 GCA_022494535.1 Himalopsyche phryganea
ATACTGTAATTTGTCAGAAAAATATTTCAATTATGTTACCAGTGTTACCACGCGGGAGGCGTACAAATATTGAATAACAATGTAATAAAAATAATGCGGGAATAAGATTAAATTGAATTTTTACTATATGGTTTACTGAAATTTAAAAGTAATTTTTAGATGTGTAACTGAATTTTTTTGAAGACGAAAAAATTGATATATGTATGTCACCAAGAGTCTATATTATGCTTAAATTTTTTTAAATTTATAATATCGAATGAAAATAATTATGTGAGAAACGTGCACACCAGAAAGTTTGAAGGGTTGTCAGAGAATTTTAGGCTACGATACTGTGGCCAGAGGTGGATAACTGCTTTCGCTCCCTGAGGAACAAATGTAAGACATGGAATGAGACAATATTCGGATTAGAAAATTAAATAAACATAAAAATGTAATTTTATGTCAATCTTTTGCCCATTTGTTAATCAAATATACTCTTTATTGATGGCGCACATAGATCGAAAGGAACATTATAAAATATTTGAATGACATAATCTATATTCATTCGTTTGTAATTTTAAATTTTTAGCATATTTCTCGGTAACAACATCATCTAATTACTAGATGCCGTGGCTCAAGCAATGATGATGACTATTTTCTATAAGCAAGATTTTAAAAAGCGGTTAAAGAATTCGACCTCACTGAGAAAACTCCAAAAGTTACAAATAAATATACGACGCGAAATTCTATATGATTTAATACACATATTAATAAAATATGATTCGACGTACGAAATATGAAAAATGGCCGAAGTAATACTTTGAAACTGTATGAAATAATCCCATGCTAATTAAAGTTTCATTACCCAACACACCATTGATTTTATTATGTTGCAGAATGAATGAGCTATCTATTGCCAAAATTCAAATGCATTCAATCACAGCACGCTTCAGAATTTCAGGTCAATATCCCATTGCAAATTAAAATATATTTATAAATTAATTAGTACATCTGCCAAACTTCGGCCAGTTATTAATGCGAAATACAGCATGCAGGATTATAAAAATGATCAATGAAATCGCGGAAGGTTAGGTTCTAATTTCATTTAGAAGTGGCCGATAACATGAAAGAGAATTCATAGCTACAGACACGTAACATCACAATCATATTCGGCTCTCAATCACTCCTGAATGAGATAGAAAACGTTCAGATACGCTCACACGATGAAGTTGTAAAGGAATGTTCATTTTACATTATATGATTGTATATGTGAATACTCTATAATTCAAAAATGTATATAAAAATATATTATATCTAATTTGATGTGTGAGACAACTAGTTAGTTTCTGATATTTGAAATAAACTTAATAAACATTCCAATGTGTCAAACATTACAAAATATATTGCAATTCGGAAAGCAGGCAACACACTAATACATATTTCTTTTGCATTAGATTTCACAAAAAAAATGCTATGTTTGCCCATCTTTCTGTAATGCGTTTCTAATGTACAGGCGTTTCTCGAAATATTATTAACACCGAATAAATAGTATTATAAAAAAAGAATATTGAAATATTTATGTTGTTTCTCTACGGCAAAGAGGTGTGTTTTACTTTCAGAACCTTGACACGGATCAAAATAAAAACTTTTAATCCAAATGCACCGAAAACATAAATGTATAAGTAGATGGCCATAAATTTAGAAAAACATTCTTCAGTGAGCGTTTATAACCCAGTCCGGCAAACATAACAAAAAAAGAAAATCATTTTTCGAATTTCGAAGTTATTTTATGTTATTTGAAATCACTTTTGTTAAATTTGTTTTTCCGTGTAATTTATGTGGCGTTTTAATATTCGTGGTATAAATTAATAAATTTGAAACATCATTTATATTGAAACCTTATGATGTTTTTTGCGTAATATTCAACATTTTATATTATCGCACCCCTTTTTGAAGATGTCTCATTAATGTTGAGCTGTTTCACCTGTTTTAAAAATTCTGATAATAGAAAATAGAGTCGTCATTTTTTGAAACGTCAATCAGTTTCCGGTGCTGTTACACTTTCTGCTGAAATAATCCGCATTATCCACATTAGGATTGGACATGGCTTAAAAAAATGTCATAATTTCTGATAAATAATCACATTTTTTTAAAAATATTATCCACTGATAATTTTTCCAGATTGTAAATTGATATAAAATAATATAAATGCCAGAAAATGTGCCCTTTGTTACATGGGTTGTATTGTTAGAATTCTGCTCCAGAAATATCAGCCAGTGTGTGAGCAACTATTTATAATCTCTCATACACACGACATTGTATTGATCACCATTAAGATGTTGTGAATGACCCACAAAAAGGTGTAAAAGTGTTCTTGAACTTAACAAAGTGCTGTTAATTTACTTATGTATATCAGTAGCAAAAAGAAGAATCATAAGATACATAAATATTTGTTTTGAGTGAATATTTTACATTTAAATGAAAATATTAGTGAATGCGATTAATTTTTTGGCTTCGGTTGTAGCACTCACAGGTTTAAATGCCGGTACGGACAGTTTCATTAATTGATTTATCAATCGATTTATGGATTTCTGTAGGCATGGATGTCGGTGATGTCTTAAATTCCCTCCCACCCATCCGATCCTAAAAACGGGGAGTACCGAAAGTGATTACCTGACCTCTAGTCCTGTTCTAGTCCTATCCTGCTATCTCTAGTCTCTTCGGAACGTGGTTGAGCAACTGAGTAACTATTCTTGCAGAAAAACTTATTTTGAGACATACTTCATTAAGAGTCCATAAGGCTTCATATTGGGGGCAGGCATTGTTAAAAAATAAATTTAAATGGGTCAATTATATACTATTTTAAATCTACTAAATCTATGCTGTTGCTCTATTTACATTGTTTTATCGGCCCCTTCAAAAATTTACATCTGTGTGTCACTGTATTACATTATTGATATGTTTTTGGTATACGGCATTTGTTGATAATGCATCCAAAAACTAGCTCATATGTGGGACAGCTTGTTGGTCTTCAAAATAAAATGAATTACAATACTAAGTTTATTCCAATCGAATTTGAATAGGAATTAAAAAAACATTTTTTATTGCATTTGATTCGCCAAAAAATACTATACTTGGTCACGGTATAAAAACATGAGAAAAATAAATAACTTACATTCCAGCCAACCGCTTCAACATACATATCGATCTTATCGACATCTTCATGTTCGGAGTCAGTATCCAATAAGGTTTCATTCCCGCTGTCGACATCAGCCCCAAATCGCATACCGATTTGGACTGCGCCGACGTCTGTTGATTCAGATGTCTCAGTGGCAACAGCGCCATCTTCAGCAACCACCGTCTGCTGTGATTCTTCTTCAGGGGCAGGTACGTCTTCAAAAAGTGAAGCCAATGGAGCAGACTCTCTCATAGCTGCCTTCTTCGACTCCTGTCGTAGTATTGAGCCAAACTTTTCAAAGAATCCATCGTCGATTTCTTGTATTCTGAAAAGAAACAACAATATAAATAATAACATTTCTTCTAAAATGAAAACATTCTTACAACCGTATTAGTACAGTTTATCAAAATTATTATGCATTATCAATTTTAATGAAATTATGTTTTTATTCCAATAAGGTTATGTAATATCTTATCCAAGTGAACCTGTTTCGAATGATATTAATGGTAATAAACTTAATGAGAATGACACAAATTTTGAATTACGCATATTCCACAATTTTAAATTGAAACTTTTAAAAATAAAAATTGTGAAATATCTGCAGTTTATGTGCATTGGCACTATCATACAATGACTTTCTATCAAGAATGAAATTAACAATATAAAACTTTACAATGGACTTCTAAAAAATAAAAGCATAAATCAGAAGGACAGTGAATGTCTTTTTAAGCCATAATGCAAGTTTGACAGCTTTATTTACCTTGATTATTTTATGTACAGAGTACAGACAAAACAAGATGACTGAGTAATCAACAAAAGAGCCATGGTGTTAGCTGTGAACGATTTTTGCAATTCAAGAATTTTTAGGCCTGCTCTGTAGGAGAAACAAGTGAATGTCTACTTACACATTGAAAACCTATTCATTAACTTTAACGAATCAGTAAGAAACATTATTTTAAGTAAAATTGCCAACCATAATTTAAAGGATCATCTTAGATATTAACATTCAACCCTGAGGTCCATGGCTTGTACTATAATGCCAGCTGATATTAATCAATTATATTGTGAACCTTGACTGCTTCAAGCTGACTGCTATTTAGAAAAGGCAGGCCAAGAATTTACTGTCTGCCCACCATATTGGATTGGGTATATATAGGTGGGAAGAATTGTTACTAGAAATCATTACCCACCCTCATGCCAGTGATGATCACTAGGCAAAATAAAATATACATTATATTCTTATTTAGACAAAGGCAAGTATTTAATTAGTTATTATACTTATTCATGACAAACCATTTATACTTACAATTCAAAGTGTAATGACTGAGGTAATTCAATTTATTTTTTCTTTTCCTTAAATAGCATGTGTAGATAGTAAGCTTGCACTTTTTATCTTATCTACTTGATCAACAAACGTTACTATTGTAAATAACAGTATCCATTGAACAGAAAATTGCTGCTGGATAATAATTAGAGTGGAAAGTCAATCTATTATTCTCGCATTCATCATTAATTTTTTATAGTCCCGGCCAAACACCCATAAAAATGAATAATCTCGCAACTGGGTTCCTCGATCTAGTTTCTCAATTCATAGGTTGAATGTTATGGTCCTGTCACAAATATTACCCAAATAGGTTGTGTTTGTCGAACATTTGTCACCCAGCTCAGAAGCAAACACGACTCCGTTCAACCACTATCATAAAAAAGACAGACTACAAGTCTGCAAGCTTTGGCTTGATGCTATGATGCCAGTACATAAGGTTTCCGTTGATGACTCACCTACTAAGCACTTATGCACTAAGTCTTCAGTCGTCTCATCAAGTCGGTTAGTGTTCATTTTTACCTATTATTTCGCATTGTAACTTGCAACTTATGTCCCCCTATGAAAAAAGTTACAACTCTAGCTGAGAGTCTGAAAATAATTCAAGACTTTCCCGCATTCATCATTTGCACGTTAAAACAAATCTATGGTAAAACGAAAAATCGGTGTTACACTGTATAAGCTTTATTTAATAATGTCTTTTTTAATTCCTTTATTCAAAAAACTGTACCTCTGTAAATAAATAAATTGATTATAACAATAAAACACAGATTAGTTGCATTAAATGTATATTTTTTATAGATTTCTATTATAATTGAGTTTATTGTCATACAATATTACATTATGGAAGCCCGATACTTATCTATTCATCAAGGTTTTACTACATAAACTTAATTAAACATAATTTATTGTTTGAATCAAATCAAAACATAAATTAAATAATTCAGTAACAATAAAATACCTATTGCTATGTTAAAATTATAAGGCAACTAATTATTTGGTTGGCAGCTATCTGCATAAACAGTCGGTAACCAACTGAATAATTGGTCATAAAAAATAACATCACTCGGCAACCAGCAATATGTTGATAAATATGATCAATGTATAATTATTTTTTGTCAGCATCTCTAAGGTAAGAATAATGTAGGGATGTTCGAAATTGCTGATTTTATAAATTAGCCATTTCATTTACCAAATGAACAGTGGTCACCCACCTCACCATTTTGATATATTCTGACTTTTTAATTTACCAACCAAATAATTGCAGGCCAAAATTGTCAGGAATCTTGTACCTACAAATATATAGCCCATTACTAGATATTCTTGTTTAAATGAGCATAAAAATATTTCTTTTGATTGATGAAAAAAATAAGTACTATTAACCCTATTAAAACTCATAGGTTGAAATACCAGGTCAAGACTTAAAATCAAATTTACATGTATTAGATTGTTTTATATAATCTGTGAGTATTGTATAAATAATGGGAAGCTTCATAAAATACATTAGACATGCCTAATGCAGAGCTACTAGTGTTTATTGTATTTACAAAATGATCATGGATCACATAAAATAATTAAATACTTGTGCTGGCCTGGTATTTCAGCCGATGGTAAATTTTACATTTATATGCCAAAATCGTGAAGGAGTAAAAGACTTACAACAAAAATAACTTGCTATAAGCATATTATGCAAAATATAAATAGATAACATGAGATAATGTATATTTTAACACCATCTTTCATTTATAATCTAATCAGAAAATTTACATTATACTGTGGAAGACATATTATTGATTCTTTGGTTTTCTTTTTCAAAAGCCCCAGGGGTTGGGTATATTATATTCTGCTTACAAATCTCCGAGACAAATATATTTTATAAAGACATAGTCGTCAATTCCGTGAGAACTGCCCTCCCTGCCTATACCAGATTCTTTGATACCTCCAAAGGCGGCTTCAGTCATAGACATTATACCTTCGTTAATTCCGACCATTCCGAATTCTAATTTCTTCGATACACGGAACACTCTAGCGATGTCTTTACTGTAGATATAGCTCGCGAGTCCGCTTGTTGTTCCATTGGCAATCTGTAGGGCTTCGGATTCATCTTTAAATTTGAAGCAGCATACGACAGGGCCAAATATTTCTTCACTGTAGACATTCATCTCGCGAGTTATATTTGTTAAAACAGTCGGTTCAAAGAATTTATCGCCAAACTCGGTTGCAGGTTTACCACCTAATAAAACCTTAGCACCTTTTTTAATAGCATCATCGACATGTCGTGTAACTGATTTCATCTGCGTATCATTTATCAACGGTCCAATGTTAACATTTTCTTTTTTTCCGTTGCCAATTACAAGTGTTTTTTTAATGGATTCGCACAGTTGAGAAACAAAGTTGTCAAAAATGTCTTCTTGTATGAGGAATCGATTCGGATGCTACACATGTTTGACCGCAGTTGCGGAATTTCGAAGCCATAGCACCCTGGACAGCTTTCGTTAAGTCTGCATCAGAAAATACAATAAACGGAGCGTTGCCACCAAGCTCTAAGCCAATCCGCTTAATACCAGGAGCGCATTGCTGATAGAGTATTTTTCCTACAGCTGTCGACCCTGTGAAAGATACTCCGGCGATGAGCGGACTTTGGCAAAGAAGTTTGCCAATGGCGGAAGCATTTTTTCTATTGCTGGTAATTACATTTATCACTCCTTTGGGTATCCCGGCTTCGTGAGCAAGCTCGGCCATTGCTAGAGCAGTCAGAGGAGTATCTTCAGCAGGTTTAATTACACATGTACAGCCGGCGGCGAGCGATGCGCCAGCTTTGCGGGCAATCATGGCGTGAGGAAAGTTCCAAGGAGTGATCAAAGCCACAGGCCCTATCGGTTGACGAGTGAGCAGTATATTCTTGCTCGCAGTAGGGCTTTGAATAATTTCCCCATTGATCCTTCTCGCCTCTTCAGAGAACCACTCAATAAACGAATTGCCGTAGCCCACTTCGCCCAGAGATTCTTTGATCGGCTTTCCCGATTCCGCGCACATGATAGCTGCGATATCGTTCTGATTTTCGACGAGCAAATTATACCACTTTCGCAATAGATTCGAGCGCTCCTTGGCCGATGTATCCTGCCAAGATTTAAAAGCCTGCGAAGCGGCGTCGATGGCCTTTTGAGTGTCCACCACATCCATATCAGGGACCTTACCGACGACAGAGTTTTCTGCGGGATTCATGACGTCGAAGGTGGCTCCGAGTCTCGCATCGACCCAGGCCCCATCCACGAAAGCTTGCTGTCTTAAAAGTCGCATACCTCGACTTGTCACATAGGCTACACGCGAAATACTGCGGGAAATCAAGCCACGCGATAGCATTTTTATTCTTTTCAAGTTAAAAAAAACAAGTTTCTTATCACAGTGACACCACGCGGCCAATTAATTATTATTTATTGAAGCCAATTTAAACTTCTCCCGCTGGAAGAAACGTCAATGCACGAAGGTCAGTGTTACCTACGATCGATGTGAAGTTAGTAATACAGCTGCCATTTTTATCTGAAATATTATAATAAACATCACCTGCTAAGTAAATCTAATATGATAAAAAAAATAACAAGAGTGTTAACAACAAATCTATTAATAATTTTTCTTAAGTTGTACATACTTTTTTATTGTGATGTGTTACACTTGCTATATTCTTTGGTACATAATAATATTATTATACCAACGAGTCGTATCGTCAAATTCGTGTTATACGCTTCTACAGTAAAGAGAGAAACAGAGACAGCTATATACAAACATGTCTGATATTGATTTACAAAGCGAAAATGCTATTCGCTAGTTAACTTCACGTCATTCTCGTTTGACAGCTAGTGTCAGTTGGTCGCTAACCGCAACAACAAAAATAAAATAACCGAAGTAATATGGAACGAGAACTTGATAAAGTGATGGAAGAGGCTACAAATGCGCCTGGCGTAACGGGATGCCTATTCGCTGATCATCAGGGACTCTGTTTAGCGGCTAAAGGAAAGGCGCACGTCGATTCTGCTGGTATTATTGTTGCGATCTCTGAACAAAGCTGCAAGTTACAACCGAATTTAAAACCGCCAGTCATCAATTTAGAAACAGACAAGACCCAGTGTATCATTCAACGACATGGGACAATTACAGGGGCTATATTTAAGCAAACTGCGTAGTAGGAACAACACTTTAAAATTGCCAAAACTATTATATGTATCAGGGAAACGGATGTAAAGATGAGTGTATCAAAATAATTATGTAAATTAATAATTAAAGCTATTCATATTTAAGAAAGCAAATTGTTTTATATATTATATGTATTCACTAAAATAAATTGATATTGAAAGAGCAATGTTTTATTTGTGTAATCTTTCAACACCTTATAATTTATTAAATTAAAATGTTACTATGTATAGTTGATTACTATTTAGACATCACTTACAAAGCTTAGATATATAAGTTTAATGATTATGTACAAGAACTCAAAAAATCTGACAATGAACTTGGAAAATTCACGGGTTTTATTTTCGCCGCTAAATTTGTAGTTTCAATATTCATTGGAAGAGGGCAATGTTTTTCAGGAAAAGAAAATTTGTGCTTTTAGTATTCTTCGATAGGTGGCAGTATCGAGTAATCTGGGAATCTAATGACACGAAAATTCTGGTTCAGTAAACAGATACTTTTTTAGATTACATAGTTTGATGTTCTGCTACATGTACAAATAGTAATATAATATTATGAAATCAGTATAATAAAAAATAATTGTGATGCATATTTTATTACTCGAGGATAAATAAATTATAAAACATCAATGATTCGAGCCGTTGATAAATAAACAGTTCATATTTTTCTCAATGAAAATATTGTTTGATGGAACACTGTCCCACGTATTCATGACAAACTGTTAATTTGTTTTTGTGGTTAAGCTATCATGAAACCACAAATAGCTTTTTAGTAGATGTTATCGATTTAATCTAAGAATTTCATTTAAGCACTATTTCACAGCTAAAAATAGGACAATAGTAGATGTATTTTCTTCTACATTTTCTGGTTCATTGTTTATAAATAAAACAAGGATGTCAATTTAAAAAATGGTACTACAGTATGATATTTTAAGTTTATTTTTCAATCATTTGACATTTTCAGTGCTAGTGTGTTTTTTGCTATAAAATTGGGCATGAATATCACACTAGGAGAATTATCTCATCTGTCATTGCAATAGTTGCTTCACAAAATAGTTTCACATCAATAACTTGTGCACCTCGGACTTTCTGTACAGAACTATTTGACATCTACATCGGCTTCATTTTACTGGAACATTGATTTACTCCTAGGTTATTTAGCATTACATGTGTAAGTAAATGTTCTTAAACCCCTAGCTGTTTACTGGCCATGCTTTCTTTTATATAGGAGTACTCCTAAAATTAATATGTATGAATTGCTATAAGGCTACCACTTGAGAGAAGCCAAATTCGCCATAAATTTAAAAAAAATATTTTTGAGAAAAGATTGATAACTATTGAAATATTAACTGTTGATAACTGAACACTGTTGATACCACCGTACGTCGGCATCATTTTACACTTTGGTAACCTTAAACTGAGCTCATAAAATGGTGTGTTATTGATACACAGTCTGAAACAATGCTTTGTTTATTTAAGAATCACCGATAGTAAGTTAAAATAGTTTGTACATAAATAAAGTGTGATATTATTCAATATCTGCTATCAATTGGTTTTAGATAGTTGACAGTTTTGTGTGCCGGAAAATGCATTATAAAAAAATGCAACAGATTCGTTAAAAATGAGTTTCAACAATATAAAAAAAAAAGTTGAAAAGTATTGATTGTGGGGTGTTGTGTGGAAATCATTCCGTGAAATAGTAGATTTTTCTACATGTAAAAAGGGTTGAATAAGTACGTTGAGTGTGTAAATGTCAATCAATTTTATGCTGCTGTTTTTTTTATACAAAAATAGGATTTTTTCGGGCCGAGAAATATAAATTTAACCTTTTGGTCGGGATTGGGTAACAAGTGTGGTATTAAGAGTCGGGCTCGGGCCGGGTAATTTTATCAAATTTCAGCCTGTGTAGACTTTACAGTGCATTAATCACACTAACAAAATTTATGTGTTATATTACATATCGTTGTTTCCATTGCACAAATTTATATTTGCTTGTGGTTTTCGACTTGTATTATTAATAATGCAAAAATCACCCTTAATGCATGAAAAATAACACAACTAACAATAATTATGGTTAAGTATGTATATTTAATAATAATTGCGTGTTTTTTTATTTTTAATTTGATAAAGTTATTTTTAAACTGTTTTTATGCTCCCCTGAAAAATTAAGATTTTGTAGATATACAATTTTGATAAACAACAATATAAACAACGATATTATATGAGGTCCTGTTTTATTATTCAATGACTAATAAAGTTCAGGGGTTTACTGATAATTCTTAATGAAATAATTTTATTTTATAGGATTGGAACTGTAGTGTTGATGTAGGGATAGGTTAGGTATGTACAGCAGTTACATAATAATTGTAAGGATATATTCAAATTACCATGGTATGAGTTCGGATTTGATTAATACTATAATCGAAACATTAAATTTAGTTGTGAATGACAATTCCTTTTAAAAAGAGTCATCATATTGGTTTGGAAAGTTCACTGTCACCTATAGAGTCGACAAACTAGGATTTAGAGGTTTTATCTAAAGAACAACAAAGTAAAATTAAAGCGAATATATTGTACGAAAATTTAATCAAAATGGCATTGTTTTTCGGGGAATTTTCGTTCCAATAGAGCGGCCACGAATAATAGTGTGGTGTTCAGTCCACTTTTGTAAATAAATTATTAGAATATTCATTTTCAAGGTTTTTTTATGAATGTATATAAAATACAATCAATCTTATTTAGATGAAAAATGCGTATTGAAAATGGTGTGCTATCTATAAATTATATTGTAAGTTATGTCACCAAATATTTAATTTATAAAAAAGGGGAAAATCTAAATTTTTTGAAACAGTGTTTTTTTTTAATACATTTACTTTTAAAAATGTCTCCGTTGATTTAAGCAAGACTAATACTCATACATACTATGCCACTAATCTTCTGATATTTAGAGTAAATAGAACGATCTTTAAGAAATCTACATTTTTTTATCAATAAACTAGAACGCCAGATTTGTTTTGAAAACTATGTTTATCAAACATCAAAGATAAGAAATCGCGCAGAATTTCATCTCCTTTTCAATGTAAATCAAAATACATTTGTCATATTATATACAATTATGCGGTCATCAGCTGTGGACTTTATTCTTCTATTTTTAAAATAGAAAAATATTTTTTAAATCATAAAACATTTGTGTCACACGAATGGACTCGAACTGAGAGACAGTAAACAGTGTCTAACGTTTATATAGAAGATACAAATGAGACAAATATTATCTATGAGGTAAGATATTATACGTCTGAGAGCCACACTGATACCTGAGTTAAAATTTCGGGAATCGCCCTAATCCTTATTTTGTAAACACCATATTAACAGAGTGGCGAATTGCCGCTTTTCAACTTCTTTTAGAAATACCAGTGATTTTACAATTATAATAGTATTGTGGGTTTTGACGGGATGTAATTCGACGAATGGGTAAATATATACAATCATTCCACATTTAGTGACATCTGTTAGGTGTTTCTACGTATCGGATATAATAGCGGAGAATTAGGAAGGTTCAGCTGCTCATTCAAAATCGGCAAGGAATTTAACTGGGCTCTATTAATTTCCAAAATTTCTTGATAAAATAATTTATGATCGCCCATGTTTTTATGCAACAGTTTAACCCCATCATCCGCATTAAACGTATGGTTCTCCATTAGCAAGTGATTTGCGAATGTCGAAGTTTCTTTTTTTTTAAATCTCAATAATCCAAATTTGATATTGAAATTCCATCAAGCACCCTCAGTCGATGTCTTAAATTATACTTAAATTATACATTTGTATGTCTTTGGATGCGGGATGCGTTCTACAGTCGCTGTAAAAAATGCAACAGTCTTGACCCGAGTCCTCCAAACTTTTTAACCTAATGACTACACTGACTCCTCCACTAAGTCCCAACGGCCAAGACCTAGAGCGAGCCTATCATACCAACATACCGTAGATTTGAATTACGCGAAAATTTCGGTTGGTAGTTACAACCAAGTGTCAAGGACATTTCATTATGGCGGAGATATCCGATAGCCGACCAGGAGAAAACCAGCTTCCGCCTGATTTATACTCTCATATTAAGTCCTTTCGATAAAAATTTGATTGATCAGTAGCATGAATTTGCTCTTTTTACGCTTTCGGCACTACTTATCTGTATGAAAAAACTGGCGGGCTGGTGTTGGCCGACGGGCCGTAGTTTGGAGATCCCTGATCTTGACGATCTTTTATAAGTATAAAATGGCAAGAAAAGTGTCAGCTTCTTCGGAGTAAGTCCTGTAGAAAATAGCTCTATACGCTTTTAAGAAATACTATAAACTTATGTCCTTGATAACACAGAATACGATATGTCAGAGGAATTCGCCGACAACATGATTGTAAGCGGACAGTGATTGCAAAAAAGTTTATGACTCCGATAGTGAAGAAAATATATCCATACGTAATATACCTTCTTTAACCACTTAACAGCTACGAAAAATATACCTTTCTGCCTCTGTACGCGGCAAATATTTACATAGCTTAAAATTACAAAAATCCAACTTATTTATATCAATTATGGTTCCTTCATGTAACCGGACCTCACCAAAAGCAATATCATTAAAATTTCTTTATCAGGAAATTTCTAGCCACACGTTTAAAAATCTCTCACAAACATTTTTCATAATTTCAGAACGATTTAAAAAACTTTCCACACTTTGCTTTTCGTTGAAACGTAAAGAATAGCTTTAATTTTTAAAAGGCGATCACCAACTTAGTGTTCTCTTCGCTTGTAAAATTCATCATTCGTAGCAGTGACAAAAAACGATCTCGTGGCATTGTATCAGAATAAATTGCCGAAAATAGCAGCAAAGGATTGGCAGTAACAAAATTATTGCCAATGGAAATCTTTGATAGGCTAAATGATTGATTTCTCGTATTGGATCTTGACATGTCTATGGTTTTGGCAACCATGACGCTACCTATATGATTTTCTTTGAATTTCTTTTATTAAATCTGTGAAACTGGATATGTTATGTTCATATGTATTATTGGTTGTCGGTAGATGTAGAATCAATGTTATATATTCAAATGTGATAAATAACGTAAATTTATGGTGAAAAAACATCGCGCCCACCGGTGGGTTTATAGCGTGTGGAGCCCATACGAAAACCGCACACCGGTGTGCTTATAGTGGTCTAGTGGTTAAATTCTGAACAGTTTTCTTAACAATATGGTGTAACGTCCGTGAAGTATAAAATGTTCTGAAACGGTTCTGTCAGTCCTGCTGACAATATTATACGCTTGAGTGTGTTTTGCATAATCTAATTGATGACTGGCAACATTCATTTTAAAGAATACAGATGCTTGAATAGTTAATAATGCATGCGGAAATCACGCAATAATAGAATGACAAAAGTTGTCTTAACTCAGTAAAGATGGACAGCAATTATACGATGAAGCACAGCAAGGCTAATTTCAAATATAACTTTGATATTAATATCAAATTAAAAATGATATTCACAACCATTGGAATAACAAAGCTGTCACTTTTCATTTTATATTCCAAATTAATTTCCAGCAAGTTACCGCCAAATCCATCGAAACTTTTGCTCAACTCCTTGAAATTAATATAGGGTTGACCACAGAAAAAAGTATTTTTTGTTGAATTAAGTCATAAAAGTAGTAAATAGCTATTATGTCAAGATATTGAAAATAAATAAACCGTTGGACAAACGGCTCAATTTAATGAATATCATATACAACTCATTTTCAACTCATTAATGAGAAAATAAAAATCGATAAAATCCAGCAATTTTTGGCGTATTTTACAAAAAAGAAACTCACATAAAGCTGAAATAAGTACATAAAATAAAAATAATTCTAGAATTAATTAACTCTTTAGCGAGAAATCTATTAAGCTTAAATACCCGTGTACAGTAAGGCTACGTCAGCGTTTCCCAACTATATTTAGTTGCGGAACCCTTTGATATGGTGTACAAGTCTGAACCGCAAAGTTACTTTTATTTTATATAGCCGCCATGAACTAATACTGTGTTTTTTCATCGAGCCATTGATACAGCTTAAGTTCTCACTAGCAGTATGAGTCTGGAATTTTTGGTATAGAAGCAAACCTTCTTCAATATCTTTGTCATCGCTAAATTATAGCCTCTCATGTAATTCTACCTTGCCCTCCTCCACCCACCACTGCTTTCCCATCCGTTAATTTTATGCGGCTGTATCCAATGGCGTAACAAACCTTAAGCGTATCTACAATTTTTTCTTCCCTTAATTGGGAGTGTCTTTGGAGCAACTGCCCAAGACTTGGTGGTGTGCGCTTAAGTGTACAAAAAATCAATCCCTGCAGATAAATGAAAAGCTTGTATGAGTTGAGGTCTATTCGCTCTCCGGATGACGCCGCAAATTTTTTAAAGGCCTCGTAATTTGCTTATTCGCCACCAAGTCAGTGTGGCCGATTGGTCCAATGGAAGGTTGGACCGACTTGCGCAGCTCTTCCCTTTCTTCATGCATTAAATGACACTCCCATAGGTTGTGTTCAGCATCCTGCTTTATAGCACCATGTTGGTGTATCCACAAATCGTCCAAGCTCAAAGAGCTTGGTACTGAAACCACCGTCTCATGGAATCTCATGCAATACTTTAAATATTAAAAGTGACTATTTTTTCATATATCAACTTCTTCGTAAAATTACTCGTTTTACGTTGCAGAGCCCAAGAGATCCACCGGACTCTATTTGGGAAACGCTGGTCTATAAAATAATGTCGAAAGTTAGATTTAATAATTTATAAAATTCTATAAATAATAGGTTTCACACTGAAATTAAAAGTTGGGAAAAATGAGAACAGCGATAGAAAATTGTTTTCACTATGAATGTGAAATAAATGGATTCTGCAAAATGAATAGATACGAAAATAATTACTTTGTTGTGTTTTTGTATACCCGCATCTTTCACTATCTAAAAACCTTTTAATAATAATTTAAACAAAGGCGGAAAATATTTCGGATAACGATGTTGTTCAAAAAAATTGTGAATACCAGTTTCAATCATGACACACATTGCTTGAAAGAGTAAAATACATATGAAAAAAACACAAAGAGTTCACTCAGTGTATATATTTAAATCTGTTTTGGAAAAGGAATATGCTTTAAAAATAAAACACAGTTTGTTTTGTAATACTTCCACATCTTTACAATGATCAGAAATGATTTCGCTCATCGCTAGCATTATCAAATGATACGGTCTTGACTAACCAAGAATTGACAGTTTAACGCCATAAAAGAGCCATATGCTCCAAATTTCAGTGAAAAATAGCTGATTGTTACATGTGGTCTTATAATAAATGATTTTTTAAATAAACCTAAATGTTTTAGCTTTCATTAAGTAAAAATATCACTTTTGGTCGTACCTATACGATATAGTCAGTTGCGTAATTATGGCCATTCATGTCAGCTAAGAAAGAACTAAGTTAACTTGACGCTCTCTTTAGGTGTCGTTATCGGGATCGTATTAGATAAAATAGAAAGGATGATAAAATCACATACATATATAAGTTTTGAACCCTTGACTGTGCAATTGAGTAGTCCGAAAGCCTTACATCGCAACCACTTGGCTACAGTGACAGGCAGATGTATTATCGCCAATAAGAGTATATTTGTAAACTACTGCGTATAACCTAACAAATACAGTAACTCCACACTATCGAGAACAAAGAAATATATAACACAAAAAACTATGTAATAGAATCATTATTAAAATACAAGTTACCGGATAACCTTGGTATGACAAAATAACCCTGGGCAATTCGGTAGCAAGATTTGATCTATTGTATATTCAGCGAAAAATAAAATGAATCATTTCTCAAAATTTGAATAACTAAACAAAAGTTCTAGTTAAAAACAAAACAACAATAAAACACGCTCTACCTGCATATATTGTTATAAAAGCACCAGGTAATGTTGATTAACACACCTTTTATTGGATTAATAATAAATATCACGTCCAATGAGATACTATGTAACATTATCCTTTTAGCATTCTTTCTATTAAGTTAAAATTATTACGGGATGTATCTAATAAATATGCACTTGAGAGTAACATTAGCACGAGACTCACAGAGTCTTAATTATACTTTCAGAGGAACACATATGCTAACCATATTTTGTGGTGATAAGAATAAGTGCTTTTATTTTTAAGTCAGACATCACGGATTCTTAGAATTATTTTCGCAGCAAAATTTTATTTGAGAAGTTTAAATGAAATCATGAATTCATATGAACACAAGAGCCATTTCAAGATTTAACTTTTCTATGTGTCCGAAACAGGAATACTTCGGTTCAATAGTGAAAATAAATCAAAACATTAAAATTAATACTAGTTCTGCATCTAGCTGACGGCTTGATAATAGGTACATATCGCAAAACACCCTTGTGGACTAGTCTGTAGTTGAGTGGTCAACACTTTTGAATGTTTATCATATTCGGTTGCAGTGTCCACGGATTCGAATCGATATCAGAAATAAAATGTCTGTGATATCTACATTCTCTCTCACTCATACTATCTAGCAGCTATTATCTACCAACTTGTCCTCTCTAGGCCCGTCCTTCTATCCTTACACTTCGAAAAGGGAAGGTTACGCGGCTGAATAACCACCAGTTATCTTAGAATAACTTCTGTTGAAATGTTGCATTATGACTCCTTAAGTAAAACACTAGGAGTGGAAATAGATGAAAACAAATTCAAATACTAAGTTGGCACGCGAGTAATCGGAAAACGTAATCGGTTTTTATGTTATGTCTTATAATGCAACCAATAAATTAAACCTCAAGCATAATATTATATGATATTCCAAACATAAAGCTAACTTTTAATTTAATAATCTGCTACAGATGTTAAATTTTTGACCAGTAAATTTATCTAATTCTGACCTTTTTATAACATAACTTAATGTCTTATAATCTAGTAGATTTTTTGCACACTGCACCTGTCATGATTTACATTTTATATGTTTATTTCTAAAAGCTTACAATTAAATGCACTTTTGTTTAGATCATATTCACTTTCATAAAAATAGTTTTCAATTATAACAAACACATTTCACAAAAACAAATTCTTTCAGTAAAAATAAAGTGGTCCCACATAATAAAATATATTTTAATACTGACAAAATTTAAAATAGTTTTCACTCAATATAAATACTCACACTTTGAAATCGATAGTTGCACGAAGCTGTAATGAAATGATTATTAAACTATTTTGCCTTTGCTCCACATATTAGAATACATTACATAAACCAAACCAGACCAACCCTAACATAACCTACTACAACTTAACTCACTTTATTAAAAGAATTCGTGACTAAGTGTTAAATTAAAATCAAAGTTTGAGTGTACTAAGTTAATACTATCTAATTCAAAGTGAAAACTATCGAAATAAAAGTTCAAGTATACCAAGTGAATACTATCTAGCACAAAGTTCAATTATTTATAACCCGTTTCTAAAGAGTATGCCATGTAAAATTTAGTTTCATTTGGAGGCCCTCCGGAAACATTTCCGTGATCGCCATGCCATTTGTCAAAAGATCTTGATATCCGTCTTTTCCCGATCCCGAAATATAGGTCTATCAAGAGCGATTAAATCTATACTATTGCCATTACATAATAATGTAATTAGCGCAGTAACAAAGGTCACTTTACCACCGTGAAAGCGGTAGTGCCGTCCTTCCTGGTGACCTGTAATATTTTGTATTGCGTGACTCAATACAGCAGAGCCGAACCCTTTTACGTAGGAAAACCCCTAAGCCAGTGGCTGGCAACCCTTGGCTTGTGGACGGGTGGGTGCCATATTTTAAGTCTCTACCACAAATGTAAACGTCGAAGTAGATGAATAGACGGTGATGTTGCTATTCTATTTTTCGTGATTCAAACTGCATCACTGTCGTTCTCAAGTAGTGTGACTGTTCAATTTCAAAAACTTAGTAAATGTCTTAACAAAAACGTTCAAGAAGACCAAACTGCATGTACCAATTTTATTTCACCTATATGTGCACTGATTTTAGACAAAGTTTAATTCAACAGCCGTTCATGGATCCTATTAACGCAGCGCACACGAGCGACTTTTGAATGCATTGATCACTCATGACTCATGGCAGTGTATGTGTCCATTCACACTTGATTTGAATGTGTTTTAATTTATATTAATATCACCACTCCCTCGTCCAGTAAAATCAAAATAATATAATGTCATAAACAAATCAATCAGAGTGCCCATATAAGTGAAAAGGTTGCCGACCGCAGCCCTTTGCAATGAAACCGGTGTGATCGAGAATGATACAAAAACAGTATTATGCACGTATTTATTATCAAAACTAAAATAATTCAATATCGCTTTTTATAACAGTTTTCTATAACAAATATTATATACATAAATATTTTGAATTGACAGAAGGATTAATACCGAATAATGTATTTTAAATAAATTAAAAATAGTCAGGTAGGTACTCGCCTTAGTCAACGATTCTCAAACACTTGTAATAAACCAATTTTTAAATCATAAATCAAGCGTATGATCATTAAGACGAAACTAAAAAAAAATCGTAACGAGATTATCAAATAAAATATTGTTTGTTCCTGAGTTATTAAAAAATGTATCCGGATATATCTTTTTATAAAACCTCGATTATTTGTTATTGCAGTTCACCCCAAATGACATTTAAGACCCCTAAATAACGGAAATTAGTCTTAGAAAGGTATGACATGACTTTAAATAAATGCACTAGCTTACTGTCAATCTCACTTCTGATTCTCAAGAAAAAAAAGTTGAGACAAATCAAAATCATTGGTAATTAAAATTAATAGACGGTAATGACAATATAAATTATAATAATTAGTTTAATTATTAACATACAAGGTAATATTTATCACTGTCAATACCATTAGTAATCAAATAATTAAGCATTAATTATCAATCAAACAATTTAATACAATAAACTTGGTGGCAATGGTCTCGATGGATTACTTCCAATGTTATAAATTTATAAAGAATGTTCATATCATCTACTTATTGTATCGTAACTAAAACGTTACAATAATGGTGTTAAAGAATTCGCCAAGTGTGCATAATTGTGTACATAATAATATATTATTCTAAAGCAAAGCTTGATATTGATTAATATATTTTCCGACCGGGATACCGGGTAGGGTCTTCCAGGACAATCCCGATCAATCATGTAATGCTGGCAGCCCTATTGTCATTTTTTCATATTTTGTAATGTCTAGATATTTTTCTAACTATAAAGAAAATTAATATGTTCTTGTTTTGTTAAAAATATTTCAGCTTAACCTTACAACCTTACAAATACTGACAACTAACATTTCAAGAAACAAAAGTGTTTCATATTAATTAATAATCTCATTCCGATATCGGATATCCATTCAAATTATTGAAAAAAATATATCTTAATTCACCAATAAAAAATATTTTCGGTATTTTACAGGTGAGTAATTCTTCTAAAGCATCACAATAGCGTGTACATTTTATCGATTTAATAATTATTAATAATATTTTGACTCATAGTTTTAACATGTGAATCAACGCTTTTTCCCAGAAAAAATAAGCCTCCATATTACCGCACAAACATTTCGCTAAAAATGTTCATTTCACTTATCTGAATAATAAAGGCCAAATAATAAATCAATGACACTAATTTAAAAACTAATGCCCTGACAAGTTTGCAAGTACAATATTGAGTACTTACCTACCTTCTAATAGTTTTAAACGATACATCAATTATTTAAAGGTTGGGTGAAAGTTTCATATCTTGGCAACATTGCATTCGATATGCTCGCTTATTTGCTGACACCTTTTGGAAGCGAAAGTTGAAATATATACTTGAAATTGTTTTCTTCAATAATTGGTACCAATGAAGCAATAGTACATTCGTTAATGTTCAAACAAATAATGATACAATTATTTAATTAATTTTACATCAACAATGTCAGAGGGAATAATCAACGGAACAAAAATCGTCTCCATAAATTTATGAAACCACAGATATAAATTAATAAAACTATTCACAATAACGATTCAATAATCTTAAATTTTTTTTGGTTTTCGTTCCAGTTCAAGTAAAAAAAATATATAACGGTTTTTCCGGTTTTCAGTTCAGTTCCGAGTGTTGCGCCTACGACAACTGAAGTGGGGTGCAAAATCATGTAAACGCAAATGTTTAAAAGATGGACTGAACCCAAAAAACAGATATTCTTTTCCGGTTCAGTTCCGGTCCGAAGCCCTACTTGTTACATTGTCTACGATGTTATACAATCGGAAATCAGTAATATGGACGATTCAGACACAAACCAGTTACGGAGTTGTAGGAGAATCTAACTTATTTTGAGAAACCTTGAGAAATAGAAAGATTACTAAAAAATATCTATTACGTTTATTAGACACATCAAAATAATTCAATTTGATATATCTTTAAACCAGTTATCACTGCGTTGTATCAGGAATACAAACATAAACAAACTTGGCAAGATAACAACAATATAATAAATAAATATTAAAATAAATTACACATTAAATCAATATTAAAGAAATAAGAAATGTATTTTGTCACAACGACCCGGGTTTCAGCTCTTCAGGCATTCGAGAAACTATTGGTTCGAACGCACAATCACGAATAAAAGCATTATAGATATAAATGCTTTTTACATATTGACAATATTGTAGAAGCTCAGAATATTAAGTCCCTCCGTTAACCCTTTATAGGGCAAATAAGTTTTTTTTCCGAAATCAACTGCGAACTATATTATGGGAATATACGACGCACCGTATCGTGAAATGTGATAGTTCAAGTGTCTGAAAAGCGGAGAAGGCGAGTTACCATTTTCACACAATGGCAGTCGCCAAACATGAGAAGATTTCGCCGAATAAATATGATTGTGTGTGATTATCATCGGAGATCTTCTGTGACCGTGAGATTCGTAATATACGATTATCGGTAGACGCATTACAGCGAAACTAAATATAGAGAAAGATTTATCAGTCTGAAGCCAATCTCCGATCGGGAAGGACTTATTCACCCGTCATCTTCATACGTCGTCAACATCGGAAGAAACATACAAACCAGGAAGCAACATTAAATTTCTAAAATATTATTTTGAATTAAATATTGTGCATTGATCAATAATATAACTGACGAATTGACATTCCAACGCATGGAGTGCAGATAGGCAGCCACTGTTGCTTAATATTAGATAACTGTTTTATAAGTGTTGTGACTGTCCATAGAAATATTCCAATTACGTAATTCGTAATATATTAATGAAATTGTCACTAAAACCATTTTGATTTCTGATGTCATTTATGAATCGCTGATACGCTCTAACGATTGATATTATAAATTTCAATATTAATTGTAAAGCAGAATTAAATAATATGTGAATAAAGGTGTGAGCTTTGCATCTATTATAACACAATATTGTTCTGTAAGTTTGAAAAAAAATATTTCTCTCTTATTCTCGCAAACTGAGTGTATTGATTATTCGGTAAAAGTAAAGAAGTATGACGCTAACCTAGACAAGGCGAAGAAATCGATATTTCTACTAGCCTCATTAACCTACAAATCCAGTCAGTTGAATATAAGTAATAAAGTAGATCAAGATATCGGCTGAGGATGCTTGATGAAATTTGAAATGTTAAAATGAGTTTGAGTGGTCGAGAGTATTAGTAACGGGCCGTCTTAGGTGGACTAAGTCTTCGCGAATGTGAGACGGTGCGGCGTAGCTCAAAAATATCAATCGTTATCCGCCAATGGGAGTGTCCTACGTGAGAGGTGACGAAGAGATGCGGTGCGCCGCTCCTGGTACGCGATCAGTTCATTTGATATTTTCACGCGAAGTGAGCGCGGTGGTGTGTGTTTTGCATTAGCTAACGCGGTGGCGCGTTTGCACGTTGCACGTTCGCAATGTGAAGCATATTAACTTCTAATGGAAAATCTCAATACCTAATCCCTGAAGTCAGATTTGTTCTACTTCGATATTATTGCTATAAATCAATTGACCCCTGTGCCTAGCAACCCTCTTCCAGAATCCAGACATTCCCTCTTTTCCAATCTTACTCACACCTTCATTGGAAAACCTCTGATTCACTTTTGCAGCTCCTTCGTCGGAAATTCTCTACATACACTCTACCCAAAATCTTTAGGGTCTCAAAATGCTTTAATATATTCTTGTAATTTTTTTGGAATGTGTAATTATTGATATTTTAACATTTTGGAATTGATCTACCGCCAGCCATTGCTGTGACGGCGAGTGAGAAATTATTGTTGTCTTTTTCAGAGTTTAGGTAGTGCGGTTTCTATAACGTTCGATCGGGTTCTGTCTATCGCCAGATTCGGTCTATCGGTATCCGCATTATGAAGGTATCTTAGGTAAGTCTTTTGTTCAGTGTTGTTAGCTCGTCGGTGTCGTCCGTCGTATTTATTTGTTTCCCCACAAATTCAATAATATCCACCAAATATTTCATAAATTAAATATGATTTCTTAACAAGAATTTTTATAATATTCTTACATTAATTCTCTCTCTTCTCGATTATTTCCCTCCAGTGTAATGAAAAATAAATTTTAAACCATTTGACATCCGCTATCCCGTTTTACAAACAATTTATTAATGGCTTAAAAGATTTTTTTATTGCATAAAACTGGTGCATATTCATTTCGGTAGTACATATTATTATCGTTAAAGTAAAAGAAATATTGATAGCATTATAATAAAATATGTTGTAAAATTGATTACTAACTAGAGGTAAGTGTTTGTATAAAAGCCATTGAAGTAATAAATATTTACTTTTAGGCTTAGGAAAAAAATACAGTATGCTAAAAAAGCTAAGAAGAGATTTTATTTTTTTGAAGGTGATTGGTTTTTATCATTTGTGAAAATTCTTTAAAACGATTTAAAAATAGACATCAGGAAATAATAGTAAAGGTATTCACTGTTACCAAGATGTACTGATATAATAAATTAATATTCAGAAGAAGATAATAAATGTTTAGTCAATTTTGTTTTCTGTCAAGCAGCTTTCATTCACTACAATTGGAAATAGTAATTTTCTTAACAAAAATGGTAATACCTGATGATAAAAAATCGCTATTCAATGATTTGACAGTTTCCGTTTAAAAAAAAAATAAAAGCAGTTTATTATTATGTCATATTGAAATTAATTTTAAATGGAATCTATAGATTGTTTTCTTTTTTTTTGTTATTTCAATTTTATGTTTTTCTAACAATAATATAAAGCAATATCTGAAACAAGTATTCAGAATATCGTTCTCGTTCAAGCAACGAGAAGTTTAGTCAGAAAAGTCGTGGTTTATGCTATTTTTACCATAGTGTTTATTTTTTCAAACTTTTAAGGTCTAGAAAACACAAAAAAAATCAATTATACATCTGTCAAAAAACATGATGAAGTCTAAAAATAGTACGTTTAAATGTAGTAAAAACTTTTCCATATTTGACTCATAATATTATGGCTAGACTCTAGTTATTACAGTCAGGTGAAATTATTTCTCAATACAGATATTTTTTTACGATACAATTTTTGACTGTATTTATGTAACATATTTAAACGCGCACACATCAATCCTGAGCATAAACATTTATGTCAATTATTTTACAACTTTTTAGTATCATTTTATTCAGCTTAAATAAAAATAGTGATAAAGTTAGTAAAAAAGTTTAATGTTAATATCCACCGGTTCTTATACGACGACAACAATTTGTATGTAAACATTCTACATAGTGACATAGAGATGTAGACTCCATTACGCGAATTATTCAATTGAGGTTAGCAATTAACGTATCGTCGTATCCTGTTTGAACGAACTACTGCACTGTACCCAAAAACTTGAATTCAAATAAACTGAAACATTATTTTATAGTGTATGCACAAACTTGAGGCACAATCTTTACTTCTGTCTTTAGAACCTCTAAAAATTCGCAAACTCTGAACAAAGCAGTTTAAATATGGTTCATAATATGTTGTTTTTTTTTGACACTAACGTCTTACTAAAGAAAGCAAACACAGTCATTTGCTTTGTCTGCAAATGATTGCCTACTGACATCCAAACCGTTTGGGGATGTCTGCGTGAATAAAACTATTTGAAATCACCTGACAATTTTTAATTCGAATACATTGAACGACTAATATATATTTTGTAACACTAATTTTACGTATCTAATTGTAAAAATAGCTTCCATTAACCGTTTGACGGGATATCTCTGGTTGAATAAAACTAACCCTGTCCAACCAACAAAAATTTGAAACTGGTTTAACTTGAAGAATAAAACTCTAACAATCGATGGGATATAAAATAAGTAAATTATAATTTGTAAACACAACAAAAAAATTTTTGGACAACTTTTATTTTTACGAAAAATATGCGGCCTGACAAGCACGGCGGCCTAATTTATTTGCGGCTATGAAAAGGTTAATTATTCTTTTGGGGTAATTGTAATGAAGCATGTACGGCTGTTTATTAAAACAAAAAACAAACAAACTCATTATTCATGTTATGGAATCTATTGATACATACGGAAAAAATAAGGACTGCCTAGGTACCAAGTTTTGAATATACAAATTTATCAACGTGATAAAATGTTGTAAGGGCAACACGTCATATGTATTTTAACTTTTTATTTTCTAATCAAACATTTAACACCTAACCTTGATTTGCATATTAAGAAGGGCATAGATATAACGGAAAAAGATAGCATCTTATAGAAACTTATAATGAATACAGAATAATTGAAAGTTATTTTATTTTCCCACTATTGTCTTTCCGTTCGTGAGAATAAAATGTAAAGTATATGAATATTGTTTGGTCGATGGAGTAAATTATTATGAAATATCTCTACTATATAACACAAAATACATATAGAAATCAGTATGTTTGTATGTCTGTCGTTCACAACAACTCCTCCCAAACGGCGTACATAAGCGACGTGAAACTGTCCCATATCATTCTAGCTGCAATTGTTAGTTCAACTGTGCTATTTTCAACTATTAATATTTAACTTTTAACCTGAAACTGAAAACTCTATATTTTTGACGTTTACAATGCGGAATAAAAAAATCAGCAAAAGCCAAGGAAGGTCTCCTAGCGACTGCTCCATACCAAATATTCAACATCTTAGAATCATGTCGCCTAGCAACTATAAATATTTTATATTATAAAGTTCACAAATAATATTTTTTCATGGTTGAATCGTAAAATTTGTAAAAAATCAAAAGATTGAGCAGAAAATTATGCACTATTTTTTAACTTGAAACATTGACATCCTCATTTCATGTCTTTAACGAAATGAAGTTGTCATCATCTTAACTGGAAATGAAAAAGAGATTCGTGATATTGTCTTGAGAATGCGCAGATTTACGAGATTCACATTTTGTATGACGTTTTATACATAGTATCCACTCATGTTCCTACGTGGCGATAATCGATATGTAATAATAGCAACTGCAAATAGGCAAGTTTTGCATCCATATTTGGTTGACATGCATGCTTAAATTGAGACGAAGCGATTATTACTTATCAAAACAAAATCAAAAGAAGTTGCGTGCCGACAAATATAATGAAATCTGATAAAGTGGGTATTGATAACCAGTGGGCCGTCCTGAGGATCATTTGTAAGCAAAGTCAACGTCTAAGCAACTTCTTGGGCGAAGCCGAGTAAAAACTACTGTATAAATCTGTCTGTCTGTCACAAAAACCGCTCCCAAACGGTATACAGTAGTGACGTGAAATTTGGACATGTCATTCTGGCTGCAATTTCTAGGTAATCTATGCTATTTTCAACTTTTAACATTATTATTAAATCATTTACTATATTTTGTGGGTGTTACACGAAGTACCGCTCACAGTGATATTTTCAACTTCAACATTAACTAACACCAAAATAACGCCAACGTCTCGATGACCTAATTTTAACGCCCTGTTTCCAGTGCAACGTCGGATAATAAATACTAGTTGTATTTAAAATAAAACACTGCTCTTTGATGTTTACATAACATTAAATTGTTGTTACCGATTAATCGGCCTTGCCTTACGGCCGATTCCGATAAATCGGCTGCAGATTAATATTTAACTTATGGCTGTACATTACATTCTTAATCTCCCAACAATTCCGACTATAAAAATATTTCAATGAAAGAAAAACACAAGCATTTAACTCGCCAGAACTCAATACTATATACGCACTCCAGTCTTCTTCGGTTGAAAATATATGTTCAGCATGTTAAGACAAGTATTGGTATTTAAAAAAAAGAAAAAATGTGCAAAAATACTGCAGTAAAGAATTTAAAATAAATTGATTCTTTAACCTGAATAGTCTTTCAGGTTATAGAATCAATTTATTTTTCATTCTCAAATAATATTCGTTACTCAAAATTGTATTGTTCTATTCGATATTTGAAAACATCGCTCAAATGTTTGTGAATCAAATACTCAACATTGATTTACTAAAAACTACTATTTCCGAACTTTATTTTTCAGAAAAACGACTGCATAATGATATTCTTCACATTTGTATACTTAGCGGTACTATCAATTTGGGTAAGTTTGCACATCGGCCTAAGATTGGCCCACTACATGGGAAAAAAGGTGCTGTTATAACACCATGATAATACTAATGCCATATGAATATTTTTTAGTTTAGCAAAGGTATTGAGTAGCCCCTGGTGGTAAAAATATGAATTAATGTGGAACATAAATTTGTTTTATTGTTGAATTTTTTAAGCTGTCAGCTTGGAATGATAAAACACAATATTTATACATCTATATTTATATATCAATTATAACAATAAATCAATTTATGCTAGTTAAATTTCATTAGTACATTTACATTACATTAGTACATTTCTGTGTAGAACAATACCACACGTAAATGCAATGGCGAACCATAAAAACACAAAAACCCTCAGAACTGGGCCAAACTTACCCAGATTGACCGTACTTAACTAATATTAAAACTTTAAATAAATATTATTTATCACAACAATCATGTTAAATAATAATTTGTATGTGAGGAAATCACAAAAAATAAATAAAAGTAATGAACATTAACTCCTGTTTACTTCTAGTTTAAGCTGCCCAAACAGAAAAATATTTATAAATAAGCACGTAAGTACTTTTCCAATGTTTTCTTTCAGCACAAATAACAGTTTCTAAATTTAGACGTGATCATAAGCACATTGGCTCACAATTAACTAAACAAATCGTTCTTGAGTTATCATTATTGCATGGCAATATTTATGTATTCAAATAGTAACATCATTACTATTCATTCCTGAAAACGGATATAGGAATGCTGTAAATAGTCGCTACGTACCTAGTTTCATGATCGACTTGTTCTACAGATTTCTGTTTCTGAATTTTCTCGTAGAATCCTTTCCACATCGATTCCTCGTCCATCGTGAAGTGAGAACTGCGCAAGCGTCACTGTCAAAAATTCGACTAAACCTGTCACACACTTTCTCACAAATATTTCGTTTCTAAATTCGAACAATATTTACACTCCGATATAAGTAACAAAACAAATGCACGCTATTTTTAAACGTCAATTTGTTTCACTGCATCACATATTAGAACACAACTTTGTGAATGTTTCGCTGCCAACTTGACGGAGAGTGAGCAATTCAAGCGATTGTTATATTCTGTGGGTAAGTAATATATGCTTAGATCGGATTCACATTAATGGCGGGATATTATGACTCGCCGAAAGATCTCGGTAGACTGAACGAACTAGCCGCTTTTGACAGTCCTACTAACCGATGAAAACATTCTGATTTCTGAGGTCATGCTTGTGTACCGGCGGATATTCGACGAGAACGTTTTGCCGGGTTTTTTTGGTGCATCTACGACTGGCTGACTCGGGTTTACCATAATTTCACATCAAATATTTGCTTTATTTACAAACACAAAGTGTGTTTAATAAAATAATACATCATGTCTAGTTGTTTTTCAAGGAGATGTGATTACCATTCTACTGAATAAAATACATCCTTCGATTTACACGGCACTTTATATATACACGCTTCCGTTATATTTTTTCAAACATACCTTATGTATTGCTATAAAATATATTATCGAGACTCTTGACTTCTGACTTAAGTTATGAAATTAAACTTTTATCTGAACTTCGATAAGAAATAAAATCAAATTATTGACCTTTTATCAGAAATAACTTTGAAGCGGTTGTTTATTTCAATCACTTTTTTTGTGTAAAAAGGTATTTAAATTTGCAGATTTATATTGTATGCTTAATTATTATTAATAGTAGGTATTATTAATGAACCAATAATTACTATTTGTGTCACATTTCGATACCACTGCCGATAAACCATATTTTTTGGTAATCGTTTTGTACCGTGACCAAACAACACAGCCAAAAAGGTAACAGTAACAAAATAGAACAAGGTAGAAAAACACGTCATACTTTTTTTATATTTTTATGAATTAAGTGTTTTTATTTCACAATAAAGAGCAAGAACGTAATTTCATAAATAAATAGATGATTACATCTTTTAGCGAACAGCTAATGATTTTTAGCTACATTAATATTTATGAATACTTTTTGAATTATAATATTGGTCGGTACGTTCCTTCCTTGATTTTGATTAGCTGCAACTACAAGGTAAACAGTTACAAAATGCACTCTCAATAACAAGTTACGAAAATGTAATAAAATTAATTGAAAGTTATTATAAAGCAACAACTATATGAATCACTATATAATTTAAAAAGAAATAATTAAGTTTAGATTTTAGTCACTATTGTTTACAGATCAATTAGGTTTTGTCAATAATTATAAAAACGCAATATAATAACTTGCGGTATAATTCAGAATCATTTTTTCAATGATTTTGTGATGTGGTAACTAGTAATTCTTAATGAAAATATTATATCATTTTTATGCAAATGTAACAAAATTTGAAAAACTAATTACACATATTTAGTATTGACCATGAGTGATAAATACTATAGATTGCGTTTTATTTTATAGCAAACATACATAGAATACGTTTAGACAAAAATTGATACAGAATTTATTGATTGATAATTTTAGTCTTTATTAATTCGTTTTTTGCTTATTTAATTTATTCATAAATAATTGACATTAATTATAAGCGTTTAAAAAAACCACACAACGCTTTCAACTTAATTGATTTCGTCGCCATTAAGTAATTGGACAGATCATGGATAAAGTACAAAATATTCTACATAACTTTAACTTTAGTTTGACCTTATCCGTTCATTAGTCGAACTTTTAACTAATACGTATTAAAAAAAAAAGTAGCTTCAATGTATGCTATGAAGAATGGTTGTCATTCTCTCTATGCCTCCAGTTCCAATCGATAAGTGATGGAACTGGTGAAAATAACACAGAAATCATTGTAGACAAACTTTCAGAACAGAGATTTCAACGAAGTAATACAATTATCTAAAACTGTGAAATTATGGTAAACTTGCATATCAACGGTGTTTTGGCTAATTGATGTAACCCTGAAAATTGAAACTGTTCAGGACAGAGTAAAAACTGTTTTTATCGAAAACATTACGTAATAGTTGCGCTATGAATCTTTAAAATGCACTCCTGTAAATTCTCATGTTTGCAGATATGGGATTATACGTAGGGAGTGTCGATATACATCAAGTGTCCGGGTCAGATATTTTAAACCTAAAACCAATGTATTGTGATGATTCCCTTCCAAAAAGTGGTGAATTTATTTTTCTAATTTACATCATTTTGCCGAGCCTGCTATGCCGTATTTAAAATTAAATCCAATTATTAACTCATTTTGGCCAAAACACAGCCGATACATAACATTATTTTTTTTAGGTAAGTAAATATTTGCATGTACATTTTTTCAATCAGGAAATTGGATCAAACCGGTTGAAACGATTAAATTGGGCATAGAGATTTGACAGTTTGAATGCTAACGACGTCAACAGGTTAAAATCTAGGTTAAAGTTATAAACTTCTTGCATACTGCATGCAAATTACGTTTTCATAAACACGCTTGTCCACAGGTCACTAATGCACTACGGATTAGTCTACCTTATAGGTAACGGGTTTGTTTTTTTAACACTGTGAAACTGGTTTGGAGAACTATCCGTTTTCGCCGTCTCTCGCCCACACTATCATAATATAATAAAATAATTCGGCGATTAGACTTTGTAAAAAACCGGAAAAAAAACTCCTAGAACTTCTTCTACGACAGCCTATATTCGCGGTCGCGATACGAACGCAAGCAAACGACTGGCTGTCTTTAGAAGAATATAAATAGGAAATGCTTTATTATGATCATCTATCAATATAGAAGATTGATAATTATTTCGCAGCCTTGATGATGATTTCAATGTCGCTTAGAATTGCTGAGGTAAGCAATGAATAAAATGAACTCACAATATAATCTACTACGCATTTATTACCTTCCGGGTTTTGATTATGTTCCTGTATTTGATTTAAACAGTAATTTCCTTACACTGTCTACTCCCATGCCTTGAATTGTTCGATTCGTGACATATTTCAACAGTAAAAACTTTGAACTGGATCAACTTTTATACAATTGCCTATTCAACTTTATCAATTAGAGTAAGTACCTATGACAAAATTTGAATAGGAAAACATTTTTATTTTACAAATCACTTGACATCTTCATTCATTTCAATGTAAATATGTTACGTATTATATCGAGCCTAACCAAAATAAAGTATGTGTCAAAAAAACATTTGGGTGTGTAATTATAATTATATTAATAATATATATACATAACTTTTATAATAATTTCAGATGACAATGCCGCTTGTCCATATTCAATCAATGCACACGATGCGCTGACAGGGAGACGGAGAGTGTGTATATGGGTGTGTGTGTTACAGGTATAAGGATATGTCATGGCAAAAATACTACATAATAATATCAACATTTCTTAGCATAGATTCAAATTGTAATAATTCAATTGTCTAAAATAAAGACCGAGCAAACTTCCCAATGAAAGTGACCAAAAACAGTTTAGCATTGATTATATTATACTTTTTTCACTTTGTCCTGTTGAATTTGTATTGTTGAATCCTTAGTTCATTATATATTTGTATATTTTTGTGTAATTATTTATTGTTTTTAAGATGTCAAAAAACTGGCAATTTTTGGTAGAAAGGCATAATATTTGTAAAAATAAAACAGTTTGTCGTTCTGGACTGGATTCGCTAATCGCGAGCATTTCTATCAATCACTTTTATGCTTGCGTATTGTTTTATTAATATAATATTTGAATTTCTACCCATAGTGTGACACACCCTGGTTTTTCTTAAGTATAAGTGTCATTAGTGTCCAGAACTGAAATCACCCAGCGGCAACAGCAATAATTCGCAGAATCGGCTCTTTCTTGTTACCAAGCGTTCAATAGCCGCCGGGTACGCCCGCTGGACGAGTCCATTTTGACGGAAAGGGGTAGCTCCGACGATGCAGGGAGTTTTTTAAATTGTATTTGTACACAGGTTTTACGATCTGTCGAGCCGGACGAGTGTGGTCTCGTCGCGGCGGAGGACGATGTGAGTTGTTGTGTTTGATTTGCGTTTGGACTTAATTTAAAATCGTTTGTCGTGTGATTTGTATTATAACTTAAAGTAAATTCAGTTGCTAAGTTAATGTAAATGTAGAATCAATTTTATGTGTTAGGATTTATATATTTGTGTAATGTAAACCACTGCATCTTTGATGGAAAAATAAATAAATTTTGAACCCGATTTGAAACGGTGTTTGTCTGAGATCACAGCCCTTCCAGGACTCTGGATAACCAGCCTTTCGCCTCTCTTCGATCCGGGGTCTTCTCAAGTGATTTAAACCCTACAGTACAAATACCAAATAAAGTTATGTCAATCATACAAATGGTAAGTATTACTTCCAGTATCGATATTTATAATTAAGCAATTAATATTTGTAAAACTTCTATTTTTATTGTTAAAGTGAAAGGACAATACATGGATTACAACTGATACCAATGGAACATGATGTATACAACTGTATTGAAGACAGGACATAAAATCAAAAATAAATTAAATACATTTGAGAAAAAAAGAGGAAAATAAGTATTCCTTCCTTCCCACTATTCAAGATGATCGCATTGATCAGCCAGAGAGTCCTTACAACTGTCGTCTCATATTAAAAACGCGAAGAACAAGTTTTAATAAAAAGATGTTGTGGTTTTGACCACATAGATAAAAATCGGAAGTATGTAAATTTATAGTCTTGATAATTTCTGTAATCTCGACCTCTTTACACGAAGAGGAAAATACTTTAAAGTTATAAACTAGTTTTCAGCTTGAGAGAGTGAAACTATAACACAACATTCCCAAAAGAAATTTAGTTGAGTTATATTCATTAAATAAATTATCAAATGTCGTCGTAAATATTCATTAAAATTCTTTCAACGCACCGCGAAAAGTGTGATGCTCAAAATACCGGATTGTTTTTATGCGTGATGAAGGTTTGTCTGTTTAAAAAACGTGTTTAGATCAATTGTGCAACGATGCAATGAAAAATTCTACTTCTATTTATTTAACACGTGTATGAGAATATGTCTTAAATTTCAAAAGACATTGTAAACTACAATGGAAAACGGAATACAACCACGAGAAATTTTAAACTCTATAACTTAAACTTTGATGGGTAAGTTAAATTTTACAACACAAATAATTTTGCGAATAAAATTTATATACAGAAATCTTTTAAAGAGGTTAGAAAAATTCCATGCGATCGATCAGTTTTGTCACACCCGGAAAGAAAACAAATAATAACACAAGCGTTTACACTATAAAAATACTGATATTATACAATCAGAAGTGACAACATTTTTCTCATTAAAGCGATTAAATTATCTACTCGATTTACGAAAAAACCTGGATGGAGTACATTTCTTGGGTAATATTGTAATCTATACAAATTCTTGCGGTCTGCGGGAAAAATTGGCCTATTGAATCGACAATATTTTTTTTCTTATCTAATTTAATTTCCACTAATTTTTGGAGTAGTTCTTTTATAGTTTAGTAAATACCACATTTATTGCCATGTAATTTATCCTTACTTAATATTTATTATGTTATGAATCAGATTTAGTCTTTCGGTATATAAATAATATTATTTATCATCGGCAACCGATACACCAATGAATGCACAGCTTTTTTTTATTTGTATTTAATATTTGACATCTAGGATATTTGTTTGTTATATATTTTCTATTCCAAATAATCTTGATTGAATTTATTTGTTCTTCGATACAACGTCTGAATTTGCACCATTTATATTAATAAAACAAATCAAACAATAAGTTCAGTACAGGTTATTTATTATTTAGTCAAAGTTATCATATATTTTGTGTTATATACTATATTTGTAGCCGTTACGGATTTATTTATAGTATCTCTTTGAAGTTATAACCATTTTAGGATTTTAAAATTCAAAAGATTAATAATTTTTCTTTCTATCTTTAGAGTCAAGAAACACAGTAATTTTCTGCGAAAATACTTTAAAAAAAATACGATTTTAGTATATTATTTGTGACATTTATATTATACTAGTGAGTACCCGGCATGCGTTGTAATGCCACTCAAAGAAAGAAAGGGTTTGTGTTTTAATTCTGTTTATTGAACTGCTTTTGGATTAGAGGTCTGCACAGGCCGAAATTTCATAGTCTTACCCGGTTCCAGCCCATCATCTTCAGGTCTGGCCCGACCCGAACCCGAGTTTCAATATCACACTAGTTATAACACAATATTTTTGTTTTTCGTCTGGTGCGTACACGAATAAATCAGAAGGTTTTTCCTAGATGTCTCTGTATGTACGTATTTGATTCTTTTTTTCAATTTTAGATTTTCAATTTTTTTTCTTCAGAACCCTTCACGGGTGTGTGCACAACAACTCACCGAAGTTTCATCGAAATCGTATGAATGATAAAGGAACGCGTAAAGGACAAACAAACATTTATTTTATATAATATAATATTTCCCGGCATGATCACAATAAGTCCTTCCTGAAGTTTCGTCGCGATCGGTTGAGTAGTTTAGGAGCCTATAAGATCCGGACAAACCAACAAACCAACAAACAAACATTCATTTTTATATATATAGATATGATTGCTGTCCAACTTCAGCATAGTTTGCGTGCACTCATATCGATACCTCACTTCCATAGTGTAACAAGTCAAAAAAAAACCATTTTGAGTATGAGAAAATCATGTGAAAACTTGTGAAAAAAAATTATCTTTGTAATATCATAAATATAAATATATTTTAGGTAATCCTAAAATTTCACGAAAATCTACAAAAATAGATGTAGGTAAAATAAAATATTAAGCCTGCCCAAAATCTTGTTTCTTTATTATCTCAGAACTATGCCTTTTGAGTTGTTACACTATGGAACTGAGGTATTGATATGTACACTGAAATACGGCTACAGGTAAAACCAATAATGCCTAGCGCAACTTTTCTTATATGAATTAGCCTGCAGTCGTCTAACAGTGATCTTCGAGTCCAATTCCAACAGTAACAGTTCTAAGACTCACTGTGATTAGCAATAAAATTTGAGCAAGTAATGTCCCGTGATGCCGTAAGCAGCAGTAAAGGGTGACAAGTCTTCTTTTGAGCAAACAAAGTTTCTAAATCGGCCTGTAATCATTTGCAATAAAATTACATATGCACAGACAATAATAGATTTACGACATTTGCATAATATTTCATCTTCGTCAACAGCTCTTCTTGAATCTCGATGAGCATATCAAGGTAAATCATTAATAGAATTAGAAACATTGAATAATTTATATCACACCTCAAAAAATACATTGCAATAATGAAGAAAACAATTTAAAATTATAAACATGGATAAAATTACTATTAATGGTAAAGAATTTGATATAGAAAATGCTTAAAATCGTCTACGATATCACGAAAATGGAACTATTATATTATCATATCTAAAACCATTTTTGTTAAGTTATACACCATCAAAATTGTTGAGACTATTATAGTTACGACGGTCTTGTGGACGAGTGGTCAACACTCTTGTACGTTCGTTCTATTCGGATACGGGGCCAAAGCTTCAATGATAAGTAGGTAAGTCTGTTATCAAATAACTTCTGTTGATATAGATGCTCCACTTAGAGTCCATTGCTCAAAATTGATAGCGTTTATAATAAAACAAAAATCATTATTATTTGGTAAGAATATTATGCCATAATATACGAGTGTCCTTCAGACTCTGTTTAAATTATTATAATATATAACATACGAATCGGTTTTCAAGAGAAAGAGAATTGAGAATGATTCTAATATCATTTTAGAAGACAGTTCCTGCAGTTTAAATAAAACTGCTTACTAGAACAAATCAAATTATTTGAAATGTGTACGCAGTTCAGCATTCAAATGACATAAACATTTTTTTTACAAAGCGCTCTCATTAAAGTATTATCATGATTGCGAAGTGAGTTGTAGTCTATTGTCACTCGAACTCTAAGTCCAAGATTCAAACCATGCATGTCCAATTCAACAAGGTCGCCGCACTGCGGATGTGTGACGTAAAAAAGTGTATTACACACCTACATTTATTTACCAAAAAGATAAAACTGTAAACGAAAAAATGTATCATAGAATTTTATTTGTGAAACTCAATTTTGTATGGTTGTATGCTTGTCGTAGTTTTCGACACCCACGGGGAACAAAATGGTAACTCAGCTGTGACGGTGAGGCAGCATAGCAAAAATGAGAAACTTTTCAGCATTTTTCAAATATCATTCACTTACTTAAATACACATAAAATTATTGTACAAAATATTCTTTTCAAATGCCACAAAACATACATTTACAAATGTATACGCGTAGAACTATAGAATCATGGACAATATCGTCTTCCAAGTATTCTTTCTGCATCTATTCATTGACTAAGATTCGCTTTTACGCGCATTTTCAGAATTGAACACAATATTTTATTATATTACGCTACTCTACATTTCGATCACTCATTTTAACGCCAACGTGCACACGCAGATACTTCCTATTTTCTTATAGCCTACTGTCTTATTACTTTGAACATGCTCAAACGCACTAAAACATACAAAATGATTTCAATACAATTACGTTATGGGAAAAACTTCATCAGTATCCCGAAATGTACAGTATACTTAATAATACTTAGTTAATATTTAATTATGTTCTTACTATTTCCTTTGTGAAACTTGGTATTTGACTCTTAAATTTGTTATGAATCCAAAGTATGTACGCCAAAAAAGACCAAACCTTAAACCAAAAAAGTATGGGCCTTATTTATGTACTCTGTCACATACGAGAAGTATGATATTCCCTGAACACGCTTAGGTAGATATTCCAAAAAATACATTTTTCTTATACATTAAGACGTCTAAAAGCAAAAAGCCATATATCCAATTTGCAAACGAAGTCTTTGTGCTTCCCACAATCAGTATAATTTTTAAGCTTTTAACGATAGTTTATTTTTCCGTGTTACTGTTTTACCTACTTTTTTAAGCTAGTCAAACACCAATTGTAATAAATATAATTGAAATAAAATTGAGCATATCAGCATTTGCTTGTAACTATTGAATTTGTGGAATTCTGTACGTCATTACGAGCTTTAATATATTGGTTTTCGTATACTTTTGTCGGGTTTTTCAAATTATTTATTATAAAATATTAGTGAAATGACTCGTAATATATATACGTATTTTTTCTTCAATGGTTGTCAAAATGTGGACTTATTGGTTTTTGCTTCTAGATTCCTGTTATTGCTGTCATTTTTTTTAGATGTCAGCATACAACCATTTTACTTTTCAATATCATATCACAAGGATACGCTCTTATCATAGAAAAGGTTTTGAATCCATACAAGGAAACTAGTCTTGGACACTGGTGATCGTGGGAGATAATAATTTATTCCAATTTTAAGCAGCAAACCATTTCTGGGTGCATCATGATTCATTCAAATGAGCGTGTATAATTCGCATAATTCTGATGTCAGCACAACGTCAGATTCTGGAATGTTCTCATAAAGCGTATTATAAATTATAATAATATTTGACATATGTATATATCCACATACCATACCTTGTGACTCCATAAAATACTTTCATATTTTGTATTCTCTTATCTGATAACTGATGCAGTGTTTTTTTAATAATTTTATGACATCAAATAGAACATCTCTCAGTTTGTCTTTTGGCAGTGTTTGTTTTTTTATTTATAGCATATCGTAACTCCAATACAAAAGGAATATATTTAATATTTTCTATGGATGTGGCGGTTACTTTGTGGAAGTTCATTTTTAATATAAAATTAAAATTGATAACTCAGCCATTCATCTTGTTCAATCACCAACGTGACGCGTTTCGCCTATTTAAGAAACATCTTAAGACTAACAATATCGCAAGGTTATCTATTTCAAAGTTAGACAATGATTCTAATTCTTACATTAAAAATAAAGGGTAGGGTGGGTTTTATTCCATTCTACTGGACGTGGAGAGGGGGTAAGACATGAACCTGATAGAGTAATTACCATAACACTAATAATTAAAAATCAATTACTAGTAATTTAAGACATCGACTGAGGGTGCTTGATGGAATTTCAATATTAAATTTGGTATTCGTGTGCTCGAATGCCTGAAGATGCCGAAAGGCGAAACCCGGGTCGTTAGTGACAAAATACATGGAAGTGTACAAAATCTCAATAATCCAAATTCAATTACTAGTGTTTGGAATATATTTAAGTAAACTTAACGAACGCAAGATGAAAAACAGACTATACTTCAAAATTGGGGAATCACGAGCGGCCAATTACTGCTATGTCTTACACGTAACGCGAGATTTCGAAGATCTCTTGTGTTAGTCATACATCGTTGCATTTATGAAGAAAAATGTACGTCACTGTACAAAGGCTTTGTATATCTGTTAAGTTTCTCGCGATATTGCCAAACCTCTTGTGACGTATGTACTCAAAACTATTTACTGTCGTGTCATCTACAGGCATTACCACTTCAATTTTACGAGCTTCGTAAACGGGACTCTATATAATATAATACTATTTATTATTATAATAAAAGGCAAACCTAGTAAAACGTAATTCATCGTATTTTATTTGCTTTTAATATCTAAGTAGCAAATATTAGAAACTGTTCTATTTCATTTAGAAAAGATTAAAAATGTCTCTCTACGTGTTATTTCCTTAGAAAAATGTAATTTACGTCTGTTGATTTTTAAATAAAAATATAAATATTTTGAATGATAATTTAATGCTCTAACTAAAGGTATACAGAAAAGTTTAAATATAATTATATTTGGTTATTTTTACGATTTGAAAACCCGTTTCTTTTTTTCTACGGCTCTATAAAATCGACACTCCCTACGTACAATCACTTAAGTGCCAAATATGTGAGTATATGTCTTTTGCGTTTTCATTGTCTACGCACTCTGTTCTATGGGTAGGCATCCAACAACAGGGAAATACTCGATTAGTTTCTGTAGTATGAAAATACAATTAATAACATAACATTATATAAATACAGATTCCAATACCTTTCCATTGTTTATTTAAAATTTGCAGCTGCGTCGGATTATTACAGCGGTATTTATTAAATTATTAATGAAATTACGATTTTTTTAGTCCCGAGCCATTCGTCAAACTCAAGTATTATGACAAGATATTGAAAGCGCTCAAGTTGGGTGTAGGCAAAAAAGCCACTGCCTGGGGTATTCATTATTGTTCTTGAAATATGGAGACATTGTGATGTGATCTTTCGTCGATTTTGTAAAATATTCCATTAAAAAATATTACGAATACTATTCGAATAGTTACCAAAATATTCGAATATCTAACAGTTAAAAAGAGGTCGAGTATATAAGGATATTGAATATTCGAGTTGGAATTCCTGGTATAGTCGTTACTTTACAATTGCGTAATGATTGTTTGAAATGCTCTGTTTTAAAATCACATGTTTGCGAAAGTCGAAATAATATGGCATGTATTGTGTAACGTTTCCTGCTTGCCTTGATTTAACACGGTTGTAAAAATATGGAGATCATAACATACGTCAACAGATCATTACAAATTATATGATAGTTGTCTTTTATACATTCATCATTTTTAATGCCAAAAGGTAATTATTTAGGAAAACAATGTTTACGTGATTTTCTTTAATACTTATTGAATTACTTGACTGTTTCGTACTGATACTCTTAAATTGGATATTACCACTATTACTGGAAAATTACTGAAATCTATCAAAGCCAAACTAAACGTAATTAAATAATAAACAGTGAAACTAATTACCAAATTAGTGACTATTAAAAAACAGACGCATAGTAAATTTAATATATCTGTTGAAAGAACAGAATTCGATAATCGCGATACCCTGACATCATATCGTCAAATCAATTATATGGTGTTTACTGGCAATTAGTTAAAATAAATTGTAAATACATAACACTGAATTTTTATTTGTTTGTCTCTTATGCGTTCATATTCTATTCATCCGATTTCTATGAAATTTCGGTGAGTTGTTGTTTGCTCACCCGTGAAAGTTTCTGAAAAAAAATCAAATACATACAGACAGCGACATCTCGGAAAACTTTACAATTATAATAGTATATCGAAACACACAATGCATAATTCAAATATTAGTTGGAAAGCGGCAATTCACCACTCTGTTAATGCGTTTGTTTACACAACAAGGATTAAGGTGATTCTCGAAATTTCAACTCAGGTATCAGTGTGGATCCTAGACTTATAATATTTTATCTCGTAAATAATGTTTGTCGTGTTTGTATCTTGTATATAAAGGTTAGACACTGTTTACGGTCTGTCAATTCGAGTCCATTCGTGCGCTCAAATGCCTGAAGATGCCGAAAGGCGAAACCCGGGTCGTTAGTGACAAAATACATGGAAGTGTACAAAATCTCAATTCAAATTTGATATTGAAACTCCATCAAGCACCCTCAGTCGATGTCTTAAATTATAAATAAATATTGTGCATCTAAAAGCACTTCAATAAAAAGAATTAAAACAGGAACACTTTCTTTATTAGAGTAGCATTGCATCGTTTGCCGGGTAATCGCTAGTAATATTTATAAAAATAAATTTATTTGTTACAAATTGCGCTTAGTTTTTTTAATTACGTAACCTATTTAAAAATAAATATTTGTTTTAGTTCTAAGCTTACAGCTATGTTTATTTTAGAACTCTGAACGACGTACATTCTGCATATTGACCAGATAAAATGAACTTGTAAACAAGTATAATGTTTAGTTATGTTTGAGAAGGAGCAATTATATAATGTGCGAGGGTTGCCAAGTTTGATTTCCCAAAAAGGAGGACGCCTCTTTCAGATTTCTGTTTGGGCGTCGGTACACTTCAAGGCTGATTTTTTTGTGCAGACAAACTTTCACAATTAAAAACTATTACATAATTGCGCTATATATGTATATAAGATATGTATATTATTGTCTTAGTTCATTATATAAGCTAATAGAGGCATGCGTTGCAATGCCACTCAAAGAAAGAAAGTGTTTTTGTTTTAATTCAGTTTATTGAAGTGCTTTTGGATGTACAATATTTTTCGTTTGCCGTCTGGTACGTACACAAATAAATCAGAAGGTTCTTCCGAGATGTCACTGTTTGTAACAACAACTCAGCAAAGTTTCATCGAAAACGGATGAATGGCAAAGGAACGGATATGGGACATACAAACAAACAAGCATTCATTTATATATACTACTAAATTGTTAGGAAACATAGTTCTAACGGTGGATGAACGCCGTAATTAGTTAACTTTTATTTTTAGTCTGGCGATTAAAGGGCCCACGATCAAGTCCTGGCAAGGCAAATATCGAATTCTGATTTCTTCATTTATACTTTTCAGAAATTTAGTATAACTGTTTGTGGTGTTTTTTCTGTTTTAGTTTCTCTAAACTGATTTAAAATATCAAAATATCTGGTGCATTGACTTTTTCTTGTAAAGCCAAATACTTTTAATCAGGCACGGCTCTTGTGAAGGAGCAAAGGGTGCAATGCACTCCAATAAGTCCCATCAAAATATTCCATTAATAAACGATATTCAAATATAGTAATTATACCAATTCACTAATTTTAAATTTTCCTCGTGTTTCCCATAGGAAAATATTGCAGGAAACGATGAACTAGCAAACGTATTCTGCGTCGATTCAGAATACGCATGAAAGTCGGTCGATGACGCGGTAGGAGCATAAATTCTTTTGCACTCCTTAGACGTCTGAAATGTTCTATGTATTTTGACATATTTTTGACGTTGCACCAGTATGAACTACGCTTCAGTTGCATTTTGTATGGACTGTTTTTGCGGGCCCTTGAGCAGTGATCCCCCTGGCGGAAATTCCTGAACGTACCCGAAAGCGATTTGACGTTGGAGTTTACAAGCCTGTAACAGTCATTTGTAAGAATGAATAAGAGCAGTGGAACAAGCGTAGTAAGCTCATTTAATTTCAATATGATTCTTTAATTATACGCTCTTCAATAAGAATAATATTTACCTACCATTATAACTTTTGGGATGATGAATACAATTTATAAAATTATAACTATAATCGTGTATAATACCGAGTAGATATAATTGAATATTTAAAATAGGATAGTTTCGAGTTTTTTACCTGGCTGGCCTTACCTATTCCATAATATTCAACTGTGTATCTGGTTCAGTTTCGTAATACACCTTCCTCTAATATTTTTTATATTCTTCAATATTGAATTCGACAAAAAACTTTCCCCAAAAAATACTTATGAGAAAAATTTCCGGTTTAATACCGAATTATTCCGATTGCAGACATTAATATGGTAACCTTAACATAGGATTTCATGGAGGAATTTAAACTTAAATTGAACCAAGTGGCTTATACAGCAGAGAAGATTTTTACGTGTCGTTGGAGCCCTGTCTATACTTCAACTCTTCACGAATAAAAAATACATGTAGTATTTAGCTAAACCGTTAAACCATTACAAATAATTTATACAATATCGATGACTTCCGTCGAAAGTGAGTGTTACTTCTAAAATTTAAAAAGGATCAATTCATTTTGAGAAATACCACGACTAAAGACAGACAAGGTTTCCCAAACTATCATCCGCGACAACCTGGAATGGTAGTATATGCTGCTAGGGCTGCAACAAATTTAGACGTACTCAAATTCATATTGATATTACCTACCAAAAAAAAAAGACAAAAGGTGGTCCTTCGAAATTAATCCGCAGGAAAGGTTTGGGAAACCCTGGTGAAGAGCAACAGTTGATATCGCCAATATCAGACTTATATTTTCGTATATGTCTAATAGTACTTTCAAAATCCAATATGTGGAGGATGGATTTCTTACATAAATATGTGAATCTTTTTTTGCACTCCCTAATATTCCTGTCACCGGCCGCCACTGCTTTTAATAATAACATGTAAGTTCTTTTTCCAAAAACACAATTAGTATTTTAAGAATTTTAATTTAAATAAATGTTATGGTGTTGGAATAAGTGAGATGACATAATATTGTCTATCTCTTCTAAAACAATATATATAGCTAAGCTGAAATAAGTTTAAGTATAGTCCTGATACCGGTGTGAAGCTGAAATAGCTTTCAACTAACTGATTAAATTTTGTAGAACTAATTACTTTGATATTTTATCCTATTACGATGGAGTTTTACCGAGTAAATGGCAATTCAATCAATAAATCTACCAAATACATTTGTTCTTTTTTAACACAAATATATATTATGTGAATATACATTCAATTAACAAAATCCATTCAGAGTAAAGAAATATATCGATTTTTTAACCTATCTATCGCCATTAATTTTTCAATGTTATATTTTAAAGTTGTCATAGTTTTACATTAATAAATGCTGCAGAGTATTTTTTTTACTTCTAGTAATTTGATTTTGAGGTGTACATAAATTGATAAAATTTCCTTCTAAAAACGGAGGACAGTCCTGCGTAATAGAGAATATCTGGCAACCCTAATTATAAAATATAGACACTTAACCATCCAGTAATATAAAATAAGAAGAGTTGTCTTATTATTATAAAATACCAATTTTTTATACTTCTTTTTTCATCTTCTTTACTGGGTAGGCAATGAGTAACAGTAGATTAGAAACATGTTTTTGAAAAGAATCAATTGACTGCAAGACGAATCTCCATATTTATGTTATCACATTGTTTTTCAATATATAATAATATATACTATCTTGAGCTCTGGAACTAAATATATAAACAATTCATATGACGTGTTGTTTACAATTAAAAATGAAATCATTATTTGTATTGTACTGTATCATAGTCGTCTTAGATAAAATATTGCATTTATTATATTATATTATGCGAAACAACCAAATATTAATTGTCTTTAACATTGTTTATATAAACAGAATTCCTATTCCAAAGATGCTTACAATATGCTCAAGGCTAAAGATGAGCTAACTCATAACCTAATTAGGTGTGGAATGACATTTTTTCGTCATGAAAAGAAAACTAATGAAAAATGTAATTATTGTACACTTTACTTTCCAGTTGCATTTTGTCTGCTAAAGGTGGAGCAATCAGTAATAAATATTTCACTCTATTTAATTACACGAAATAAGTTGAATTTAAATTTACATAAATCTGTGATGCAACACCTGCGGCTCGTGGGTCGCATGTGGCTCAAAATGAAATTTGTTGAGGCTCAATATGACAGTGTTATTAATTAACAGCTGATAATGCTCGTGATGAGCGAAACCGGTCCTGATAATTATAAACATGTGGAAGTAGTAAAAGCAAATTGTGTTTTATTTTTTAAAATATTATGCCTTTCAACAAAGAATTGACAGTTAACACCTTAAAAGTGACTAAGTGTTATATTAAAAATGAAAAAATCTACGTTTTAAATATATGTGAACAAATTATTCGGTAGCAAAAAAATATAATTTGAATCGTCACTGAAAGAGCGAAGAGTGATTGGAGTATCTATTATGTACCTAAGTATTAAATTTAAAAATAACAAAATGTTTGTTTTGTTTATACATCATTATGTTTCAAAGCTTTTACCTACCATCCGGCCCATGAACAATAAGAAAATGGTTTAATTGGCCCTTCTGTCAAATAGGTTATGAACGACTGATCTAAAGTTAACGATTTTTTTTCCTTGTATGTATTTATGTTTCCGAAGTCTTTTACATATCTTTCAATAATTATTGCAATATTTAATAAACGTATTACTGTAATATAAAATGCATACATATTATTTGACATGACTGCATAACTTAAGAATTTAATTACTCAGTTCTGAGCATTGCTTTATAGAAAGAAATACAATGCATCATTTCAAGTACGATTATGAATAAATCATTTTTATTAGTATACCTAGGTTTCTACTTGACTATAAAAACTATTGAATGATTAAATATATAATTCTCGAACTTTTATGAATTTATGTCTGAGGACAAGTAATGTTGTCACAAATGTTCCGTTCTATACGCTACAGTTAGGGTTTGTTATCCTGAAATTTTAAAAATTGAACTCTGTGATTACACTTTTCAATTAAAAATATGTTGAAGTTAATATTCGATGTCAGATTAAACATAATATAAATTGAAGCATCAATATTCATCTCAAATTATATTATCTCACAAGCATTTAATAGCTATTATAAAATGGGTTTTATATAATTGCACTTTGTGTTAGATAGTATTCACTTGGTACACTTGAACTTTTATTGCGATAGTTTGCTCTTTGGATTAGATAGTCTTAACTTAGTACACTCAAACTTTGATTTTAATAGTTTCCACTTAGTCACAGATTCTTTTAACAAAGTGAGTGAAGTTGTAGTAGGTTATGTTAGGGTTGGTCTGGTTTGGTTTGTGTAATGTATTCTAATGCCTGGAGCAAAGACAATATAGGCGGTCTAATAAAGGCTAGAGTTGTGACAAGCATTTTCATTTCATTATAGTTTCGTGCAACTATCGATTTCAAAGTGTGAGTTTTTTTATATTTATATTGAGTGAAAACTATTTTATCTATTTGAAAATATTTCTTCAGTGTTTAAATATATTTTATTATTTTTGTTGAAAGAATTTGTTTTTTGTGGAATGTATTTGTTATAAGTGAAAATTATTTTTAATGAATGTGAATACGATTTAATCAAAAGTGCATTTAATTGTAAGCTTTATGAAATTAGATGACGAGGTCACGAATAAATTGAAACTGTCTATAAATCAAAATTTGAATTCAGTTGGTCATTCTTTGTGTTATTTTTCTTTATCGAAAACACTTACTTAAGCATTAATTTCTATTTTTATTCGTATCAAATTCCTTATGTTAAAATATACTGAATGTGCAAAAATGGCATTTTTTAGTAGAGCGACTACACAAGGGATTTCGTGCTGACTCCTATTCAAATATAACATATTTAGAGAAAATCTTGTTTCGTCTAATTTTAATAATATAATCAAAATCTAAGCGCATGAGAGAGAATCTTAAAACATTTTAATAATTCGTTTGTAAATAATCAATCTCATTATATCACTCCATTCATTCAGAAAATATTGTAAGATTGCCCACATGAGTAATAAACGTTCTCGGATTATTACATGCAATATTCATTGCAACAAAGAGTCGTTATAACCAGGGCGTTAAATAAACATTATATTAAATTAACCTTTTAACCTGTATTTCAATTATTTTTAATGAATTTCAATACGTCCTTCATTCCAGAAATCATATTATTTCATACCACCGATGTTTCTTATTCCGAAAACCTGAATTCTCGAGATACCAAGATAACCATCCTTAGCTACGGTACACCTAAATATACAGAATTGCTGTACACTCTCTACAGATCGATCCATTGATTGGAAATGGAGGAATCAGATTTAACTACTGAATTTCTTTATGTTGTTAATACTATTTTTTTAGAATTATCTATAAAGTAACGTGAATAGTTTATTAAATATTATATAGAAGAAATAATATTTGTTTTAAAGATTAATAATGTAATGAGAATTTAATTAATCAATAACGTCAATAATAAATTTCTTAGTACTTTAACTGGGAATACATATTTTTTAATACTATAGAAAAATGTTATCTTGTTTTCTTCCATAAAATTACAAACTTTTTTACATGTTGATTAAAACGTTTATATAAAACAATTTTTAATTCTTATAAAATATGCAATTTGACGTTTTATCAATCAATGGTTAGTCGACTTATGTAAAATGTCAGTCAACAATTTTAACACAAAAAATTTAAATGTAAGCGGGTATTTATTCTGATGAAGTAGGCCATCATTGTAGAATACATTTTCCTGATTGGCATTCTTCGCAATAATGAAAATTTATCCAACGTATCAAGAAATTCCTTGAACGGGTGTTATCTTGATTCCAACTAATAATTATAGATAAATATAGATGATGATGAAGTCAACTAAACTTTAAATAATAACATTAATAAAAAACAAAATATTTTTTTATTTCGTGTAAAATCAAATACTGCATTAATTATGCATATCAAGTTAATGTGCTCATAATTAAAAATAATATTGAGTTAATTATAAATATTACATAAGTGCCAGGCTGGGTTGCCAAGATTTCTGCTTGAATCGATGAAGGAAACTTTAATATTTGATTTATAAACCATTCACATATTAATGTAATTGACAAATCATCGCAATCCTGATTTATCAATTCAGTAAACATATGTCTCCAGTCCCGTAGCCGAATGGCCAGTGCACTTGGGCTTCGTTTACCCATTCTACTCGTTAGTAGAATCAAGGGTTCAAACCCGCTACTGGAAACAGTCATTAATCGATTTATGGATATGTACACAAATGAAAGAATGAATGGATGAATGTCTATGGTGTGTTCATCTCTCCCGATTTCGTCCTTAAATGTGGGCCGTTGAAAGCAATAAAACAACTACAAATCATTTCCTAGCCCCGTCTTTCATGCCTGACCATCTCTTAAGAGCGAAGTAATAGTAATAAGAATAGTAAACAAATGTAAATTAATTTCATAAAACTTGTTCTCGTTAAAAAACTGTGGCGATACTCCATTAAGGATTTCAGAACATGCGACACATTTTAAAAAAGATATCTTAAAAATAACACAAGGAAGTATTATTGATGTTTCACAATCCCAATATTATAGATCTAGCGGAAGTATACCAGCCAGGACTGGCAATGCATCTGTCAAAGTAGTTCTGAATGCTTTGGTTAGGGCTATCAACGAACTACGTTGGCCGCATAAAAGGATTTTCTGAATGAACAGAAGGTCACATCGCTTGTACCATGTACTAGCGGCGTAGCCAGCAATTCCCATGTAAATGGATTCATAAGTGTTTTTGTGAGCACTAGCTCTCAGGCCCCAGTTACCACTGGCTAAGCGGGAGATTCGGTAGAAGGCAGTGGTAGCCTTGCTTACCGATGTTTTGGCATGGTATGCAAATGAAAGTCTGTCAACCCGAATTATTCCAAGGTAAGTGACCGTTTCAAAAACTTTTATCTTGGTAGTTCCCATGCGGACAGTGGGAGGCCTTTGTCTATTTAGTGCAACACCACCCTTAAGGAGGATAGCTTCAGTTTTTCTGGGAGCGAACGACAGCTTATTGGTGATACCCCAAGCTGAAATGAATGAATATATTTCCAGGGATTAATCTCAGTCTAAGTTTCAGTAGAATAAGTGGCCAAGAAGCACTGTCAAAGACTCCAGCAATATCCAAAAATATTTCCAAAACATATTTGTTCGGAGAAGATTTCGCAGTGGCAAGCACAGTGCGGATTGCATCTTCTGTAGACTTGCCTGGTCTGAACCCAATTTGATTTTTAGATAGTGGCACTATCTCAGCCAGATGGGCCTAAATTCTGGAACACATGAGTTTTTCTAAAACTTTGCCAAAAATTGACAGAAGTGTTAAGGGTCGATAGGCTTTTGGGTCCGACGGCAACCGGCTGCTAGATTTTGGAATGACTATAAGTATCCCTATTTTCCAGCAGTCGAGAAAAATGTCACTGGTGAAGCATTGGCATAGAAGTTTTGTTATTTCTAGCGCAGCGAGGGCCCAGGATCGTCTAACAAGAGTGTTATCAATACAATCTGGACCTGGTGCTTTGCCAGATTTTAACGACTAGATAATTTTACCAATCTCCTCCTCAGAGGGCAGTGTTGAGTGGGCGGTATCAAGCGGAAGAGAGGCTAAAGCGCGGGCTTGTGTTAAATGCTCATTATCTGAGGATGAATCATCTTGACTGGGCGCTGGTAAAACCATCTCCGTGAGGTCGTTCGATACCGCAAACAATCTTATTCGGCCTGCAATCGAACTTCATTGCCTGATATGGGGAACCCCAATGATTCCAGCCTCCCAGCGAAGAGACAAAGTTTCTCCAATGATCCTTTTTGGCCCGAAGTATTGCATTTTAGTAACGGCATCGTGCTGATCTGTGCGTAGCTGTCAAGAGATCAATTGTGGCAGGTGGGCTTTTGGTGCGACGAGCATTTTGGAGTGACGTACTAGCTTTTTTAAGAACAGCCCTGAGGTCAGAGAGGGTCTGCGTCCACCAAGGTGATTGTCCTCGATATCTCAGCTTGCAACGGCCTGTAGTGCGATCAACCGCATTAACTATATCCGTCGTCAGTCGCGAAGCAGCCAGCTGCAGATCTAATACCGGATTCCTAGCCGCCCAGTCTAGTTTTTTGGTGAGTGTATTGTCAAATTCTTGCCATTTATCGTGTCGCGTTCGAAACCTCTTGAAAAGTGCAGTTGAAACAATGTCTGTGTTAGCCAGTGCGAAGCCTTGCTTCAATTCAAATGTCATTAGTCGGTGGTCATTAATAAAAGCGTCTTCGTGAACTCGCCAGCCACTGATTTGAATTAAAGTGTAATCTACATATTCAAGTAAGAGGCGCAACAGTAATGCTACATAAGGGTCTCGAATCTGAGACGGGGAGGATTCCTTTACTGCCTCCTCCTCGACTAAATCCATACATTCCTAATGTCCATAAAATTGCATCTCGTAGTGTAGCAATGGATGCCGCAATGCGGATATGGCAGAATCGATGGGATAACTCTTTTAAGGGCAGGCATACTTATAAATTTTTTCCGAAAATAAAGTGGCGAAAGGAGATAACCAAAGTTTTGACTCCTGATTTCTGGACCAGCCAATTCATAACTGGCCATGGTCACTTCACTGCCAAGCTCTTCCAGCTTGGCCGGTTGGTAGATAGTCCACTATGTAAATGTGGCAATATGATCCAGGATTCCAATCGCATCCTTTGGGAATGTCCAGTCATGAACAAAGAACGGTAAAAATTGCTCAAGACGATACGGCTATTAGTCAGATCTGTCGGCCCCATCGGTCATGCCGACTTGGTTGCATCTCTTACAAATTACAAGACATTTAAAGAGTTTACGGCGTCCTATGGAAAGCGATTGGAACGCAATTCCTCAAGATATTAAACCCCTTGTTTTTCCTTTTCTTTTTTTTAATACTTATTTTTAAACGTAACCTCCTGCACACTATAATAAATGCAACCCAGTCATGAGGAATTTCTCCTCGGACATTCCTTGCAAACATTTAAAAACACGCATAACGTTGTTACGCTGCGGAGTACACTCTGTAAGAGTGTGAAGCCGTAGTGAGTGGTGGTGGGTACAACGTTGAGTACCCTAGGGCATTAAAAAATACCCCAATATTTAAAAAAAAATACAGAATTGCATTCCATAATGTCGAGTACTCACTTCTATCATTGTGTCCATAGTGGAATAATTACTTTCATTTGTGTAAATAAGGAAAAAATGACCAAAAATTCTTCTTCGTGTGACAAATAACAATAACTTTAGGGGGAAAAAATACTGTAATGCTTCGTGCATTTGAAATTGACAAGGAATTTCCACAAGGCTATTATATTTTATGTCTAGTTCTACGTCTGTCATATTACGAACTGTATTAATGCTAATTTTAATGAATCATTATAATAAAGTGACATCTTGTACACCGCTCATGATTTTCATAAGAACATTGCTTACATAACAGCTGTTTAAACAAATAAGACTCAATTATTTTATTCTTTTCTTTTGTGTAAGCTTTTGCAAGATACTACCTTTTCAGACTTGTTCCCTATACGACGTCTTGGAATAAGACACTATTTAATATTTTTCTAAAGTTATACTGTGAATCTGTCAATCATTTATTAATCTTAAGTAAACTCATAATAATAATGGCGCATCGATTGAATAAAACATTTTCGAATCACAAACTCGTCATTCTTTTGTTTTTAAATTTTTAATATTTTCTCTATCATAACCGAATCGAATTTATGTGCCGTAGCGCATATATATCAATATAATCCCAAAAATCTCTCCTTAATAACCAGTGAGTCCACCAATGACGTTATTTCACTCCTGAAATCTTGACTCACTCCAAAATATTCAAATATGTAGTTGATGGCTTAGAATTTTAGGTAAGACATACATAATATAATAGTCTCGCAAGTACGATTGACATAAATAAATTACAATAATAATACGCTGTATTTAGACGTTTCCTGCATGTCATATGTTGTTACATAAAATAAAAAAAAACAACAAACTGTCGAAAAAGTTGATGGTTAGTATTTCCGCTTTGAAGGTCAGCTAATGGCGTTCTTTGTAACATTAAGACACGAAAAACGGAAGGTGTACAAACCGATTCCAAGGTCAGGAATAAAATAATTTACCTCTTCATTACATAATGCATAATTATAGTTGATTTAGCTTTTCAAACCGGTTCTAATGGTTTTTCAATAGGATTCGAGTATTTCCAAAAAATATTTATGTATTGATTAATTATTGGCCTAGGAACACAATTCTTCAAATCGCACATTGAATATTGATACATTTACTAAATCGAAATGTCTTGCCGAGTTTTTTCTACTTTTAAATTTCACTCGTTAAATTCGGTATTTTTTCTTTATAGTAAGCCAGATTTTAAACCATTAACTAAGATTAAATCGTAACAATAGTTACATTTTGAGTTGTAAAAACAAATTGTGTTTTCAAATGAATAGTTTTATTAGATTTTTTAATCCTAGCTGTATTTTGAAAACTTTTATGTATCTAAATAACTAGTTTACACCCGTTGAAAAGTCATCAATCGAATAAAACACAAAATATGAATAATATAATCAATCGATGTTCGTTTGTTTTTATTTTTTAGTGTTTTTATGTTCCATGACTCAAAAATGCCGATTATTATTTCTTATGAATCTACTGTATTTCTATTATGGTATAACCTCAATATAACGGACTATTGTAAGCAAGAGTGAAAAGCCGAACTTCGTTACATATTAAATTAGGTCTTCCGAATGCGGTTGTAATGGAAAACTAACCGCTCAAATTTAGGTACTACAAATTTTCCAAAAATAAATTACACATATGTAAGAAGGATTATATATAGCTTAGCGCATGTTAAATTACTGGCCAGCACGTGTTAAAACGGATATTGTGATCGTCATATTATGCAGAATATAAAGTTTAAACAGCTTGACAGGTCGTTTTTATTATTTTTTACAATTCAACGATAAAAAATTTCCTTTTATCAAGGTATTATGTGTAATTAATTTACTGTAGGTACGTATACTACGATAAAATAGTTGTATACCCTTCTAAGCAGAGGATGTATTTTTGTTCGCTTCATAACATGATGCCTCCACAAAACCAGTTTATTAATAATAACAAAAACTATTGAGATGCTCTTATATTTTTAAGCTGCTTAATATACAATTACACCGTATGGAGTCAACACGTTTTGTTTTAATTCTTTAAACACTATCATTACATAGTTCAGTGTCAACTTGTATATTTAAGCACCCGATAATAAATTATTAATTGATTGCAATTTTTAATCTGTATTATTTTTCTGATCTCGTAACGTTTATAATAAATCACTCAGTTTTGAAAACAGAATAAATTATCGCATATTATACTTATGTCAAGACAGCGTACTCTATTGAGCATACTTCAAAGTAGCAAGAGAATTGCTCGAATTATTGGTAAATATCTCATTTGTGTTACCATTCAAAACAGTTCACTGTAAGAAAAATAGTGATAATTTTCTTTGTGAAAATTAGGTAGGTATACAACTTTTTATAAATATAAAAATTCACATAATGTATTTTAATTTTATATTTCAATAAATATTTGAAAGTTTTGGCTTTTTTAAACATTACATCATTATATTACATGATAATAAGGCATGGGAATATGTTTTTTATTTTATAAAGGGTTCAGTGTAAAAATGGCGAATTAAACACTTGCAATATAATTTGGAGGCCTTGTTTTCGATAAAAAAAGATTCATCCAGATTTTCATATTACGTATATAAAATACAATTCTTCTATATTTTTTGTAATTCTATACGATTTAAAAATATCGAAATATCTCATTATTTATATCGAAGGCGCTCCAGTGAAATCATAAATTGAAAATTATTGAATCAATAAAAATAGAAAACTGAATAAAAAATACATGGGTTATGGTATTATTTTATACGTTATTTTGAGGCCCCTAAGATTCGGAGTCCCCATGCTCGTGCTTCATGCGCTTATGGGGTAATCCTCCCCTGGGAAAGTTCAATGCCTAAAAATCCTGGATTGTCACATTTGGTGAAGAAAATAATTTGAAAATCAGTGTAATTGCTCTAATTTTTTCAGATTTTTTTATTTTAATTGTGAGTCCGCTCCCAATGTGATGCATAAAGACTTCTAATTAAGTATCGGTACAAACTTTATTGCAACGAGAACTGGCTTTACGTCAGTCTCAGTCTTTCCTTTAAGAGAGGGTAAGGATAAAATGATGGGGGCTAGGAAAGGACGAGCTGTAAGCTAATTGCTCACCCTGCGCCGCGTTTTTAGGATCTGATGGGTGAATGAAAATTTAAATAACATACCTAGACATCTGCAACGTTGAGTAGAAGTCGGTCATTGTAAAATCAATGTATAAAGTTGTTCAAACCCGTTGACACCACGGCCAAATGGTATGTACGTCAAGAGCGTTGACCATTCGACTAAAGGATTGGCTATTTTTATATTTGTTTTATTAAAAATTGATACATAATATTAACATACATTATTTAGCTTATAAGTACGTTTCTTAACAACCTGTAAACATTATTCAAATTGTGACAGATCCAGTTCTAGCATACTGATAATGCAAACCTGTTCGAACCCTAAACAAGCCTTTGTTATTTTCTATTGCGATGTCATCCGGCTATACAGATATTAAATGACATTGTTTTTAGACACCCATTCCATCAATGCGTGCAAACGATATTGCATTTACCTACCTTCCTACCTATAAAATGAGATAGCCCTACGGCAGCTAACCGTGAAATTTTCAACATCCGGTCATAGTCGTGCACTTGCCGCCAACATTACTCAATGAAAGTGACTAAGAGACTATCTGATACCGCCAAAACATTACATTGTTCCTCTCAGGTACAGAAGTTTCCAGCCTGTGTATAAAAATAAACAATCAGCGAACAAAACAAAACTGGACCAATTTAAATTAATTGATATGAATAATTAATTGATACTGTTGCCACTAGATGGTGACAAATTGTTAGATCAGACTGGCTTCAAAAATGGAACGCTACAAAAAATTTGACTGCCAGGCAACTGTTGGCCTTAGACACACGAATATTATGATGTGCAGCATTTTAACCGTAGCTTATGTTGAACCGGCGCCGCGTCGCTAGCGAGTGCCGATGAAATGACAGCTTTATGTTTAGGATTATAAATAATTGCATTTTATGCTAGATAGTGTTCACTTGGTGCACTTGAACTTTTATTTCGATAGTTTGCATTTTGGATTAGATAGTCATAACTTAGTAAATTCAAACTTTGATTTTAATAGTTTCTAGATAGTCACGGATTCTTTTAAAAACGTGAGGTAAGTTGTAGTAGGTTATATTAGGGTTGGTCTGGTTGGGTTTTTGTGATGTATTCTAATGCGTGGAGCAAAGACAATATAGGCGGTCCAATATAGGGTAGATTTGCGAGAAACATTTTAATTTCATTACAGAGTCGTGCAACTATCGATTTAAAATTGTGAGTTTTTTATATTTATATTGAGTGAAAACTATTTTATCTATGTGAAAATATTTTTTCGTAAGTGTAATATTTTATTTTGTGGGGTCACTTTATTTTTAGTGAAGGAATTTGTTTTTTGTGGAATGTATCTGTTATAAGTGAAAACTATGTTTATGATAGTGAATATGATCTAAACAAAAGTGCATATAATTGTAAGCCTTATGTTTATATGGGTCATGTGCTGAACACCAACTATTAATTTACAATATAAACTCACAAAATAAAGGATAACAAATTTGTTTTTCAGAAAATAAATAAATCTAACGGTCAGATTAGTGAAATAAAGGACTCTTCGTGACTATATCTATAATTCGAGTATTTTTAGAAACAAAATTGTCTTATTTTATTATATTAAACAATTTCGAATTATCACTCTTTAGGTCAACAATGTCATGCTATAGAAATAAAGAAACCTTAACCCAGCAACTTATTGATTGAAAAGTTATTAAATAATTATGAAATTCTTCACTTTGGATAATTTTAAATAACTAGCGATATTTGGCAAAGAGCGCAAAACTAATTAATTTGTTCCAATCTGTGGCTACCTTCATTGTTTTCATTTAAAATTGAATTACACAATTTTCTCTGCGTAATCGGAAGGGGCGTTTGAAATTCAAACTCAAACAATTGCAATAATGGCGGAGAATGTTTCACTTTAAAAGCCCAGCGACGCGTGACGATGCGTCATGTTTAGAAGTCCTTTCACCTCTGCAATCTAGCTTTAAGACTGTGATGGAAGCAATTAGCAATGTCTTTGTTGATCCGTGGGAACAAAGGAAAACAAGTCCACTAGATCCCTGAAGAATTCATAAAAGTATCATATCAAATAGAGCCCCGTGAATATTTCAATAAAATTACAATGTCTGTTACACATTAGATTGGAGATTTACAGTGATGTATCTTCAGAGTGGATTGGGCCAATATTTGGAGAAGGATGAGAACTCTTGTTCTAATAGTTATTAATCACTTAAATGGTGTTGGCAAATGAGTCAGAAAAAGCATTGTAGCATAATATTGTATTTAGAACATTTTAGAACATTTAGAATACTTTTCCAAAATTTTATATTATGCTAAGGACAATCAGGACCAAATTCGACCAGAAACGGGGCATCGGTTGTAAACATAAAAAAACCAAAAACCAGTTTATCTCAAGTTTCAACAATTTTCATTATTTTTAAACTTTAAATATTCAATCTATTCTACTGTTTCCGTAATGCATACATAGAAAAAAGTTTAAAAGTATGTTTTATTATCATTATAAATAATTTTGAACCATCTCAGTATGAGATCAAACAAATGAATTTAAAATTTATCACAAACCAGTTCTTTTACTTTTTTAAAAAAAAATATTCAATCTATTCTACTACTTTCACATATTTATAATACAGTTTCGCTCAAAAAAGTTTATCAACTGTATGTTTTATTATCATTATAAATAACTTTTAAGTATACAAATATGAGATCAAAATTAAAATTTATCTGTAAAAAGAACCAAAAATATCGCATGAAATCGGTCTAACCGTTTTTATCAATCAACCGAAATACCAGTCAGTATTTTTCCGATTTATTGGAAACTCTAACAGACAGACGTATCAATAACAAATATATTATGTTAATATGATATAGGTTGTAAAGATATATGGTATATTATGTTAAATCAAGGATGTTTTAGATTACTCAATATTTTTTTCGTATAGACGGAGGTAAATAGCAGCCCTTGGTTTTGGGTTATTGCGGCTGAGGCACTGTTAACAATCAATTAATAGTGATCAACGCTGCTGTATAACGGACTGTAAACATAATACATAGAGTAGGCAGATGTTTTACGAGAACTTTATGTTATTCACTCACTCAACCTCACTTTTTTCGGAGAAGATAAAACAAAAAGAATGACGAACGAAATGGAATAAATATTGTGACCATCCTTTTAATCACAAATTCATAAATCGATCGAGGACAAAAGTCCAAAAGCGTTGACCACTCGGCTGCAGGATCCGGTAAAATATTGTAAATAATTTTCATTGTGTGTATACTTTATAAGGTGTGCTTTTGCATGAACCGATTTCCGTTCCGTGAATAGTCGCCATTTGCAAACTTTGAACACTTTAAATAAATTTCAATACAACGCATTGTTTTCATGAATAGTTTTGGCGCTTTTTAATGAAACTACTGTGTATTTGATCTGATATTTTTACATTATAGAACAATGGAATACAGGTCAAAGTTTTATAACATTTGCAACCGCATTATGATAATACATAACATATTTAAACCGTACTATAATACACAGTAGCGGCTTAAGCACGTGGGAGGCCCCAGACGCAATATAATCTAGAGGCCCTGTTTTTCGGAAAACATAAATGTGTGGAAAAAATTATTCGAAATTGTCATATTCTATATATATAACTATAATTCTTTTCTACGTCTAAAGTAGCTAGTACGTCGGAACTGTGTGTGCGTTGTTTACACCGCGAACGTTTACGTCATGAAAAAATTTCATACTTTCATGTGATATGTGATAATAATAAAGCGTCTACAGAGTGGTCTGGTTTATATAAGATTAATCTCAAAGGCGTTCTAATGAAAGTATAAATTTAAAGATATGAATGCAATTATGGGCAAAGAGAGTCCGAAAACCAAAGACCACAAATTATGTGATTTAAATATTATGTTCTATTACATGGGTGGTCGGTGCGTCGATCGCGGTCTACCAACCGCTCTCGAAGCCAGTTTTGATCGACTGCGGTACTAAATTTTGCCATTTACTGTTCAAACCGGCTTTAATTCATTAAACACCAAGAACCTGCAGTAAACGCGTGTATTTTGAAAGCACATAGTTTTAGGCTATTGTTTAAAAGTGAATAAAAATTACTAGACAAGAATCCAGGGCCCAATTTTTATTCTCGACCAAATGTTTAAGGAAATCAATTTGATATTTTGTATTTACGTGCCTATAATATATCTGCCTTTGGAGATGTAAATAGAACACTTAACACTAACTGTCAATTCTTGGTGGAAAAGCACTATATTTTTGAAAATAAAACTTTTGTTCTACTAATTCTACAAATCGACGGTGTTTTGGCCAGTTGATGGAACTCTCAAAATTGAAATTGTTCAGGAGAGAATAAAAACAGTTTTTATTGAAAATATTCTATAGTGAGATGAGTTATGAATCTTTGAAATTCACTCTTGTAAATTCTCATGTTTGCAGGTACAGGATTATACGTAGGGAGTGTCGATATAATAGTGACTTAAACCATATGGCCGGTTCAGAATTTTTAAACCTAAAACCAATGTATTGTGATGTTCCCTTCCAAAAAGTGGTCAATTTATTTTTCTAATTAACGTCATTTGGCCGAAACCTTCTCTGTCGTATTTAAAATGAGATCTAATCATTAACTCATTTTCGTATTTTTTGAGGGTTACATCAATTGGCCAAAACAGCATCGATATTATCTTGAATATGTTTATCATGATTTATTTTTATATGACAGAAATGGATCCAGCCGTAGATAAATATGTAAGAGCGGATACTTAACAGATATTTTCTATTAAGCAGTTCCGGGTTACACATGGCTACCAAATTATACTCACACCTAAAAGTTTCAAAAATACACTGCGAAACATGATACAAAACAGATTTTTTGCAGTGTATGTTATGAATATGAATAAATCTCTTTGAAGATACGTTTTACCAAATAGTTTGTACGACATTCTAAAATGATGATTCATCCAATATAGTTTTTTTATTAAAAGCAGACAAATGCATAATATTACCTTCTTTTAACGTTTCGAGTTAGTTAAGAATTTTGAATTCAAAACTAGAAAAACAGTTTTTCAAGTACTAGATAAAAAATGGCCGCATACTTTGTAAATACAAATGTTTCTTAAATATCTGCAAACCTAAAAATTTCTTCATAAAATTCATTTGTATTGAATACATTTATCTTTTGGTCATAATAATAAAAAAAATGTATTCTATCAAATATTAAAATACTTGGAATGAATAAAGTTTTCTAGATTCAGCTTAATTCAATAAAGCTTTTATTATAATTTTATTTATAAAGGTAACTTTTTCCATTTTTGTCAATGGTAGTTTTATCTTAATTTTAAAATGTAACAAATCTAATATAGTATAAATAATATACCGATAAACTAATATTTTCACAATATAATATTCAGTTAACTTCGGTTACATATCTCACGGGCTTAAATCCCAAGATGGACAGTTTCATTAATTGATTTTTCAGTCCATTTTTTCTGTTCGAAAGCATTGATGTTTGTGATTTCCGAAATTCCCTTCCAGCCATGCAATCCTAAAAAGGCGAGAGTGACTAACTAGTTAACCACTAGTCCTGCCCTAGCCCTGTCCATCTATCTCTACTACTAAGACAGCAACTGAGTAGTATGCAGTTTTCGTAGAAAAAATCTATTGAGCTACCTTCTTCAAGAGACCATATGCTTCCACATTGGAAGCGGAACTGGGTTAAAAATTTAAATAATATATATTGTAAAAAAATCACTTACGTTTCGTCAAAATGTCCAACTTTTCTCCGCCTCCATCTGATCCAGCAATCAAAGATTCCTTTCTTTGCCGGTAATTTTGTTTTCCACCATTTCTTTTCAGTGCCTTCTGACACCTCTTTTGCCATCAAGGGCCGCTGAGGAAGTCTCCTATAAAATATATCGCAGTATACTTGACTACACTGTTTGGACTTTTCTTCAAAACTTTCATTAGCAGGTCTAGAAAGGATACTTTCAATTTATGAAAATTTTTACTTTTTAATTGATTCGGAGCAAACATTGAGTTATCGTCAACACTTTTCACTGGTGTACTCTCTGTACTGACAACATTACACTTTTCAAAGCAGGGTTCTAGTCTAATCGAAGTCTTTTTGGATGGCACTTTGTTAAATAAACTATTTCTTTTGTTATTTAGGTTATTTTTTACAGTTTCATCGCTATCTTTTATAGTATTGATATTTTGAACGCTCATAGATTTGTGTATGATGACCTCCTCTTTGATACTCGGTTCGATAACTGAATATCTAGATAATTTCTTATTAAAATCTCTACTGATGTTTATTTTATCTAAATCCGTCAGATTACTAAACACTGTATCGACCGGTCTTTCAGAATATTGACTACTTTTCGATAAATTGTCGAAAGAACATGTCGCTTCCTTAGAAGGTCCTGAATTTTGATCTCTTTGTAACGTACCACTTTTCCTAAGGTACGCGTATTTATTCAAAATTCTATCGACTTCAGCACTCGTTCGTCTCTTTTGAATTTTTCTGCTAAAAAATCCACTTTCACCCGAAAAAGTTCGTCTGTTCATTTTGATATTTGCACTTGTTCTTATGTCACTCAAATTTAAATTACTAAGAGATTTCTTTACTTTGTTCTCAGCTGAGATTCTGTAGATCTCTATGGACCGCATCACAGCTGATAGGTCTTGCATTTTTATTTAATTATTTATTACGTAATAAAACAAGCCAATCACGTCAGTGAATCTGATAACGGAACACTGTACAACATTATTTCTTTGAGTTTTGTTATCTCAGATTTCCTCTGCTACATTTCGACTCCATCGTTCACACAGAAAAAACATTCACATATGTTCTAAATTACATGCGTAACGATAAATTGCATCGTAATTAAATGTTATTCACGGTTAATTAATCACAATACTATTTGTTTATTCATTCATAGCGTTACTAAACTTAATTATTGTGTCATCTAGTAATAATGTAGATCAAGCTAATTTAAAAGACATAATATAAAAATAATTTAGTTTATTGTAAGATATGTGAAATTTGATTGAATGTTTTTCTTTTAAAATTCTTTATTATTTAATGGTTTCAAACAGTAATTTATGGGTGATTTTTATGAGATTTCAGAAAATATGACATAAAAAAAATATGTAACGTGCATCGCTTTTTCCAACCTGAAAAATAGTACGTTTAGGTAAATAGCTAACCTAACGCCCTTTTTTCATTTATTTTCAACAGTAATAATAAGTTTTTTTTATTCATGATTTTTTAAAGTAAATTTAAAAAATCGTGCATGCTTTTAGTAGATATCGGCGCGAAAACAGGTGGTGTAAAACTGTCGTAAATATCCTAGTTAACCAAAATTGATTGAAGGCAACGATATTCAGCAAGAGATGGGGTGAATATTGAGATAGATGGGCGATGGTGTTTACTGTGACCATACGGTCACGCTCGTCTCTGGAGGGTTAAAAACGAGTATTCAAATATTGTATTCGAAAATAAAATTTATAAATTTCTTCCTATATATTCATTGTATATTTTCTTTTCACATTTCTGGCGAGACTTATAAATTGTTAACACATACCTACTAGTTAAGCACATGCTTGAGTGAGTATTATTATAGTGTTAAAATAAGCAAAATAGATTATACACGATATAATGCGACGTCGAATAACATTTCTTTGCTAACTCAGTGGCTCAATATACATTGTTACTATGATCGAATTATTTTCAAATAATTTATCAAATATTCAAATGTTCGAATGTCAAAAATGAGCCGAATATATTAGGCTTATTATACTCATTTTAATCGTTGACATGTTGTGTGTTTAGTCTAGTTAGCTACTTTAAAATAATGTTAATTTTTAAAAATATATCAAACCTCATTAGCATTAATCAATAACATCTTAAAAAAACAACCTTTTTTCCTGTGTGTTCATAAACGTCATCCTTATTATCAAGTCGATTTGTTAACAATAAATATAACTAACGATTACCCAATAAAAATTTCATAATTCACAAAAAATGTTTTCAAATTACTGCAATTTATAATTAAACATCAAAATGCATCCGTTTTTTGGCGGATGAAGAATAATACTACGAAATTTTCCAATGAATAAGCAACTTACAATAACTCAAGCGTAATCATACGTTACATTTATATATTAACCAACATTTTGTATTGTTTAATATCCTGTTTTTAATAACGATACTTATGAATTATTCAGTTAAAATATAATGGCAGCACAGTGTTGCTAACTTAACAACGTTCGGAAATCGACTGGTCGTTTTCCCGGGTTTTCTGTGACGTTTCACTACATTGAGGTTATGTCAATACAATTTTCTCCCGTGTTGAAATCTACATATAAGATTCAAGGGTAAACCTTGTCAAAACGTAGGCTTTATTTTGAAAATATATTAATATGTATCAATGAAAGGTCATTTCCGGGATGAAAACTAAATTGATATGGCAATCGATGATTTAATTAGTAAAAATAATGGCGGCTCCTTGATTAATAAATTATAAACATTTAATGAACAGTTTATATAAGCAAAACATCTATCGTTTCCAATATTGTAGAAAGAGAAAGAGAGATATGATTAATAATATACAATAAATGTATAGTTACTCTTCAATCACATTATTTAAAAAAAAGCCTGATCTTTTATTTAGAGCATATGGACTCCTAAAGGGTTACCTTTAACAGAAGTTGTATTTTTTAATTAGATAATTGAATGTAAAAATATAAGGATAGGGCTTACTCAGGATCATTATTTTTTAGATACCAACGTAGATATGCATGGATTTGTATACAAATTCATAAATAAAATGAAGAACAATAGATTCATGAAAGTGTCGTTTTGGGAATTCGAACCCTTGACCGCGCAATCGAGTAAAACGGAAGCTCAAGAGCGTTAACCACTCTGAGTACGAGAGCACCAATATGTTATTTTAATAATTAACACTCCAAACATTTGTATATCTCAATAATAAAAAAATAAACTGATGATATGTATGCAGAAATTTACGCAGACTTTATAAGGGAAGATTACTATTGTCGGCGTCCGTGGCGCAGTTGGTAACGTCGCTGGCTACGGTTACGGATGTCTCGGGATTCAACTCCCGGTGCGGACGGTTTTCATAGATTAACCTTTCAATCGATGTATGAATTTCTGTTCGTAGTCTGAGTCCACCCTTCCACCTCTCATCCTCACGAGGCGTAGCGAGAGCGATTAGCTAACCACTAGCCCTGTCCTGAGCAACTGAGTAACAAGCAGTTCTCGTAGAAAATTTCTGTTTAGATACCTCCATTAGGAGACCATATGCTCCACATTGGGAGCGGACATGGAAAAAAAACTTTAATTTTCATTCAACCAAAACAAAGTAAATTCATAGTCACCGCAATTATTTATATAAACCTACAATATTTAGCCGTCATAAAATGTCCATGTTGATTGCTAGACAATATTTTTGTATATCAATTTTGTAAGTATCTAAGGTTACTAAATGCAATTTACTAAGGGTGCACCCCTATCTTTACTTCCCTTACTATCCCGCTTTTTTGTGCACGTGCCCATTGGCAATGCATGTTGTCATATATAGGTAGTTAATTATTATTTTTATATCGATCTCTCGACAGAACGTATTTGAGGTAGGGGATTTTTAACAGTATTAAAAAAATTATCCTCAAAGTCTTAAATAAATTATATTATGGGCATGTACCCATAAAGATAGACATCATATACGGGATAATGGGTTCTATAACATATCGACATTCATTTAAGTAGACTCACTATTTGAATTAATTGAAAATAAAACGAATAAAAAATATTTTACTGCAGAGAAAAAATGATCCCTAAACTGAATTATTTTATGTTTCTCTGTATATTTTAATCCAATTATTGTCTCTTGCGGGGCATTAAAAAGTTAATTCACATTATAATTGTTTTAACAAGAAAAAGAAATATTCCATATTTCTTTGAAAATATTGTAGGTTTTTATTCCGATTAATCAAAGGTGATCAAAAAGATAAAGAACTACTGTTTTAATATTTAACATTTGATGGATCTTTTTAATATTTTTTACCACGAAACTGACCATATTTTCTAGTGAAAAAATATATATTTTACGAAGTCTGGTTGTTAGTCAACTTCCCTTCTCAGACGGATTTTGCAGATACATATGAGATTAGTAGGACTAGTTATCTACCAAGCACTAAATACTCCACTTCACAAATGTTAACATGGTTCTATTATTGATATAAATAAATTTACTATCTATACAATCAGGTACAAAGCGACTCTTTAAAAATTCACTACATATTTAAATATTACGTTTTTATTCATTTTTGAAATGATTTATTTGTAACCCCAATCAGCTGTGAATGTTTTCAATTGTAAACTCACAATAAATGTATTATATTGATAAAGACTATAATTATTTTTATGTTACGTCTTTGAATATAGTCCACAACATTAAGCATTTGAATTTCCATCTTAATATTCTTCTTTTAAAACCAACAACTATTTAAAACTATATCTTCCGTTTTCGTTTGTTTACAAAACAAAACAAAAACTATCTATTCTAATCACATTTCAAACTTTGTTCCAAAACTCACTAAATATTTAAATTTCACATCACTTTATCACAGTACGAACTTCCCGTAATATAAAAAACATGTCATCAAGTAAGTACTACCAACTCACAAAAAAACTTCAGGGCTTTATTATTGTTCACAGTTCCACCTGATAATGTCAACTCGATTCAATGATGGTCTACCGTTGTAGTGTTCAACACAGCACGATCTACAGTCATTGTACTAAAGTAAAATGTTAATTTGTCCAATGTGAGGTATAGTGTGATCTGAAATAATTTTCGCACTGTACTGTTCGCCTTAACTCCGCGAATAATGACCAAAATAATCTGCGCAGACGCGCATATCCATCATAGTTTTATTTTTGTTTTAACCAAGCATTTGAATCTTCGTTATTATTTCTATAAAACAGCTCCTTGACATCTTCTCGTGAAGCTTAATTTTACGAAGACTTGAAAAGTAAACGGTTAACGAATTGGAATTTTTGTGTACTCTAAACACAAGTATTTACACGATAAGGGAATGAAAACCTTAACCTTCCCGTTTTCATGTTAAAAAAAAACCACTTCGGATCTCATGCAGTCACAGGGTTTTGTCATATAAACTCATTTATAAAACGAAATGACAATTTCAAAAAGTGAAATATGGTATTAAGTAATTATTTTAAGTCATATTTTTTGCAAAACCTGAAACACATATCAAACTATGCGAAAATATCGAAAGACACAAGAATCGAAATTCTTTATATCAGAACAAGCTCGGTGATGGTTGAAACAAAACGGTTGCATACGGTACATCATGCATCTCGGATTGTTACTATACTATAATTTTGTTTTTTTTCGATGGTAAAATTGACGAAGTTTTCAATGATTAATTATACAAATAAGACGTAAACTTTAATGTATTTTCAATTATATATAGAACAATTTTATTTACAAATAGAAAATTTTTTATATGACCTATTTCACAGATAATTTAAAGGTTTAAAGACCAAAGTAACACATTGTTACACCATGGGTACGAAAGGGTTAACCGAAGAGATTGAATAGGAAATGGTTAAAAATATAATTGTTTTTAATTATATTAATGTTTATATTGTTTTCTGATATAAAAATGTTATGCAGTTTTTGATAAAAGTAAGTCGAGAATTCCGAATCTCAAATAATATGGAAACTTAAGCTATATTTAATCAAGGAACGAGCCATGCCTTAAACTGAGTTCTGTGAATGAATGTAGTATTTTATTATATATTGCAGTTTAATATACTTACATAAAAAAGTGTATAAAATACTACTTACAAATATTTTCTACACCTCAAATATTCACATTTTTATGTGAGTTTTTCTGTGTTCGTTTTTTTGTGCGCGTTAAGGTTCACACACGAAACACCCGGTCGCATTATACTTCACGGGTCGCAACTTTACCAGAAAATTGTAAATTGCCTCGTACTTTTAATACAGTCATCCAGTAAAAAGTGCGCGAACGCACACATAAACTCTATTATTATTTTCAACAGAAATTGGAATGAAGACGATTTCCGGAATCCGTCCTTGTCTTAAGTTAAATGACTCATGGTTCACATTCGTTTTTTATAAGAGACTTAATAGCGGGTATTTGTATCATTATTGTGTACGTTTCATAATCTGATTCTCATATTAAAATGATTTTGCACATAAGTACGTTTGATTAAACTGAAAACCGAAAATTTCAAATACCAACAACAGAGAATAACTACTTATCTAATATACCTCTATCAAGATGTTTTCGGTAAAAATAGTCTAGCTAAATAATTTACGAGTAGGTAATGATTTCAGTCATTTATTTCACACCTAACTGATCCTTAAAACGGGGCGTAACGAGAGCTATTAGCTAACACACTAGTCCTGTCTTAGCCGCCTATTCTTCTATCCCTACTATCTTCAAAAATGAAAGGTTGAGCAACTGAGTAACAAGCAGTTGTCGCAGAAAACTTATGATGAGATAAATTCCATTAGAAGTCCATATGATCCATATTGGAAGCGGACATAATGATGAAAAATTAAACAAATCATATCACATGATTCAGGACATCTTCCAGAAAAGTTTAATAAAATACGTATGCTATCGTAGATAACTAAATAATAGTCAAAATATATGTTTATTTCCTTAATTTAACGCAAAGAAAATAGTGTACATATTTTAAACGATACTTTTTTAGTGTGATGGTCTTTCGAAAATGACAGAGCGTAAGTTCTTTAATTGACAGTGTTAAGCTTTTCAAATTCAGTATATAAAACAAGTTAGAGACATTGGATAAAATAAAATCAAGAAAATCTTCTCATAAAAAATCCAGATAATAAACGGACTTAAACGGAATTAAATGATAATGCTATTTTTATGGCATGATACCGCATTTCAATTATATCAACATGCACTGTTGTAATTTTAAATATATGTATTGAAACAAAACAATAATACATACTCATTATCACGTGTAATTTATATTATATACCTAATATGAATTTGCTACACCTGTTTGATGACAAATTCATTCATTCTAATCAAAATAGAGTCATTCATTCATCCATTCATCAGAAGTTATTGTATCAAAGTAATTGGAAATTAATCTACTTATTTCACTATACGAATAAAAGGATTTTTAGTAAAATAGTCAACATTGGATAATTAACGAGTTATAGAAGTAATTAATACAAATTAAACTGCTTTTTTCGAATTTATATATCATCATTGATACGGCAAAAATCTACGGAAATAATAGTTTTTATTTAATTGGTGTAGAATACTTTTTGCTCAATCACATTCCATTTAACAATATATTTATTCCCCAAGCTTCCCAAAAATATGAACCGTTTAGTAAAGAATTTATACGAAACAAATATTCATTCACATTTTTATTTCACTTATCTTTTTGACATATCTATTTATTGTTTTTTATGTTTTACTTCATTGTAATTTTGGGGCAACCCTAATATTTTTTTAATTGGCAACATTTTCTTTGTAAATGTACACTTACACACATTCATACAGTTCATTAAATATTTTCGAAATGCAGTTTATTTGTAATCCAATTCAGGTTATTTTTTACAAATATTTTCATATTGCTTTACAGCGCTTTCAGAGCCATTCAAAATGGGCTTTTCGTACCATACCTATTGTGATGCACCACTCAAATCTATTGACGATTAATAATTACGTGTTAATATGAAGGTTGTGTTGCATAAAACAAACAAGTATAGATTTAAAAAATGATTGAGTGTAGCTCATATCTTATTAGCTTTCTTACTATTATTTGTGATTTTGTCATCAAAAATTGGCTTTCAGCGTTCTATTTTTCTACTCAAAATTAAAGTACTAGATTTAAATACCAATTTAAAATAAGCATCAAAAATTTAAAGCATGATTTATAAATAATACCAACCAAATACATCAGCCATACAAGATTAAATGTTTTTCATAAATTAAAAATCCTTCTAATATTAATAACTATTCAGATATCTTTTTGTGATTACTTATCAACGTCCGAAAATGAATCGTCTAGAATTCTTGAAGATAAATTCCCTTAAATAGTCGTAAAATCTAAATAACAATCTATTAATAAAACGAGTAGCTCCCCACCTCTTAAACGTATTTTTGTTGTGATTGACCACCTCTCCCTCCCGCATACTCTATTGTTTTTTTTCAACATTCTTTCATTAAAATGTAAGAGTCAAAAAACATTTTAATAAAACACAGGATTTCCAATATGAATTAAATCTGTATCATCTGATAGCACAAGACTATGACTAATAATGCATTTAGTTACTAGAAATCGTATAATTTATAATATTATAATAATGAATGTGCGAAATTTAGCATTTGGAAAACACCCGCTTGGCATTAGAAGATCGTTGGCATGTCTCGCTTATTTTTGTACTTAGAATTTGGCAAACTTTCAGAGGAAGCTATCAATTTTAAAATGTCAACTTAAGAGACAAAAAGTCTCAAAGGGCGCTGTAAAAATCCATAAAAAGAGCTGAATTTCATTTTATAATTATAGCTGCATACTTACCCGATTATTATTAACATAATTACTGAGTATGAATTTTTTTTAATAAAACCCAATTAGTATGATTCAAAAAATGATAGTTGCTTATCCTCTCTTTTTCAGAAAGGGAAAAGACAAAATGATTTACTAGGGATAGCGTTATATAAATATAAGCTATTTTCTCTCTCTCGGATACGGTGGGCATGTATATGTCTATGAATACAAAACATAAATAATTATTTATGAACTAGTCTATTCTGGGATTCGATCACTTACCCTGTAATCGGGTAGGAAAAACCTCACTGGTATATCATCGGTGTTTCATAAAAAAAGATGTTTCACTAAATGAAAGCAGATCAGATTTTCGAATACAATATAGGCTATATAAGTTTAGCATGCATGTTTTTTCATTCCATATTTAGACCACAGACAACAAAGACTCTGATGGTGATAATACAGAAGAAAGCACATAAATAGCTTATCTACTTTAAATGCTTCGTTTTGAATTAAATTTGTTCATTGTTATGTTTTTATAATAAGTAAGTACACTTGGTCCTCTTATAACATGGTTGATTAATTGTGACATGTTTTTATACAACACGCTTTATATAACACGGTTTCAGCATTTTTTAAATATAAAATGACCTTAAAACAGGAAAAAGTTTGAAGTTCCAGAAGGAATTACAACAGATCTTGACTCCTTATCATGAAATACGTTAAAATGTATACGCTAAAAGCAAGCAATCGCTTATTACATAATTTTTAAAGCCTAAATTTAAAAATACTCCACAGTCCTCCGATAATGAAAACTCACATCCGATCTCGAAAAAGAGTCGATCAAATAGAATTGTAAATGATAGCGATGATCTATTATATTTATATTAAAGTCCTTTTCAATAAATACGTAAATGTATATTTTTTCGATTGCTTATAAAAAAAAATAAAGGATAAACTTCGATATTTTGTCAGAACGCATAACCTAATTTTGTATGAACTTCAAACCTCGTATAATACGGATTTGTATTACACGACGTTTTTTAGAAGTTAAAAATAAGGTTCTGCATTAAACGAAATAAAATAATCATCATATCATTAAATAGAAACTATTTATCTACGTATAGATATTTTTTATATAATAATATTGCGCATGCTTTATTACTATAATGCATTTATTATAACTGAATTCATAAGGAAACTTAAGTTCAGTTGTGGAATATTATTAACAAGAACTTTTCCATTAGCTCAATATTCCATAAAAGGATATTCTGTTTTCTTCTATTACATATTAAAAAAAAAATCATGAATTAATTATGTCAATACACGTTTTATTTAAGTACGTATAAAGGTGATTTTTTTTATATATGACTAACGGTAGATAATGTTTAATATGTTAATTACACTACTATGTTAAGGCACTGTTATTGCATTTGACAGTTTTATTTATTTTAATTTTCTTATAAAATAAAATTCCACCTAATTTTTTTCCTATTGAAAAAATTAGAGTTTATCGTCATTTATACTCTCCATAGAAAACAGGTTTTTCTTATATGCGAAATCTTTTAAATTAACATATAAATATTCCACATTCAATATAATATTGTATTATTACTATAACCGCTTATCAAGTAGTTTTTTTTTTCACATTTTACTCAATCTGACACAAGTAATATCAAACCCTAAAATATCTCATATGACCGAAGGGGTGTGCCGAAATATTTTGTGCCCGATTTATCTTATTATACTCTGTTCAAATACTGGAAGCCGAAGAATTTTTAAATGAATGTGCACGGTACACGACACCAGTCCTGAGCATTATCTAAAATTTCGGAACTAGTGCAAAAATGCATTTTATTTTATAAAATATAATACCTTTCCCAAGAACTATTAAGAGTTATCTTTAAAGTGGTTATTGATTGTGGAAATCAGTTAAAAATAATTATGCACAAGCATTTTGCAGTTTTATAGCAAGTATCCAAATTCCCACCTGCTATTTGCTTCTGATTATACCCTTTATATGATTATTTGCATACCTTATAGCTTATCCATATGAAATAAGACAGAAATTCTTGTTTTGTTTTCGATTGCAATATTATTGAAAAATCGCATGTTCAAACCTCAATAACCAAATGTGACTCATGAGCCAGATTTTTACGATCCCTTTTTTAGCATACGAAAGTATTCATGCAATTTATTCAGATGTATCTTCACAGTGCATTCTTTATGCCTATATTTTGCAGATGGTTCTAATTATTCGTAACAATTTGTACTGAGAAGATTCCATGACATGCTGATCATATAATGACGTTTAAATTGGCGCGAATTCATTCTTGGAAGCTTAACTTAATTCGAAGTTCAATTAATGGCCGCTAGGAATATAAAAAAAGGCGCACATTAATTTTCTCGGAAGTAATAATAATTATTGTTGCCATGAAGTGTACATTTGGATCAACCAAAAGATAAAATAATTACCGATACAAAAATAGTAAAACTGCTATCAATAATATTCTTTTTATGATTAAATAATATCACTTCACAAAAATATATTATGTTTTAGCCGTCAATAATTCAAGTTGTGACTCACTTTCAATTTTATATATACAACGCTGTTTGGATTTATTTTCTATCAGTTGATAATGCTCGTGATGAGCGAAACCGGTTCTGATCTTAATAAAACGTTTGGAAGTAGTACAAAACAAATTGTGCTTCATTTTTTTAAATATAATTCCTTTCCAAAAAGAATTAATAGCACTAAAATTTCCTATTAATACCATTAGTCGATATTGTTAAATACTATTAACGTCGGCTTCTTCGGTCTAGTAGTAAGAACTGTAACCTAGAAATCAAATGGGTCTGGCGTCATGTCCCGGCATAGTCAATATAAAATTTATTTATTTTCAATTTAATATTTAAGACCATGGACATGAGTGTTTGTGATGTATCTTCTCCTCGAGTTGATCTCGAGTGATTTAAAAAAAATCAAAATATCTGGTGCCTGGGCTAGTATTTGCTATAATGCCAATTATTTTATTTAATCTTATTAGAAAAATAATTAAAAAAAAAACATCGCTCACAATATACAACAAGAATGTAAACAAAATATATTTTGAAAGCACAGGATTTGATTGTGGGATTGGGCCTGCAAAAATATCTACCAAGGGTCCCGGAAGGTCTGATTCAATGTAAGATTTTGTTGTTTAAATAATGCTACTATTGATATTCTGCTTAAATAATAATTAAATGTTGTATTTTTGATATCGGTGATTGAATTCACATGCGAGAATTCAGTTATTTCCAGTGACTTAGGTAAAAACGTTTTCTTTTACTTTTTTAACATTTTATGCAAGATGGATTTTCTTTGGATTAGGTAAGCTTAGATTCTATTCAATCTAAAAAATCAAAACATATTGCGTATAAGCGAGTATAAATAAGAGAATAATTAGGTGACAGCTATGCATTCTTTTTTTATTGAAAAATCCATAGTAACGTTAGCGTAAACATTAAAGATATACGCAAAGTTATGCAAATTTTAAATTCGGCTATTTTTGTATTTCTCATTACTCCCTCGATGATGGAAGAATTCCAGTCATCATTTTTACCTAGAAGCTGAAGTAACCCACTTACATATACATACATAAAAAAACGCCATAGGCGTAGTGCAAAAACTATCACAAAAATTAAAACAATCTGCCGAATATTGAGCTTTTATTGAAGACAGAAACGCCTTTACAGATAGAAATTATATATTTGATTTATTTTTATACCAACATATTAAGCCAATAATGCTTCAAATGTATGAAATAAAAACTATAGTATTGTTTTATTTTGTTGAGCAGTTTGTTGTTTTGTTGTTAATTGAAGGAACCAAAAATATACTTCATTCAACCTAGTGGTAGCACTGTTTGATTCCTGCACACTGATTTGTAAATGCTATCCTTGATACTCACATTTATTTATGATGTTTACCATTTATTCATAGAAAGTTACACAATGATCCTACATGAGTGGACACAGAAATCCCAGGACCCAGAGAAATAAAAATTCTTTTTATGTTTTATTTTTTGAGCAGTTTGTTGTAAAGATGTTATCTCAACTCAGTAGTAATCCTGTTTGATTCCGCAAGCTAACGTTTCAATACCATCGTTGATATTTTCATTGATGTATGCGTTGTACAATCCATCAAAGGTTATATAATAATTATTCATAAGTGGACACAGAGTTTTAGAAAAATCCCGATTTCCATAGTGGTAATATCTTATTTACGCGTATTTAGTAAGAAAGATAGATTCTGACATTAAAACTTACCAAGTCTTTGACAGTATATAAAGATACAAAACTGAATTTCACCATGTATTTTAAAAAATAAAACACAATTCATTTGTACTACTTCCACATATTTATGATGATCAGGACCGGTTTCGCTCATCACGAGCATTATCAACTGATAGAAATACAAACATAACAGGCTTATTTATATAAAATTGAGTGTAAAAATGAAGGTATATAAAACTGATGGTTCATGAACTGAGACAAGAAAATACTGATTAACAAACAAATTATACATAAATCAAATGAAAGAGTCTACAATTAAAATGTTATGGACCTCTTGCAAATCATTAAATACTAAAAATATAATGTCTTTCCACCAAGAATTGTCAGTTAACATATTAAAAGTGATCACCATGTATATTTATGATCCAGTATATTCATTATTCTTAAACGAATTTCCATCAGTGCAAAAAGTAGTAAGTTATTTGAAATTTATCAAAACCTACAAGTTTGAATAATGATTAATATGATTTATTCGTTAATAAAAATACATGGATATTCGTTTTGTAAAACACAGATTTGACGTTTTCTATAAAGCAGTCTATAAATATAAAGATTTGTTGAAGCGAGTCGAATTGTCAAAAGGTACTCAGAACCACAGTAACTATTGTATCTTCTCTGGTGGACTTATTAAAGGATCAGGGTTTGCAAAGATGTACCAAAGTTTATATTTCTTTATCACTATCCCAGTAGTCATACTAACTTTGATCGTAGTGTGTTTATCAATTGCAGTCTTACTTAATATATTATATTTCCATCATCAGATTCGCTTAGTCGACAATGCGGTGTACTGTTTGTAATATTTTATATACCAAAATTAAACTCTTGGTACCCCACTGGTGGCTTTATAAAAACGAAGCTGTTTGCTGCCAGACAAATTTCTTTGAAGACATAGCGCTTCAAATTAACTTTAATTTTCGTTAATTTTTGACGTTTTAAAAGCCAATATTTTATAACGACAAATTAATAGGTGCTTGTGATATAATGTCGTAAAATTTTCTTTCGAAACAAAAGAAAATTTCAACACCTCGTTGAGGGTTTGATGAACTCTTCATTCTTTGTTTAATACCTACATAGTGACTATTTTTAAAATTCACTAAATAAAGTAAATTTACATAATCAAAAGACAGTGAATATCTTTGACATTTTCTAATAATTCATTAGTAACATTGATGTCTTATATTCAATATTGAAACAAGCACATTTAATTTCGTATAAAGTTGTTTTATCAACACTGAATTAATTTAGAAGCATTAATAACGAATGCGTGCAACGAGTACTTTACGTTGTACACATGGCTACAATAAATGACCAACGCAGTAGCATCATGGCAAGTTATTTTCAGGTCAAGTGTTGAAATCATAAATATGATGGATCAATTATCAAAATAGTGTCTTTTTGACCATGTCCAGTGTAGTATATAGATTCCTAATCAAACATCTAAACAAAAGGTTTTTATTAATATACCTTACTGGCTGTACCTCTTTTTTCGGATAGGATGTGAATAAAAGACCGGAACCAGGGAAGGAATAATTTGCTAATAGCTCTTTCTACATCACGTTATTGGGATCGGATAGATGTGAGAGGAAATATACATCACTGGCATCTATGCCTTTTAACATAATCGATAGAAAAATCAATTCACGAAATCATCCGTACGGGAATTCAAACCCGTGGATAATTAGTTAATAAATCTGCAATAAAATATCATACTCTATAATACTCTATAAAATAATAAAATCACAGTTTGATATCTGCGCACAGAAAAAATAAATTGAAATCATTAAACGATCATTATTATACACATTTGACACAGGAATGGATATTCATCATTCTAAAAGGACTTTTTACAAAAAAAAATTAGACCACTGACATGTGTAAGACCATTTCTAATTTCAAACTAAGTAAATAATAAAATAATGAAACTATACTGAATTAATGTAACATTGGTCTTTCTATCCCCTGACTCTTCATTTATGATTGATGTTGTAAATTCTTATGTGGTTAGAGCTTTATAAAAAAACTACACTTTTTGTCGCACAAAAATTCAAGCTCTAGTAATTATAATAACTGAGTTTTAAAAAAATTATAATTCGACGGTTTTTTGGCCAATTGATGTAACCCTCAAAAAATACGAAAATGAGTTAATGATTGGATATCATTTTAAAGACGGCAGAGCAGTCTCGGCCAAATGATGTAAATAAGAAAAATGAATTGACCTTTTTTTGGAAGGTAAACATCATTTTACATTGGTTTTAGGTTTAAAAATTCTGACCGGGCCATTTGATGTAAGCCACTATTATATCGACACTCCCTACATGTATCCTCGTACCTGCAAACATGAGAATTCACAGGAGTGCATTTCAAAGATTCATAACGCAACTCACCATATATTGTTTTTTCGATAAAAACAGTTTTTATTCTCTATTAAGCAATTTCAATTTTGAGGGCTTAATCGATTGGCCTACACACTGTATATATTAAGTCCGCGCCGTGAAGCGTGAGAACCGAAACGAGATTCGCTAGCTGTAAAATAGAAAACAGAGCTTTCGTGTTTTTTTAAGTGGTGCATTGTTCAATGCACGTATAATATGCACAAATTAAAAATCCTGCACGTGTTTTGAACGTAAATTTGTTGATGTCAGCAATGGTGCTACGACCAATATATATCTTGATGTCACCTGGAAAAATGGTTTATTCATCGTATATTTCAAATAAATTAAATAAATTATTTATTAAAAAAACCGTAGTGCTTAGTTGGCTAACATATATTTTATTTATTAAAACCACTATCACTGCTGAGGTAGTCAGCGTTGGATCCATGACTACCCAAATGACTTCACAATATATTACGATGCTGGACGTTACTTACTTATAGGTAATAGTTGGTCAATTAATTAGTTTTAGTTGCCAACTAATTTTCGAAACAACAAAAAAAATATCTGGAGTTGAATGATTTTTTTTTTACAATAAACAATAAGTCAGGTCTGTGGTGAAGTGGTCAACGTCGTTGACTTCGGCTACAGATCTCATGTGTTCAAATTCCAGTAAAAACAGTTTCATAAATCTTTCATAAACTATTCGAAGGCATGGATTTTCATGATGTTTATAATTTCCTACGCGCCGTAGCGAGAGTGACTAAGTTTACCAACAGCCCTATCCTAGCACTACCCTTCTACCCCTACTCTTTTTAAAAAAGAGAGGTTGAGCATCATGGTAACAAGCAGTTCTCGCTGATAAACTTCTGTTGATATACATCTTTAAAAAAATAAAACCAGTTGGTTATAAGTCATAAGTATTGTCTATATAAGCTATATTATACTATACAAGTGTTTGTATTATATATGTACCGTATAATTCCTGTTTTTCTTTTACCATTTAACAAGAAGGTATTTTTACAAACCTTTTCCATAGATATAATTGTCATGTTCATTAATAGTTGCACAAAATATATCGATATAGTAAAGCTCAAGAATTGAAACGAAAACCGCGCTTCAGGACTACCAAAAAATTATATTAAGCATTGCAAATAAAAAATATCTTTACTATGTAGCAGAAAATATATGTAGAAATTTGTCATTCTGTATATTTGTATATCTCTCGATCACAAGAACACTTCCCAAACGGTGTACAGTAGCGACGTGAAATTTACACATGTCATTCTGGCTACCATTTCTAGGTCAACTGTCCTATTTTCAACTTTTAAACTGAAACTGAAAACACTATAACTTTGACGTCTCAGTGCAACCATTAAGACGTTAATACAGCAAGATATCATTCGCTCCGTTATTTTTTTATCAAGACATTCGGAGATGATTTATTAGCAATTTGGTGAGCATACCGCAATGTGGTTGTTTCCATTCTGGAATCGGCAGTTGGCCTCTGACATGGCGTAAAACAAAACGACTTCAATTTCCAGCCAAGTCAAGTTCAATGCAAATGTCTCAGACCTTATTAATATTTTACGACGATTCAAAATGTGGCACACTCATATTTTTTATGAAGCGGTAGGCCATGTTGTAACATTCGTGTAAACGTTTTTTTCGGTTAATAGGACCTTGCCTTATTCATAGACAATAGTGAAATTTGTTGAACTTTAAACAAGCATTTGGATTATTTGAAAAAAACATAGTCAACGGAAAGATCGATGTTCCTGCGATTTCAATGTTCAATTTCAACAATTTGTCTTCTCTGCTTTGTCAGCCATGTACGCTACTAATTGTGGAGCATATAAACAACTCCTAATCAAGCAGCTCAACAGAAGTTGTTTTAGACACTTTTAATGTGTTAACTGTCAATTCTTGATGGAAAGGCGCTATATTTAAAAAAATAAAACACAATCTGTTCTGAATAGTACTATTTCGCTCGTCGCGAGCATTTTCAACTGATATTCAGTTTGCGAAAATGTAGTTGTGCTATTCAGCCGCTCAACCTCTCTTTAGAGATGGCAAGGATAGGTATCAGGAAAGGACTAATCGTCAAATTATCAGTACGCCTGGGTATCGGATCAGTGGGACGAATTGTTACGAGAACTAAGAGATCCATCCATTTTAAAACAAGTCAATTCGAGCTTACGAGACTTTTTTAACTATGCACGTAAGGTCATTCAAAACTTATTGACACCGCAACAGAATAGGACGAACGCCAGAACGTTTACTGCTCGGCTACAGTACAGCAATTATGTTAAAGAATGAGCTCCACGAATACCAAAGTGGGAGAAGCTTACCGATCAAAACATTTCATTAAAGCTTGTATTATCTACGCCCTATGATATGTGTGATTTTCATCAGAATTACATATTACCAGTTACCACCAATGAACTTAAGTCATTGGCTTTTCCCATACGAAGCATTAACGACTATATTATATGATGGAAACTGAAGTTTCGATTGGTTTCCAAAAGTAAATAATTTGCATAGTTTCATAATTACGTTTAGTTAATGTTGATTACAAATTTTCAGTTATAATTATAGTGATACATAAAACTGCAGAATTACGAAACATTATGCTTGTCAGCAAGGCTAATTGTCAAATAATATTTTACTTCTTAACGCACTTTAAAATGCAGTCAGCGAAATCAAGCGGCGACCTATATACTACACGGATTCTGCATACATTACGATAAAGGCGAACGCTATGACAAGACAAGTCGTGATGACTAAAGTAGAACACAGACAGTCGACGACAGTATATATAAACAAAGAAGAAAGGACCGGATTCATTCTGAAATCGCCTGCCGAATGTCAATTATGTCGCCACTCGTCGCACTGAACACATCTCTCCTGAACTGCGTAATCATCATCATTATCCAGACCTACTGTTTAATCGCGTCAAGCATAAAACTATTGGAAATTTATTCCTAAATTTATGAAAATAGTGCTTTAAAAAAATATCTCCGAAAACCAGATAGTACCTATTTTTAATGAAAATTTACCATAAGTATGTTTTCTAACGGCTGTAGTTACAGCGCAATCAAACGAAAGCAAAATCAAACACCATTTCTACCACAACAATATTATTGTTTAGGTAGCAACTGTTTCTATTTTATAAATAATAAATATTTTCAGTTGCAATAATAAATATTATTTCGATGAAATATTTTTCATACCTCAATAATACCTAAATGTAAAACCACGAAGCATATATATAATTCTATCTATAGTTCCGATGCATAGAAAATTGACCGTACGAGAAAATAAAATGTCGTCTCGAAAAGGAGAGTCGGCAGTCGCTTTAACTCAATCACATGCGTAAAATTTTACTATATCGTCGCTCTTCTGGAAGAAAATACTGACTCTATAAAATGAGAGATTGAGATAGTTTCACTTATTTTCACAGTTTTATACAAACAAACTAAATGTAAAAGGTATGGGATTTCAAACATTTGATAGTGTCTTATTCCATAACAATAACGATATATACTTTCTTCTAATAGGTAATAATCTATGCAAGAATAACAATGGCGCTGAGTTGAGTATAGGTTGAGGTACAGAGTTGCAAACGAATATTGTAAAGTTAAGATAGGAAGATTTGCAAAACAGTGTTACCAGCATAAGAAGTAAAAGGGAAATAGTTAAGGACAGTAAAAAATAAAATACAACTCATAATATGAAAGAAATGTCATCAAAGTCAGTGCCAACGTTTGTCCACGATAAACTTTCTATGACCCATTTTCCGTGAACCTTATTTCAAGACTGCGATCTGCTCATCGGTATACATACTCTTGGCGATGCATCCATCGGTTGCTCTGTGTTAATTCCTTTTATTTATCAGTTGGGATTGTTGAAGAAAAGGTTTAATCCAAGATTCTTTATTTTATATTGAGAATAAATAAATTCGTAATAAATATTTTTTGGCAAGTAGGTAATAATTTAAACTTTTATTCATCTTGATACCCCTTGAACATAGCCGCCATGCTGAAATGAAAAGAAAAACAATAATATGGATATTTGTATGGTAATAAATATAGCAACTGCTTTTAAATTGGTAGCTTTAGGACCATGAATGGCTCGAAGGCCTGAAGATGCCGAAAGGCGAAACCCGGGTCGTAAGTGACAAAATACATGGAAGTGTACAAAATCTCAATAATCCAAATTTGATATTGAAATTCCATCAAGCACCCTTATTCGATGTCTTAAATTAACAATTATTGTTAAAAAAATATTATAGTAATAATTTATAACTGCTGGTAGCTTACAGGCACCCTGTATGCTACCTAATTATGTAGTAATAGGTAGGTAAGTAGGTAAATAAGCGCATTGAATTGAACTGTACACCGGATATTGTATGAATAACGCATATTGGCATTTAATTTATGCATGTAGATGTTCGCAGGTGTTTCGCCACAAGAATTTCTAAAACAACTTTTGCATTAATCATTTAATAAATGTTATTTAAATATTATTCTACAACATTACATATTGCCGTAGACCAGTGGTAATGTTACGTGCAACCGTTCGGTAGTCTAGGATTCAAATCCCCAGATAAAATTTTCGTATATTGATGGTCTAACATTGACAACTCGTATGGTAATTTTTTTTTAATTATAAGCAAACGTCTAATATGTTGAGATATTACTTTTTATCATGGAAATGTATGAAAAAAATTGACATTTTTTTTATATATGCATAAATAAACAATCATTTTAATTACCTATTTTACCTCATTTAACGAACCACTGTAGAAATGAGACAAATGTTAGTTACGACTTGTCAAAGTTAGAACATCGATATATTGATCTTTCAATTAATTCAAAATAATTTTATGTCCACACCAATAATATGAGATTTGGTGATGTTTTCAATCCTGGTTACTACTAGAGCAGTTGACCAAGCGCTATTCCTCCGTACATCATAATTCAATGGTTAATAATATAAACTATGTTTTTGCAAAATTATACTGACATCATGAGTTAAAAGACAACGAACTGCAAATTGCATATTCTGAGTAATGAAATGTAAATGTAATTTAACAAAAAAACAAAATTTGGATTGGTTTCGTAAGCGATTTTGTAATGAATCTAAATAATCAAAAAAATGGCCAAGGTTGAATATTAATTTGTTCTGACCTTAGCTGTATTTGTACTTATGACGGCAGTATACACTGAAACATGATGTTATCAGTGATTGTAAAGGAATTAACTTAACAACAAAAAAAAACAGATTTTTTTCAATTTTAAAACGATTATCTAATAGCGATCGATACTATTTGAAAATAAAATCCCTGCGGAGTATTTGGTACCTGTTTGTGTTTTTCTCTTAAGAGCAGTTGTAACGAATACTTGAAACAGTATAATACCTTTAGCAATATGTCTAAATTGGTAAGATTTTATGTACAAAGCATGATTAGAAAACGTCAATCTTTTATTTTACCGCAAACAAGACAAAGAAAAACATACTTAATTTACGCAATCACGCCTTCGCACGTCAGTGATTTCATATAATATAATAGTTACTAAACATACACGGTTGCTTGCACGTGGATGTAATCTGAGATTACAATAGGTTATATTATGTTTATATATATATATATGTTTCAATAGATTATGGATTAAATATTGCATCTGAAAAATGCGATAAATAAATGTATGCACATCTTCATTTGATTAAATTGTTCACTAAATCTGAAATCCTAAATACATACAGGTAGTCCTCGACTTACAAACAATTCGCACCTACGATCAAAATTTAAAAAAAAATTTTTTTCTTGCATCACGGATCACCATTGCCAACGGTTGATGTATACGCGGGAAGAAAGATCAGTAACAGCATTTTGCACTTGTATATTAGCAAATAGGATACAAGAACATGCGCCCGCATATCCATGTATCTGGCTCACATCCTTCACTCTAGTAAAAATCCACTTGTATTATTATAGAGCAAATTTTAATTTTCAACGCAATTCTTGCAGCCAAACTTTATTCTTACCACTGTTTTTACAAGGTAAATAATAAAATTATGTTCACAAGGTTTTATTCTGTGTTTTATTTATTAAAAACAGAGGATCGGCGGGTCAATTTGCGATAATATTGTAATTGTCGTTTGACAGCTACAATAAAAGATTTGAAAAGCGCCCTCTGATGTGTTAAAATGTATCGGTAACATTTTTGGCTGCAGCTGCTTTATTTCCACAAGTCAAAGTGACGCCGCTAAAACTAAATTTTAATCTTTTGTAAGAAGATCGACTTCAGGAACGACCAAACTTCGGGAACGTATCTCGGTCGTAAGTCAAGGACAACCTGTACTAACTTTGAGTACATTAGATACATCAATGTTGAATATTTGCGTATCAATTATTCACATAACTACGTATGTGTCGATTGAACTGGCATAGACTCGGTAGAACTTCGATTATAATGAGGAAAATTTATCAAGGAATTTAGTGCCACAGAAATCATAAAATAAATTTAACCCTTCCGTACTCATGGTGTAACAATGCGTTACCTCGGCCTTTAAACCTTTAAACTATGTGTGAAATAGCTCATACAATTTTTTTAAATATTGCTATTTGTAAATAAAATAGTTCTACGTATGATTAAAAATACATTAAAGTTTACGTCTTCTTTTGTATAATTAATCATAATTTGAAAACCTCACCAATTTTATCAATAAAAAATACAACATTATAGTATAGTATAATTTTAAATATAATATAGTAACAATTAGTATAGTTTAGTAACGATCCGAGATGCCTGACCGTACCGTATGCAACCGTTTTGTTTCAAACGACATTGAAGCACGTCTCGAGCCTGTTCTGCTATGAAGAATTTCGATTCTTGCGTCTTTCGATAATTTCGCATAGTTTGGTATGTATTTCAGAGTTTACACACAACCTATGACGTCAAATAATTACTTAATACTACATAAAACCATATTTCACTTTTTGACATTGTCATTTTTCTTTATCCGAAAGGATTTTTTAGCATAAAAACGGGAAGGTTAATAATTTTTTCCGCTTCAAGCCATCGTCATAACTATCTGTTACAAATCAAGACTATCGTCAGAACTAAACAAGGTGAGAAGCCGAAATAGCTATCGACTGTATTTTTTAATTGCTGTGGAAATAAATACTTAGATAATTTGACTTCATTACAATGAAGTTCTACCAAGTATATGCAAATTTACCCAACCTATTTCATACTATCGTAAAATAATAACTGTTGTACAATGAATATGAGACATGTAGATAAAATAAGTTAACTATATTATTTCTGCATGTTTTTTACATAAAATGTGTTATAATTTCAATAAATCGGTCTGTTTTGACAGACGATATAATTTAAAAAATATATGATTGTTAATAACTCAGAATAAAAATGATTTTTTGCAGAACCTGGAAGATTTATAGTAACGCATGTTGTAATATTTCTTACCCTGCATATGTGTATTCATCATCAACTTTGTCTAAAACTCGTTTTATTCTACATCCGACATTTTCACACCCCTGTTGCTGGACTGAATATGTATCGATGGCTTGTTGGACAAATACTGATAGAATATTTAAACTCTCGAAACTTTGTTCTGAAAAAAAAAAACAAATTTAATGCAATGCAATATATTATGGGAAAGAACTAGTTGAGTCGAGGAAAAATAGCGGTTCCATAGACAGCAATGCTTGAACGAGAGAAACAGATACATACGCTGGTAATCGGAAAATTTAGAACAGTGATAAAACACAACACACTTATTTTTATGTATTTCTTAAAAACAGTTTTGTACAAACAAACTAAAAGATTTCAAACAGTTAAAAAAAGTTCAATTACTCAAAACAAGTATTTTGCAGTTAATGTCTTCTTCCAGGACAACGACGATATGCAATTATATGTAAAATTGCAGATAAGACAGATAACCTTCTAAAAAATTAAACAAAATGTTGATAGTTCTGGGTCAGTAAAATGATATATCTAAATATCCTTCTACTGATTATACATGGAAAATGTCTAATTGTTAAACACCTGTTCATAAAAATGTATAAAACTCGAGTACAAACCAATAATATTAGATGTATGGTGACCATTTGAATATTATTTTTCCCATTATCTCTATACGGAATTCATGGGGTCAAGACTTTTCCTCGATATCATATATTTTTATTTTTTTTTTTAATTATCTGTTTGAAATACGAGTTTATATTCGCCACAGCAAAATTGTCTTGGGAATATTTTTGCTGCTTTTATAATAAATTATTTTGTCTGTGTAAACTGACTTTCGCTATCCTATCAAAGCGTGTAAATTTCAATTTCAAATTTATATGACCCGGGTGCATATACTTGCTCACAACTGTCCATAACTAATGTTATTATTTTATTTTACCTCTCGTATTGAAGTTTTTCAGCAGCCTCTCCTCGTCTTCGTCACTATTGTTTCCCTTTTTATAGTGAATCAATTTCGGAATAAAGAGCAGCAGACAAATAATTGCAATAAACTTAACAATTTTCTTAAATATCACCACCTTTAAAATAATCTTGGCCAACGTCAGCAGGTCAAATTTTAGTGAAAACTTGTCGAAAAACGACGGTGCGCCGTAGGGAACGCCGTACGTTGGCTTTAACGGTGCTCCATACCCTGAACTTGTCGGGCCGTATTGGTTCGAAGGTACTCCGTATGAATTATCGGGTGCTCCATAATTGTAATTTGGCTGATTATAGCCTGGTACGCCATACTTTTTAGGTGGGCCGTAGGAAGATTGTGGGAAATAGCTGTCAGCTGCAGTATTGTCATATCCACTCGAATAACCGTTATATTGCATTACCACCAGCACCACTAGAAGAAAAGCTATTGTATCCAGTGGGCTCTGCGTTTGGACCTGTGTCAAAGTTATTATCTTCTCTTCTTACTTGAGTTGTTTTGTTTATGGCGGCTGGTTGAAAAACAATTGGTTGGAACGCTGCTGGCTGGAAGGCTACTGGTTGGAAAGCTGCTGGTTTTATATCTGCTGGCTGGACAGGTGCTGGTTGACTAACCGCTGGCTGTATAGCAGGCAATTGACTCACTACCGGCTTTTTTTGTATGTGATTTGCTGGAGTTACGTAAATAATTCTTTTGTCAGCTGATTTCGAAGAACCTTGCCGAGTAGTGGCGTAGGCTCGTATGTAGGAATCGCGCACTAGTCGTGGAGATTCTCCTGGTTCGTTGCCATTATTTTTGATCTCTTCAGATCCAATCAATGCTGATCGGATAAAAACTATTGATAATATTACGAATATGTGCCGTGTTTCCATTGTGAAATAATAAAAATCAGCTGCAAAACAAAAAGAAATAAATTATATTTAAAATACATGCAAATTTGGGGAAATAAAAACCATTGCTACATTCAGACACTGTAAATTTTCCCTCTTTATTGGAACAAAAGTAATATAATTGACATTTCTGTAAATGAATACATTCACTTTCGGTGGTCCTCTGAGTCTTGAGACCCCTACATTGTGTGCATATGCGCGCACTGGGAAAAGCATAGGCCTAGAAATAAAATTGACCAAACAACCAACTCGTAGTATTTGCGTAAATTCATCATTTGGTTTCATTTCAACTTGCAACCTTTCATTATTAGCGGAAAAAACATTTAGAAGGTAAGTAGCTTACAAGAAGATTCTCATTGAAAGCCTATATTTCCATATAATATATTTATATCACGCCGCTAATTTGTTAGATTTAACAAATCTAGACAAAATATAACTATCGTATCGTATCGAATAAAGCTTGGACAAAGCTAATAAAACGTCAAATAAAAACGACTATTATCATACAACCCTAGTTTGGAAAAAGTTCTCATTCAATATACAAAAATTGCGATCTTCTCTTCGCTACATCTCAGCCAAGAATAAATTGATAAATTTAGAAACATTATCGGTTTTTTAGAATAACAAAGCAAAGCAAACTTCAGATAGATATCGTTTACTGATTACGATTCTCTTAAATTGGAATATATTGCAAAATATTCAAAATCTATTTTCGAACATATCATTGTGAGGAAAATGAATTTTCGATACAAATTATTGTCTTGCATGTTTTATTAATTATTTTAATCATACAATATAGCATATTTTATTGTTAAATTAACGTTATAAGAATTGACATAAATTAGTAAAACACATACCCCACTTTAACTGAAGGAAAACTGTTAATATTTAATTTTCCCCGTACACATTTATTCAAATAGAATGACACTTCCTGCTGTAAGTAAAATAAAACTTTTTCTCTCTGTCCACACTGCCTACCCGGTTCACAATGAAAATCGACTGATAAAAGTGGACGAACTAATCAACCATATAAACAAAATGTTCCAAATTGAAATGATAATCGAGAAATCTCAGTGAGGATATCATGGTTCCGCATACTCGGCGCGTTGATACCATGCAGGGAATACTAATTACTCTGCTTCATCAGGAATTTTCAAACAATCGGTCGTCACGTTATCATTCCGTGAGGCGTTTACGGAACCTTTTCGACTTAATTTCGTTGCCATTAAAGGTCGAAGCCTAGTGACACACATGCTGACGTCGGATGTGACAGTTATTTTCAATGATTTATTCGATTGGATCACTTTTGGTGTGTTCAATATTGACATGATTTCGCATGTAAAATTTTAGCGCCCCTGTCAATAGACAATAAGGTAGATTGAAAAATTCCATAAATAATTTTCCAGGAACAAATTTTTCTCAATCTACCTTACGTATCACTCTTGTAGCCTCGAAAACACCACAACATATTTTATTTTAACTGGCGAAACTACAATTTCATTGCTGGATCGTTTTATAGTATATTACCTATATAAGCCAAGTCAGACAGTTAATTACGTTTTGCTGCGTCATACGGAGAGCGAGTATATTTCAACTGATTTTTCGATTACGCTACATTAACCTCGACCTCCTCCTCAGCTTTTGGTCATCCTGCCCAGTCATCGTCGAATTGGAGATTTTTAGAAGCATTTCAATCAATCCAGTATCTCGAATCTTCAAATAACGGACAGTTCGACTTTTGATACTATACGACTCATATGTGGCTATTTTGATGAATGTAAGATGTTGGTATAAATAATTAAGGTGTACATTTTCTATATTATAGTATACTATATTCTTTAATTTAAGTTATACGACACAAATATACTGACGACTGACCCAATATGAAAATCTATAAATTAAATTATATACACTATGCCAGCGGTCACCAACCTTTCGAACCTCACAAACCACTTAACTAGTAATTTTAAATTCTGCCGACCATTAACACAATTTTTTTCTTAAAAAATATACAAACCTATTTACATACTAGCAATCATACCCGTCATAGATGACGGTATTGAAATTGAAATACTGGATGTCTAAAGTAGCTAGTACGTTGGAACTGTGTGTGCATTGCATATTTTATTTTATATACACACCGCGAGCACTTAGGTCATGAGAAAATTTCATACCTACATGTGATATGTGATAATAATAAAACGTCTACAGAGCAGTCTGGGCTGTTATATGTAAGATAATAATGATCATAAAAGTTGTAATTTTTTATCATGAAATGGTTAAAAACCACCTGTTTAATTATAATAAATTAAAAAGAGCGATATTATGTTTGTTTAAAATAAGTTTTTAGATTCTTAACTTCAATTATGTTACTGCAATAACATTTCGAACCATAAGTTGACAGCCGTTGTAGTAAGTACCTCGCGGAATGTTTAAAGCAAGGTTTTTTTGGTACTATTTTTGTGATTTACAAAGTTTTTTGAAAGTTATCAAATGTCCGTTACTTATCATTTCGAATTGGTATTAAATATGCAGCAATGACAGGATACGCTGAGGTAAGGTTATGTCAATAATAATTATATAAAGAATGTGTTTTATGAATTTGTGAATGATAATAAATTTATTTCAAAACAATAATTTAAAATTATGTAGATACATCAAAGATCTTCTGTTATCTCCAAAAATCGTCCGGTAAAAAATTTGTGTCTAATTTTACTTTTCTTCCCATCATCATTTTCAGATTTTGGCGCAAAAAATGAGCTGATCCTTTTAGTTCCAGCAGGAGGTTTCTTCACTTTGCCATCACCATCCTCATCATCATCCCATGAGCATGTATAAGCATTGCCTTGCAGAGCTGTGTCAGCTGTCGACCAACTGAACCTCACTAATTGTGGATAACCAAATACAGGATCAATTTGCTCCTTTATGAACTTCTTTGTAACAGGATCTGCAAATATTAAATATAATAAAAAATACAATACTAAGGTTCAAAATAAAAGATGTTCCACTTTTTGAATAAATTAATGTTTGTAATGTACATAAAATTTAAAAGAGCGATGACTATATTTTAAGAGGCATGGGATGATTTATCACTTATACTAAATAGTTATGGCAGTCTACTTTAAAAAATAATTCTCACACAACAGGAGGAGTAAAATGAATATTTTTTGTAAATATACCTACTATAGTATACCTGTCAAAGTTGAAGTATGAATGAGAAAGTCATATGGGCCACAGGTAAGTTTTTATTATATTTTACAGCATCAGTACCACCTTATATGGAAAATGTGTATTTAACTATATTATTAAGGTCGAAAATTCTGTGTGCTTAACTTATCAGTGTCTTATATATTAGCACAGAGTAAAACAAGAACTGACCAATTCAAATATTGATTATGTTATCATGTAATACTTATATATTATTAGTGACTACCATATTTATGTCTACATCATGAGCGTCTAAAGTTCTGGCCATCCCTGATTTCTAACAAGCATTTTGCGGTCACCCCTGGCATTTGAATAAAATAGCAAGGTCTTCAAAACTATCAACCAGTATCAGAATGAAAAATATAATTGACAAGCTTATTTAAATTCCTACATTGTCAAACACTAGATTTTTGCAGATGGTTTCTTACCTCCCGGATACCCACTACCAAATCCATCCTGTTTCATATCGAGACCTTCTCTGAACTTCCAAGCCTTCAAGGCATGATCTCTGGAGACTTTAGCAGCTATACTTGCAGCAGATACAATGGGATATGTTGAATCAGCTTTTTTGGCTACCTGTATGTTACAAAATTGGAACATTAATTTCAAAAATATTCATCCATACACTGAGTGATGAAGATTTTTAAAATAACGATAAAAATGTTTATTGTATATTGATATACTGGGAAATTTTTCTTAAACACAAAAATAACATGTTTAGAAAAATAGTCACAAATGTTTCTTTGTAAAAACCAATAAAAAAATTTATGAATATTCTAAAAAATGACAGGCCAAAATACATGCTGGCCGTGTCCTTTTCCTAATTGGACCACAAGAAGTATGAAAATTACCTGACTATATAAAGAGGCTAAGACTAAAAAATATGGAGCTTTTTTTTCAAGACACAGAAAGAAAAAAATCCTAACCAAAATGTGTCTATCTATAAATGTGATTAAGAAATGTTTTCTTTAGCGAATGAATTGTATAAAGCAGTTTGTTAATATTGATGCCACATTTGCAAACTTCCAAATGAATACTTCCTTTATTTAGCTAACAATAAAATTGTGACCGTTTAACAACGGCAAAAAATTGTAATAAAAACTGATACTTACAGTTATCTTATAATCTGGAAATATCAAAGAAAGTTTGACTTGATACTTTTCTGGAGGTCCAACTGTATCCACATAGACCTCAGCTATATTGACCCCTGCATCTCCTGCTTTTTTTATAAGTTCAATAGCAGAATTCATAGAAACCTATACAAACAAATAAAGTAATGTACTTATAAAAATATTTTTTTACTGCTTTACACTATTAATTTGAATAAATAATGATTTTATAAAGATTTTTGAAATGTACTTTGACTTGAAAGAATTTATAAAAAAAAAGTGAAAACTGTTATAGCCCCTAACAGTCAAAACACATGCAAGACGGTTACAAATATATTATTTATACCATGAAATATCTATTACAATTTTAATATAACATATTTGATAGATAAACAATGAACTTTGTTTTAAGCAATCACCTCATTAAGAGAGCTCTTGGATCGTCTGAACATACTGTTGCAAATGAAATTTGGCGATATAATTTCGACAGCCCATCCGACAGCCGCAGTTGAGACTTCATCACTGGCCATTTTTTCAAATATAGCCTCTCTTTTTTCTTCTGTTAGAACTTTTGAGTCGGCGCATCCTAGATCTTTCAAAAGTTCTGTCTTGGAAATGGGGCAGAAAGCAATTCCATACACCATAGGTCCTGTAAAAACATCAATAAGATAACGTTAAATTCTTCCATCAATATTAGCAAATTCCATAATATAGCAATGCTTTTTTTCAACCACACCCCTTCCCAATTAGGAGCGTCTCAACTAAACGTTGTTTTCATGAGAACTACTTTTTATTAATATTACTTTTTGTTATTCAGTGACACAACCTCTCTTTTTCCGTAAGGACAGAAGTATGGGGCTAGTAATAAGTTAATCACTCTCCCTGCGCTCTGTTTTCATGATCGGTAAATCTTCGTATTGGTGGACGTTATCTAAAAATGCATTTTTTTCACCAAAAAATGCGCGAAATGTTGTTTTGGGTAGAATAGTCTTTCATCTCACGGCGCCGTTAGAATCCGTGCGGCCTGAAGGCGAAATAACTATAATACTTTGATATTTTATCCTATTATATTTGAGTTCTACCAAATAAATGCCTTACGTAAAATAAATATAGTTGAATTCGTAGGAATCTTCATTTAGACTATTATGTGTTTGTAGTACACATGAATATGTTAGTTACTTTTAAGGTGTTAACTGTCAATTCTTGGTGGAAAGACATTATATTTTAAAAAATAAAACACAATTTGTTTGTACTACTTCCACATATTTATAATGATCAGGACCGGTTTCGCTCATCAGTTTATAATGCTCGTGATGAGCGAAACCGGTCCTGATCATTATAAATATGTGGAAGTAGTACAAACAAATTGTGTTTTATATTTTAAAATATGAATATGTTAGGTTTTTAGGTTGGCACTGCTGACTTTATTTCAATATGACCGACAAAAATAAAGTTTGTGACATACACAACTATTATGCGATAAACCACTGTTATGTTCCCTTTCATCATTATTGAATATATTCCATATGTATAGCTTGATAAATGACTGCTCTACCAAAAAACAATTCATTTTGTATGCTTATTGATGAAAAAAAATGCATTTTTAGTAATGTCCGCCAATACGAACATTTACCCATGATCAGATGAGTGAGAAGGAAATTTAAACATCACAGACATCCATGCTTTTGTACACAAATACATAATCTATATCATATCTATTGAAAAATCAACATATGGTATGTTTAGGTATAGTTTATAAAGCCACCACACTTGTATGTGATAATAATTATTTTTAAAATCGGCCGAAAACGATGACATAATCAACAAAACTTTAAATTCAAAGTATAAACATATCGTCGACGTCCGTGGGGTAGTTGGTAACGTCGCTGGTTACGGATGTCTCGGGTTCAATTCCCGGTGCGGACGGTTTTCATAGATTGACCTTTCAATCGATTTATGGATTTCTGTTCGTAGTCTGAGTCTTCCCTTCCACCCATCCCATCCTCACGGGGAGTAGTGAGAGCGATTAGCTTACCACTAGTAAAAGAGAGGTTGAGCAACTGAGTAACGAGCAGTTCTCGTAGAAAAATTCTGTTAAGATACCTCCATTAGGATACCATATACTCCACATTGGGAGCGGACATGGATAAAAAAATAAATAAACTTATTCGTGTGTTGCAAAACTTTCGCGCCATAATCTCACCTAAGACAGGACCTCTGCCCGCCTCATCTACTCCCAGAACGCAAGGCTCGTCTTTGCATAGTTGAGGAATGTCACTTAAATATGATAAATTAGAAGAATTGTCATGGAAAGCAATAAAAGGACCCAAGTTCTTTAATGAGTCAATCTTGCTTGGTTTCACATCAATTTGAATTTCCGACATTTTAGAACTGATAAGTTAAACTGTCATTCAAACAAAAACATTGTACAGTGCTGCCCGTATATCATAGATAATATACTATGAATTCGTCTATGGTACTAAATGTACTAATAGACAATATTCCATCCTCGTGAAAATGTTGTATACTACCGACTGTTATCAAAATGAGAAATAAAATAACGATATGATGTAGGTGCTTAGATACATTCTATTATATTACAAACTTTATTTTAAATGCTTTGTGATTTTACTTAAAATCACAAAAATATTTTTACCATAAAAACAGATTGTACAAAATTTACAAGCTAGAAGTGCTAAGACCGATACAAATGCAATAAAATCAAAATAAGATTTAAAAAACGTTTTATCTAAAAATAATTTAAATAAATGTTTATTTTCTTGATTCAAAAAACGTGAAATACCGAAAAAAGACCTGAAATAGTAAATTACGGAAAACAGAAATAGAAAATGAAGCTTGATAATAAGAATCAAACAATATAATATGTATGTATTTGAATAAATTAAAGTGTCGGAGTACAAAAAGTCTATAGAGGGCATTAATTTTTAAAATTGAACAAGCAAGTATTAAGCGATTTCTATTGACTATGACAACTACTGGTACATGGTTACATAAAGAACTATACTTTTCCTGGTTATATGGCACAAATCCCACTTTTTCTATGAATTACGATAGGTTCTTATCCACAGACAATTTTTTAAATCTTGCTTTATATGTACTTTTATTGGAAGGCGAAAATAAAGTAAGAGTAATTTTAAATTTGGAACATTATGTAGTCGACGAAATTAGCAAAATTGACACATACAATTTATTTCGACAGCATATAAAACAATTATAATAAGATGGCTGATTGTGATAAATGTAGAGTGACACTTTTAAGGTGAAAAATAATTTGAGGGTCAGTAAAAATACAATATTAGATAAAAAATATAGCTTTTTATTCCCACAAAATATTCATACAACAATTACAATATTTTAATGTAACAAAGAGTTAGTATAATAATGTTATATTTTGTACTCCGATATTCGCATAATGTGTCTATTGTAAAAATGTTTTATAACAATAACAATAATTATATTCAGAATGGAATTTAAGTTATTAATCAAACTTAACAACGGTAATAAATGTTTTTGAACATCTCTGACTAGTATTCAATGTAATAACAATTCAACACGTTACAAGAACAAGACAGTTTTGACTCTTTAAATACCAATAAGTTTTCCATTGCAATCTAGTTCCAAAATGTATTTGGTGGAACTAGAACACACTAGCATGGTGATTACCAGTAAATTGTTAAGTAATTAACTTATACAGCATCAAAGACATTTTACAAAATAAAATATTGTTACACGAGTTGACATTATAATGTCATGGTAAAATTATTTTTCATTATTCTATACATGACGAATGATTTGGGTACTGCAGACTTAAATAATATTGATAAGTTAAAGCGGTTTTATTAGTAAGGTTATTATTAAATATATTTAATCTTCGATAAAATCATTAAAACAAGTAGTGATACACTTAGTGTAAGTTGACCCAGTTCAATGCTTACAACTCCACAAAATGAAAAATTGAACAAACAGAAAAATTCATTACCCTTTTGCGTGTACTTGGTGTTCGATTATAATGGATTTTTACCACATTAATTTTTACTGTGGCATTTTTGAAAAAGCGGTATTTTCAATAAATATGTTTGTAGCATCTATTCTTTTCTTCTTCTTTTTTTTGTAGTTTTCACTGTTTGATCTGCACTGACTCATATGTAGTGATATATCCATGTGTCTTAAATACAATGTTTGGTGTGTTTAGTTATTTTGTAATACCCATTTTTCAGTAATATTAACTTATAAACCTCTCCCCTCATGTGTTGATTATGTAATTTTGTTTTAATGTCATACACCATTATATTTACATAAATTATTGATGCAATATCATCTAATTTATTAAGGATAAATTTAAAGGAATCAAACAAGACGTTTGACAGTTTATTTAATATACAAGTTAAATCAGTGGTCGGTAAGATTGATATACGTTTATGCAGCATGCATAATAGTACAATTAAAGTAATGAAAGTTTATCAGAAATCTTCAATAATATAGTATTAGCCGTTTAGTTTCTCAGTTTGAACTACTATGTATCTTGTGTAAGGCCCAAGAATTAAATACAATTAAAAAAAGACATCATTTGTAAAAGTACGCACATCGAGCCCCTTTTACAATGATATTCATGACACTAAAGGTATTCTAGGATTAGGTAAATTTCAAGCATGGTTATAGTATGTTCTGTACGTGCAAATTTGAAAAACAGAATGTCGTTCATTGAAAGACCTGAAAACAGTTTTGTATATATCATCCGTCACCAGCATGTGAAGGACAATGGATGCCGAATATACATAATGTAAACCTCTCATAGTTAAATAATTGTGACCTAAAATATGTTCACCTTTAATCTATTAATATTATAAAAATATATATAATATCATGGATGAGTATATCATAAGAGATATGTGGTCCTATTCAGCGTAAAGGTGTTGCGCCTTACTGATCAGGCACTGTTAGTGTGGACACCAATAAATCTGAGAATAGAACCGATGATTAATTCTAATTTTGTCTTATTTATAACATTTGACATAAAACAATGTGTTAATTTTAATATTACAACACAAATTTATGTGTAAGATATTTAGTTATTTAATAGAACGAATTTTTAAATTATTTTTCTGCTGAAGAAACGACAATCAACGTCTCTTCAGCAAGAACAAAAGATTGAAGGTATTCAATTTGTATTGTAAAAATCATCACATTTTTTTTTTAAATATGGCAACAGGTAAGAATCAATCATGATCAACATTGTAAGAGTAACAACCTAGAATAAGTCTTGACCTATAGCAACATATTCCCTCCACCTATCCGTATCCAGTCAATTATTCCAAATGAACAAGTAGTCTGTAATAATACCCCATTATTTGAGAAAGATTAAGATAATCAGACAGATCTCAAAATATATATTGGATTTAAAATAACACTTAAAAACAATTAACAAGATCCACAACCAAAGAACTTATACTAAAGATATTTAAATAAATGATAATGTTATATTATATATTATTTCATCACGGAATAATTTTATCACAGAAGCAATAAAACTTTAACACTGACGAAATTGTCATGCCATTAACACATTTAAACATATAAACAAAATTGATTTCATAAAACAATAATCTATGATACAAACATTCGAAATACTGCCTAGCTTTGATCCATTGTTCTTCGATACTTGACTAATCATGCATTAATTTTTACCATTTATATAATATATATCTGTATCATATACTAACCATCTAGATATAAATCTATGTATTTTAACCCATCAGACTCAGATGATGTGTACAACAGGCGGAAAATCCAATCCTAAAAAATGGAGGTAGCAACTGAGTAGCAAGCAGTGCTCATAGAAAAACATCTGTTGAAATATCTCCATTAGAGGCCAATATGCTCCACATTGGGAACGGACATGGAAAAAAATATCTGCTCTTAATGTGGAGTATATTAAACCACTGATTGAATAGTAAAAATTTTAGCCTACATTTTCAACAAAGCAGTTTCAGAGACAAAAATAAAATTATGATTAAATATAATGACTATATGTATATTGATAAGGGCAAAGTGTTTTAAGTTTGTTTTTGCAAACTTAATTGTGTTTGTCAAACTGTTAAAAATGTATATATGTATATATTATCAAACAACTATGATGATTTGATCAATTATTCATGCCTTTTATGTGTTTGGACATCTTTGTAAAAAAATATATAAATTCAACTATTATACTGTGTACACATTTCCTCCAGACAGATGTTTCTTAGATTAATCATTTGTTTTAACTATAATAAACAAGACAAAGAATTCACTGCATATTATTTATCTACAAAAACATTTCCTTCAATTCTCAAAGGAAAAACTTAAATCTTATTTCAGTCAATATTTGATAGACGTAATATGAGACCATTGTACAGAATTTTTCAAATATGGCTGCAGTTTTTTGAAAAATATTATTGGCGTTTTTGTAACGCTCATTATTTACTGAAATCAGACAGCACTTTGCCATAATGGTGAAGCCACACATTTTTTCTTGTGTGCCGAGAGCGTATTCGATACTTCGGATCAGGTCGTTCGTTTTGAGAACCAGAAGTGTTTGACGATCCATGTTCTCCAGACATGAAGAAATATCACTTATCACGTTGGGTAGTTGCGATTGGAATTGGTTTTTCTGAAAGAAAAAAAAGCAGTAATACTTATATATATATATATAAAAGTGAAGATTTGTTTGTTTGTTTGTCCTCTATGCATTCCTTTACGATTCATCCGATTTCGATGAAACTTTAGTGAGTTGTTGTGCTCATACCCGCAAAGGTTTCTGAAGAAAAAAAAAATTAAATCTAAAAGAAACAAACCTAAAAAGAATCAAATACGTACAAACAGCGACATCTCAAACGGGATAATTTTATGAAATTTCGGTCCGTGCATACCTCTAATCCAAAAGCACTTCAATAAACAGAATTAAAACACAAACCCTTTCTTTCTTTGAGTGGTATTGCAACGCATGCCGGGTACTTACTAATTTCAAATAAAGATTATCTTTCAGTCTTGATATTTGAAGTATGTATATAATAATGGGAAATTATCAACAAAGCAAAATATTTTTAAATCACTTCTCTAAATTATATCAGTTTATAAGTTCTAGTGATTAATATTATAGTAATACATAATTATTATTAGTGTAATTTGCTGATTTTCGTTCATCCTGCCAGAGAAAGTGAGCGAACAAAGGCCCCACAACGATGTGATAAAATGAGATCTTGAAGAAAGAGGAGTAGTTGACTTTGTCATGCTTTGGCATTGTTTTCCTGTAGCTTTAATTATTTTTCAGTTACTCTTCAAAAATGTAATAAATTGATAACAATAAATAAAATATGCTTACTTCTTCTTGCCCTGGTTTAGTACGGTCAATTCCTTTGACAATAGTATTCCATGGTCGGCCAGTCACCATACAAGCAAACAACCCATACAAATCCCCTTTGATACCTAGCAAAGTAGCATATTTTCGCATAGCTTTTCGATCTCTGTTGATAATACTAAGCCAGAATTGGGAATATTCATAACGGAACTTATCCGTTAATTCCTGTAAAAGTAAAATAAAAATTATCATGTATGATCTCTGGGATTATTAAATTTATATAGATTATGGGTATTATTTATCACACGTTGAATGCATTGTGCTTGTGTTTAATGTTCTAAGACGAGAGGTGCACAAATAGTGTTTTTCGTGTTGACCATTACTGAATATATTGAAAAAAAAATATACAAACATTTCTTCAAAAATTTTATCTAGTTATTGATATTTAAACATTTATCTACCCAGCCGCCAAACATTATTTATTGTTTCACGCCCAAAATTTTAAGAATTAATTTATCAGTGATAATAATATCAAAATACAATTTTATAGTGACAACATGAAAATAAAACACAATATTATTCGAATATTCATTTATATGTTGAATATCAAGTTATGCATACATATACAGAATGGGCATGTGGGGTCCAAATCTTGATCTCATACATATACAGGATGGGCAGCGGATAGGTTAATATGGCAGAAGTAGAGTGTTTAGTTTACGAAATACTTATAGGTCCACATCGGTATTCATATTTTATTAAAATAAAATACATTGTTAGAAAAAAAAGATCAGACATGACACTACATTTCTGTATAACTTACTGCATATAATCCATGATCCAACAGAAATACACTGACTTCCTTATCTCCTGGATTCTTTTTTACTAATATATTTCCTGGATGAGGATCACTGTGGACGAATCCATTCACAAATATCATATGGGAATATAAATCACCCAATTTTCTAGACAGGTCATAGGGATCAATTTTGTTTGCCTGTAACAGAAATTGTAGCACAGTAAGAGGTAATTTCGAATTTTACAAAAATCATAATGCCTGCTACAAGATGTTGCGAAGCTCCTGCAAAATTATTAATGAAAAGTTGAAGTGATTTCTATTTCTTAGTGAAACCGTAAATTAGTATACATTCCAAAGTATGGAAACATCTAATGCAGTGTTTCTTAACAAGGGCGTAAACAACCTTTTTATATTTTTAGCATTAGGGGAGTGCTGCTGAAATCTGAGTGGGCAAAGGCAGCATTGTATATTGCGATGATGCAATCATCTATCAAGCCTTGTGAAGCAAGTGCATCAATTTCTTTGCATCAGTATATTTTTGCTAATCCATCTGCATTACAAGCAATAAAAATAGTGTAATTTTATTTTTACGAGGGGTGAGGGTGGTGTTGAAGAATTTTAGCCCTTCCGTACTCATGGTGTAACACTGCGTTACCTCGGCTTTTAAACCTTTGAATTATTTGTGAAATACATACAAAAAATTTGAAATTTTTCTATTTGTAAATAAAATAGTTCTACATATAATTAAAAATACATTATAGTTGTCTTCTTTGTATAATTAATCATAATTTGAAAACCTCGTCAATTTTACCATCGAAAAAAACAACATTACAGTAAAGTATAGTATTAAATATAGTTTAGTAACAATTAGTATAGTATGGTAACGACCTGAGGTGCATGACCTTACCGTATGCAACCATTTTTTTTTTCAAATGGCACCGAGATACGTCTCGAGCTTGTTCTGCTATGAAGAATTTCGATTCTTGCGTCTTTTGATAATTTTGCACAGTTTGATGTATTTCAGGTTTTACACACAAAATATGACTTCAAATAATTACTTAATACTACATAAAACCATATTTCACTCTTGGAAATTGTCATTCCACTTTATAAATTCGTTTATATGACAAAACTCACACGGTAACGCAATGTGACTGTATGTGTTCCCAAGGAATTTTTTTAGCATGGAAACGGGAAGGTCAATGAGGTAAAGAGAGTGATGGCTTCAATTAGTTAAGGAACACTGATCTAATGCATACCTTGATATACTCATAGTCATTAACTTGTCCACCGTTCACATATTCCATTACCAGAATTCTTTTAGTGGTGTGTTCCCAGAATATTTTTGGGATTTTTAACCACGAATAGTCTTTGAACATCCCAGCGAGCTTTTCGGCATTGTGCCCCTCCTGTTCGAAGTCCAATTCGCGGTAAATATTCTTTTTTGTTTCGTCGAACAGCCACTGCATTTGAAAGTCAGGGAACACCCATGACATTATTTTAATGGTCCCCTCCATAATCTTGAGGTCAACATTGACGTTTCCTCTGACAAAATAATGCTGCACTTTGACAGCTACAGGGGTGCCATCTTTTAACTTTGCTTTGTGTACTTGAGCCAATGATGCAGTACCAAGTGGGGTAGTCTCAAAATCGTCAAAGATGTCTGTTGCCTATTAAACAAAAGTTGTTTAAAATCCGTGAAAATGTATCTTACAAATATTTTATAACTAGTTATTGGAAGTCTTTGAAATAAAATAAAAATGAATTGTCATTCCAATTTACTGTTGCAATGTATATTTTAATCACATTTTAACAGAAGTCGATAAAAAATACTTTTTGTCATTTGATTCGGCTAAAATACCGTTGTTGGCATATACATGTGTACAAACCACAGGGATATGACTAATTTTAAATGAATGAACAAACCTCTTTTTTCAAATCCTGTTTGATCACTTTGTACAGCATGTCGACAGTATTCGAAGGCGCATCTTTGTGCAATATTCTCATAGTATGAACATACTCAACAGGTAGAAGATAGTCCAGGGCACCTATATGCTGACCTACTTTTATGTACACACCTTTATTTGTTTTGCACAAGTCTAGGAGTTTATTAGCGGCTTTTTTATGGACATGGCTTTTCAGGGCTTTATATTCATCGGATGATTTATCAAGACCTTTGTTTAATAGCTCTGTTTTATAAGTTCTGCCGATACTGAAAGCTGTCGATGCTGTTTGTCCTATTCTTACAATCGCAATTGAGTTTATTTCGTAATCGTTACTGTGTAGACTGGCAAAACCACCAACTGCAGCAGCAGCTAATATTCCACGTTTTAAATATTTCCTCAACATTTTCCACTTGTGTAAAATATGAACACTTGTTCCGACTTCAAATACCACAAATTTAATATTTAAAAAAATGTTTTCGTTAATTTCATTAAGTATTTGTAAATATTTTAGAAACTAAATATATGAATGTATAATTTGGCATGATTTACTGAGGATGTTTGTTTTAGAATATCATTGATTTCTCTATATTATGTAAATACGTGACACATTAATTGTGAAACTTTTGAAATATTTGACACGTTAAACGTCAGATAGATATATCACGTCTTCTTCTTTTAATTGCAAAGATTACTTAATGCTGTATGGGGATACTTGTAATTTAATTTTTATTTTTTTTAATGTAGGTAGGTACTTACTTTAATAATAATATAAATATTTATTTTACGTCGACGATAGAACATCTTTTAAAAATTACAGTCCAAATAGAATAAACTAATCTATGCCAAAAGATTTACTGATTACAACTTACCTACAACACATTATTAAAATAAACACTATACTCTTCATAAATTTCAAGAAGAAAGCTTTTTTAAAAATTGATCTCCATCAGCTCAATAGTCATACTTATGTTCACTCCCATGCTAACTTTTTTAAAGTTTTACTCATTTTGAATGATGAAATAGTAGAGGTCTGCACGGGCCGAAGTTTGATGAAATTACCCGGCCCGAGCCCGTTCACTCCAGGCCCGACCCTAGCCCGAGTCTTAATACCACACTTATTACCCGAGCCCGACCCGACGCCTAAATTTATATATCTCAGCCCGAAAAAAAACCCGATTTAAAAAAAAATTCAGTAGCATAAAATTGATTGAAATTTAACACACTTAACATACCTATCCAACTTTTTCACATGCAAAAAAATCTATTATTTCACGAAATGATTTCCACACATCACCACAGTCACCACTTTTTAACATTTTTACGGAATCTGTTCTATTTTTTTTATAATGAATTTTTCGGCACATGACAGTCGACTATCTAAAACGAATAGAAAGCAGATACTGAATAATATCACTTTATTCATTAACGAACTATTTAAACCTACTGTCCCTGATTTAAATAAGTAAAGCATTGTTTTACGGAACAATAACAATTTTATGAGTTTTCAGTTTCAGATTACCAAAATATAAAATGATGTCTCTACACTTTTCAAATAAAAGACTATTGTATCCAATGATATTCAAAACGTAATAAATTATTTTTGTTATCAGCAGTATTTAGTTATCAAGAGTACTCATGATCCGAACATAGACCGAAATATTTTTCTGAAGAACAAATCCCTTACCCCAGCACGAGCCCGAATAACAATTGTCTCTACCCGCCCGACGGACCAGGTTGGGTAGAGGCCCACGGGCCAAGCCCGGGCCAGTGCAGACCTCTATAAAATAGGGAAAGAGTGATCTTATAAAATCAAAAGTTACACAAGACTGAACATTATAGTATTTACCATAAATCACTAATAAGATAAGAGGTCGGATTTCAATCATCTGTCTGTTTGTCTGCGACACAGCAAAAAACTGCGAAAACAGGATGTTTGTTGAGTGAATGCTGATCCGCGGCACTGCCAATTGGTGTATAATATTACTAGTAATAGTAATATACTATGAATAAAACTCTTATTTTTTATATAATATAAAATAATTTTATTACTAAGCCTAAAATATGTACAACAGAGTTAAAAATAGTTTGGTCAATGACTCTTTTTGGATACTCTATTCCACGCATACATACATTGTCTGTTAGTCTCTGCAGATGATTAATCATAATATATTGATAACAAATTTCATTGAATAAATAAGTTTATCACAGAACGCGATTTGCCATCAATGACATCAGTTCTAGACTCCAGTGACTTTGCAGTCAAGTTACTTCATAAATTACATTTAATATTCAAATTAGTCTTATCAGCATTCGGCTCTTATTCCGTTGGAATATCAACACAATGATTAAGGTGTTAAATTTTTACAGAATTTCTTGAATATATTTCATAATTATTTTTTATTCATCAATCATAGATATAATTTCATATTGATTATTACGGTAAAACGATCAAAAAAAAATCACAACTCAACAATAGACAGGTTGCGCTCAGCTCAAGAATATTTTTGAATACTTTTTCTAATTTGAAAAATAGTATAATTGCAATTAAGTATAAACAAAATACTGCAGTACCAGAAATGGTAAAATTCTTCTTCCTACCAGTTTAAAGCATATGGTGCATGACAGAAAACCCAGATTCCTTTATACTTTTTGAAGGATGTATCAATTCCGCTAATTGTCCAACCATTTCAAAACCTCTGTTGGAAATTATTTTGTTGATTATTAGCGTTCTGCTGTTGAGAATTGTTATACATCATTTGCTGTTGTTGCTGATGTTGCTGCTGTTGCTGATGTTGATGGAAATCTTGTTGCTGCTGTTGTTGCTGCTGCTGTTGCTGCTGTTGAGATTGCTGCGATTGTTGATTGTTGCCGACGCGAGGTCGTTTCGCTGCATTTCCTCCCGAGTGGTGATCGTGCTGTGAGTTTGCTTGTTGCTGGGCCTGCAAGGACAGTGAACATAAAACAATAACATAAACTTCTTGCCGAAGGCTGCACAGCTACAACCATTATCCAACATCCACAGTATTATTCTTCAATCCATTTTCGAGATAGTGTAAAAAGGTGCAGGCGTCCATGGATATTTTTGTATTTCTAAACTCACATTGCGGTTACTTATAAACTCAGGCAGAAATTATTTCTTCAGTGGAATATTGCAATCATATTTTAGAATCAATAAAATAAAATATTCAATATGTTACTGTGATACCAATGGGAAAAAAAATCTAGCAGATATGATGATTAATGTTTAATAATTGACCAAGAATGGTCGATAAGTCATTGAATATTATAGTATTTATAGCACCATTTCCTTCTTCAAAACTGCAACTATAATAGTTTAATGAAAAATATTTTATCGGGTGAAACTTGATGACTTTAAAAAAAGCTTCTATTATACAAATGTTGGCACACACGTTCTGTTGCTGTTGCTGCTGCTGTTGTTGCTGCTGCTGTTGTTGTTGCTGTTGTTGCTGTTGTTGTTGCTGCTGCTGTTGCTGCTGTTGTTGTTGCTGTTGCTGCTGCTGCTGTTGATTTTGCCTTGCCTTAGATTCGGATTTGTCTTCTTGATCGTCATCCGTTAGGAACTCACGTTTTGGGTAAGGAATCGGACATCCGGCAAAAACATCCTGTGAAAAATATCACAACATTACTGAGTGCATGTAAAAAGCATGAAGAATTATTTTTAAATTATAAATATAGAGCCAAGAGAGATTTGAGGAATATTTATAAGCTTGATAAGATGTTGTATTCTTTGGCTGTTATTTCAAAATAATACAAATACTATGACTTTGTGATAAATGTCCAGTGAATATCAATTGAGTTGTACCGCTATCCTGATCGAATAAAATTAATGAATTGGTCACTCATGACTCATGTCAGTGTAGGAGCACTTCCACTTGATTTGAATAAAAAGTGTATTTTGATTTTACATTTAGCAGCCAACTCCTTCATTCAGTAACATTAAGATATATCCCTTTGCAATAAGCAAGCCACTCAGGGTGCCCTTCTTCTTAAAAAGGTTGCCGACTATTGTTTTAGAGCAGTGATCCGTAACGTTTTGTCACCCATGGCACGCCTGAATATGCTAATTTCATTCACTATTTCCAATCCTGATGTGGAACATATGGGACAGAAAGTTTTATACAGGAACTGTTTGTTACTCAAGTTACTCAACCCCTTTTTTTCAGATAGTGAGGATAGGGCTAGGACAGTATGAATATTTTTTTTTGAAGAGACTCGGGATGAAAGGATAGAGCTAGTACTAGTGGTTAGATCATCGATCTTGCTACTACCCGTTTTTAGGATCGGATGGGTGGGACGTAGTGGCATGTGCGCCCGGGGTAGTCTTTGAATTTGCCGGTTGCGGAGCACTGTTTTAGAGAATGGAGTGGCAAGAAAGTATATGTAATATTTACCTGCGTTGGCAGAGGATCCTCAGTGAAGTAGGCATCGTGCATGGCTTGCTCGGAAGTAATTCTGCGGGCGGGGTCCATCAGGAGAAGTCTCTGCAGAAGGTGGAACGCTCTGCTGTCCGGCTTGATCTTGTGCCGGTCCATGTACTTGCTCAGCGAGCAATTCTGGTAACTTCTCGCATAAGGAAAACGGCACAACACACAGATAAAAAGCAAAGAACATTATAAAACTCAGAGATCAACAATCACATCCGACAGCCGACTCTGATTGTTGCTCTGCACCTCTGGACATCGTAGGAGTTTACCGGTTTGATTTCAATCTTTATCGAGATTTAAAATAATAATACACAATATATGTTTATCAGAATGCTATTCAATTTTACATTATATAACTTACCATCACGTTTTATAGATTTCGCTGATAAGGTACTAACATTAGCTAAAAATTTAACTGCTAAAAACAAGTAGCTAAAATATGGACAAATAATGTAACAACAAACTAATCTGACATTAGTCAACCTTTAATTATTAAACAATTAAGAGAATTTTGTTGTTACTATATCAATCAAATTAATGGAAAAAATACTAATACATTTTAATGCTTCATTTACTCCTCATTGACAGATTAAATATTACAGATGAAAATTTGTCAGTTATAAAAAGAAATAAATAAGGACCAAGAAGCGAGATCTGGTAGTAATGGTTTTCAACCGATAAAAAGTTTTTAAATCCTTATTATCAAGTGATGAAGATGCAGAATTAGAGACAGATTTTGTAATAACTTATATCCATTGATTGGGTTTTATGTATAATTATACGTGATAAATGTACTTGTAAAATTATTTTCTTACAGTATACATAATCAAAGTCAAATAAATAAAAATTGTAATTACTTGGCAGCGGATAGTCTTGATTTAAATGATGACAATTTTTGAGGAACCAATCTACCGTGTAATGCGAGGGATAAGTGTAAGTATTTTTGACATTTGTGATTCTTTGTAGATTATTACTTATATTAAAGAAAAGAAATAGTAAAAACAATCTTTACTTGGATCTCTTGAAGTCCTTCATGAGGGTGGGGTGTTCAGGCATTTTTCTTATATCTTCCCAGTCTTTGTCGAGTGGGAATCCCATTACATTGAAAATCCTATCCAGCTGATCGTGATGGTACGGATTGCTGGTCTTTATATCTTCTTGCCGGCAATGGAAAATCGGTTCCGATGTCAGCAACTCAGCAAAGATACAGCCAATCGCCCAAATATCTGATATGGGAAATAATATAAATTAAATAAATGCCAGATCCGTGGTGGAAAGGTCAACGTTGTCGGTTTTGGTTACGGATCTCTCCCAGTATGAAAGGTTTCATGAATTGTAGCGAGATTGATTAGTTAACCACTATTTCTGTTCTAGCACTATCCTTCTATCCCTGCTCTCTTCAAAAGCGAAAGGTTGAGCAACTGAGTAACAAGCAGTTCTAGTAGAAAAACTTATGTTGAGATATTTCTATTAGGAGGCCATATTTTCTACATTGGGTGTATATAGTTTTTTTTTAAATAAGATAATCTTACCGATGGCTTTTGTATAATGTCTAGCACCGAGTAACAATTCTGGTGCTCGATACCAGAATGTGACAACAACTGGATCCAAATCGGCTAAGGGTTTCAGAGGGGCATTGAATAAGCGCGCAAATCCCATATCGGCAATTTTTACACGACCTCTTTCAATGCCTTCACCCATCACCAATATATTTGCTGGTTTCTGTAATAAAATAATTATTCAAAATATTAAACTGAAGATGCTTCTCAAAGTGAAACACTTGTCACATCTAGTTACGCAACCAGTGGGATAACAAGATTATCAATTTAAAAATAATATTTGTATACATATTTGTGTTTATTAATGTCTGTTGGTCTGCAATGCACAGCACAACACTGCGCTTGTGCACAGTGCACTATACACATACAATGTATGCGTGTGTGTTGGTTAAAGCATGCGAATTAAGCGATTGTGGACACGTGGCATTGTCAATTTATTTATAGTTAAAGATTTTTAATCGCATTATGAATGTAGCTAATGTTAGGTGATATTGAATATTTACCAAATCTCTATGCAAAACCCAATTTGAGTGTAAATAATGTATTCCATCCAGAATTTGATAAAGTAAGCTCTTCACCATCCCTTTCGGTACCATCACAGGTTTCTTGTTCGCCTTTGCAGCTCTATGGAACTTGATGATGTGCCATAAATCATGTTCCGCATAATCAAATAGAAGCCACACTTTTCTATCATTGTGGGATAAGAATACTCTAATCAAATTTATAACATTTGAATGTTTGAGTTCTCTCAGCAGCTAGAATGAAAAAAACAATCATTAAAGGTGAAGCTAAAATATGAAACAAATAAGGAATTCAATAAACATTGGACAGTTAACAACATTCGACATTTAAAAACAGCAAATAAGTAAACATTATTCTATGTTCCTTTTTCAAATATGTGTCAAAATGAATTATAATTTACAAACTTACAGCAATAGCAATCTTATTTCTTCACTATAAAACAGAAACAGAAGTAATTTTTGGTAACTGTAGAATTTAGTTTACTTGGTCACCCACTGTGGAATAATTATTGCAAAGGAGAAAACATTAGGCTTCTATTTATATTACTGTTATTGGACTTACAGCAATTTCCCTACAAGCAGACATGGATAGACCGGTCCCTTCAATTTGCTTAAGAGCATAATCTCTTGTATCAGTTCCATCTTTTCTTCGAGCTTTATATACATGTCCGTAAGTTCCTCTGCCTACTTTGCAACCTTCATAGTCAAAGAGATCCTCTACTTTGGTCCGTTCCGTTTGAGTCTTGATTTTAAACTCGTAATCCATCATAATAGCAGCCATTGTTATTTCACGAATGGTGGAGGGTTGGCGAAATGGATTTAAATACACTTTCGTTAAATTTTTAACGCAGCTAATTCAATATTACATCGCCAAATGCCTGACAGAAACACCGACGTAAATACTTCAAGATTCAGGATGTTAATAAGCCAAATATGTATGTAAATACTTTTTAAACCTAGTGGAATGAATTTATTTGGTTAAAAGCGGTATTATTTCATTGTATACATAGTTGTATTTTAGTATTTGATATATTTAAAGTCGGTCATTGACATTTTGCTGTCCATTGTGGAAATTTGTAAATTGGTAATAGAGCAATAGATAATGAATAGAGTCAATAGAGTTCAATACAGCAGGAGTGATAACTTTATGGTTTCATAACATAATTTTAATTATTTGACAAGTTAAATGACGTAAGAAAAATATAAGCTTCTTTTGTTAAGATCGTGGAAAAAATGTTTTTGTGCAAGACGGGGAAATTTATATTATAAATAAGGATTTATTTATGAACTATTTAATATCTATGGATTATATCCGAGGGACGTTGATAAAAGGCGCGAACGCGAAGCGAAAAGTACTGTCAAATTGAATGGAAACTCAGATTGTTGTTTTTTCGTAATAGTAAAAAATGAGCCTCTGGGTAGACAAACACCGTCCAAAAGATCTTTCAAAGCTTGACTATCACAAGGATCAAGCAGTACAACTAAAAAAACTCGTACAGCATGGTGACTTTCCGCATTTATTGGTTTACGGGCCCTGCGGTGCCGGCAAGAAAACTCGAATAATGTGTTTGCTGAAGGAACTGTACGGTTCGGGAGTTGAGCGGCTTCGTCAAGAACATATGAGTTTCACGACCCCGTCGAAAAAGAAACTGGAAATAATGACTGTCAGTAGTAATTACCACATCGAGGTCAACCCTTCCGACGTCGGAATATACGACCGAGTTGTTGTTATGGATCTTGTTAAGAATGTTGCACAAACTCACCAACTCGATTCATCGGGACAGCGTGAATTTAAAGTGGTAATTCTTAATGAAGTGGACGAGCTTTCGAGAGATGCCCAGCACGCTTTGAGACGAACCATGGAAAAATATGTTTCTACTTGCAGAATAATCCTATGTGCCAATTCTACGTCAAGAGTGATTCCAGCCATACGCTCAAGATGCTTAGGTATTCGTGTACCGGCGCCAACCGAGCAGGAAATAGTTTCAATTTTGCAGAGCACTTGCAAGAAAGAAGGTTTGAATTTACCCTCTGAATTAGCAGTGAGAATTTCTCAAAGTTCATCGAGAAATCTGCGAAGAGCATTACTTATGTGCGAGGCCTGCAAAGTTCAACAATACCCGTTTACATCTAATCAAACAATATCAGAGCCGGATTGGCAGGTATTCATCAGAGATACAGCCAAGATGATTCTGCTGGAGCAGTCGCCTAAAAAATTGGGAGAAGTGAGGACTAAGTTATATGAATTGTTAGTTCACGGTATTCCCGCTGATATTATATTCAACGGTTTGTTGAAAGAGTTGGTAATGAATTGCGATATACAAATGAAGAGTCAAGTCGCCAGTTTCGCTGCATTCTATGAACACCGAATGCGGCTAGGAAATAAACAGATATTCCATTTGGAAGCATTTGTAGCCAAATTTATGTCAATTTACAAGCGGTTTATGGAAGAATCCATGGCAGACATGTTTTAAAAATGCGCATTAATTTGTTTTATTTTATTATTTAACTGTATGTTGTGTGTAATAGATCTTGTGGAATATGTACTATAAACTCATCTTTTATATAATTTCTTCTCTCCAAAGATACTTGGTAGAAAGACAATTCTGGTCCTGATCATTGTAAAAGCTGTTTTATTTTTATAAACACGTAAGATAATATATAATAAAACAAATACGTGTTGTTCACCATGCTGTAGTGATATGGTAGGGAATTGGCTAAGGCGCAGAATATGTAAAGGTGCTTTGCCGGCCATCCAGTTATATTTTCTATCATGTTATATACAGGCAGTCCTAAACTTTCATACATCCTGAAAATGCGTACGAATTTTGAATTTTCGAAAGTAGAGCGTCCAAATGTGTTTTTTTTTTCTAGTCAATCAAAGATGACTTTAATTTAAGACGTCGACTGAGGGTGCTTGATTTCAATATCAAATTCAATTTTTCAAAAAGATGACTTTGTTTAGTTCTAGTGTACATCTTATGATCAGTTATTTCAAAATATTTTCCATGGCTGATATCAAACTATTTTCCATGACTGATAATATGCTGTAATACCAAAATGCTTTAAAGAAATAATTAAAAATTAGGAAGCATACTAAATTTGTTACTCTCCTAATCTAATCCTTTTAATCAGTGTTTTCCAAAGTGGTTCTTACGAATCCCCAGGGGTCCTTGTGACCACTGAGGGGTCTGTGGCAAATTAAAAATAATTTTGGGGTGCGTGGACAACATCAGTAGGTCCGCCAAATGTTTAATATAAAAAAATGTTTGTGACACATTTTCATTATTATGAAAGTTCAAATAAATAGCAATACATAAATTGCAATTTGTCGGGTGTCAGACTCATGCGAGCAGACCCACAAAATCAGATGAATCCATAATAATACAGAAGCAATTCATTGAATTATCCACAAATGAGGAGCGGTAACCCATGTTTGAATAACGATACCACAAATTATGGTTACAAAAACAGATACCATTTTTATATCCTGCATTATGGGTCACTGTACAGAGGCTATTGATTGCTTTCCCGTCTTCCTATTTAGTAGAACGTGAATTTATTTTACTTGGGGATACATGGTCAGGTTTTAGCTTCAAGATGGGACCATGGACATAATAAGTTTGGGAACCACTGATTTTAATCATCATCACCACCACACGATCAACCATGAGTCCTTTTATTAGAAGTGTTAAGTCTGTTAATTAGACTGCAATGTATATCGCATAACCAATGGATCCAGTAACCTATAGACTATCACGTTAGCATAGAACTCTGTTGTCAACTTAGTGGAGTATGTTAATGGAATTCAATGAAACGATATACGAGATCTTGGAACATTAATTCACTGATTCTACACCAAATTTATGGGTTTGTGGAATGTTCGTTAAAAATCGTACTCTTTCGTTTATTTTTGATGGAAATAATCAAAAATACATGTATTGAGTAGGTACCTGGATATGTGCTGTAAATAAATGTATGATTTTAAAATATATAAATATAATTTTGACATTACGAAATTAGCTGTAAATATTTTTTCACATTTTAAAACAAACTTCCTCCACATTAAATTCTTCAACCTGCATAAAGGAGAGTTTACTGTATCGAAATTATGAAACGTTCTTCTGTTTATACATCAGAAAAGTGTCGGGAGAATAAATTATTAATGGAGGTTTTTTATAATTTAATGTTGTTTCACAATAATGTATTTACATAGTGCTTATCATCATAGTGTAAGATTTTCTTAATTATAATTAATCATAAATATTTTATTTCCACTCATTGTTTCATTCTAATTTTGTTAACTTCTACTATGTTTTGCCTCATCACGTCCCTTTTCTCCTGGTCATCTTTAAAGAATATCTTGCGCCTCTCCTCGTCAAGATTCCCAAAAAATGTTTCGCTAGAAAATATAAAACCAAATACGCACTTATATTATACAATAATCATTAGGAACTTACGATTCACCAAAAAATATGGTTAATGTTTTACCGGTAAATAAATGCTGTCGCCAACCCAGCAAGTATTCCACCAAACACCAACGGATATCTTAAAAGTTGGGCTGTCGTATACTTCGGAGGACGTGAAATCATTTTTGTTTGTAAAATGAAGAATAATCTAGTATAGACGATCGGTTTATGTCAGTTTTGTTAGGTTATGTTATTGTATTTTGTATTGCCAGATATAAAATGTATACCTTATCGTTTTATAAGAGAAAAGCGAAATTGACTAGGTATCTTATTCTTGTCAGCATGATTATTGTGTAATGCGTTGAAGCCGCGATGTTTCGTTTTTGAATTTATCGCTATTTTTATCGTATGCTTGGAGGCTTTCCTAAAAGCACCTACTAATCGTTTTTTTCTGGAGTTCTGCTATAGTTTTATCGACGAAAAGGTAAACATTTTTTTTACAAAATCCAAGAAAGGTGACTATAAATAATTCATTAATATTGATATTTACATTGAATATTTAACCATTCCCATAATAACAAATTCACACCATGGATAAAGGCGATTTACAAAATGTTAATAAAATTCAAAATTATTGAATAATCTCTATTTAATATTTTTATTCATATATCAACACAGCCAAGTAAACGGCGCGACGATTTCCAAAATCCCAAATAAAGTTCTGTCTCGGCCAATAATAAATTGCCAGTGAATAGAACGAATAATGTTGATAAGAGCGATAACGCCTCAGTGGTTTCGTTAAATATGTGTTTTAAAATTAAAACTGATGCTAGATCATGAACTTTGATAATAGTATTGTCCACTGCAAACGGCAAATCGGCAATGTGAAATAATACAGTTTTGAATTGTTTAATCTGCCATCTGCGGAAATGTTTGAGTTTCACGACGAATATGACGTGAGTATTTTTTTCATTGTTTACATTTGTTATGGTGTGTATACGAATCTTTTGTATTATTGTCACAGATGCAACAACGGTAAACTGAAATTATTGAAAAATAAAAGTCATCGTTGTTAATTTTTAAAGATTGATGTAATTCTTGAACAAAAATTGACAGTGGTCGTATTGTTTGTATTCTTTCATTATCTGCCCTACGCTAATAAAGATTTGCACAAAGTTTATCTTCTCCGATTGACCCTAGCTTAATGAAAATATTTATGTTTACCGCAGTGAAATAATAGATTCATAATCAAATATCAATGATTAGGTATTAGTAATGCATTTTTAAAGATTTGTGAATAATTAAGTATTATATTTTTAATTAGATTGATCAAAAATGTTTTTTTTTATGTACCAAGTCCGCTTCTAATGTGGAGCGTATGCACTCATAATCTAGCATCTAAGTTGGTTTTACTTTGACTGGTCGTAGTTCAATATCTGAACCCGTCTTTTCACAGAAGGTAAAGATAGAAGGATAGAACTAGGAAAGGATATTAATTCCCTAGTCACTTTGTTTTCGCTCGGCTTCAGTATCTAATGCAGGGGTAAAAAATATATCACAGACCTTCATGCCTTTGGATAAAAATCCATAAAGTATCAATGTTCACATTCAGGGATTCGAACCCGTGACCCCGCAACCAATAAACGAACTACAGCTGTTTCAGCGCCCAATTTTTAGAGTTTTGTCGATCCTATAGTCGAATGGTCAATGCTTTTGGGCGTTCGTTCTACTATTGTCACTTTTATTCATTGATATTTCTGTCGATTTTTGGATTCGTGTCATAAGGAGTGAATATCATACTAAAAGTGTTTTGCCCTTTCTAGTAGCATCTTCAGAATGTACGTGTCACGTGGTATTAGAGTACCCTTTGGTTTACATCAAGAGGAGTCAAACGCAGGTCCGTATTGCGTGTCAGTTATTATATATGATATTTTGTTAGTAGTAGATATATTTTGCAATTATGTGAAGGAACCCGAATTATAATGTAAAATACTTTTTTGGCACTACACCAAGTTAACTCGTTGACTGAGTCACTTTTAGGCAAGTGCCTTGTTATCTACAATGTTTACCAACATCATATATAGATTATGTCAATATACCAGTGGTGTAGCGAAGGGAGGGGGGAGGCTGGTTTAAAGTGCGAGGCCCTCTGATTGCTTCCTGGAATGCACGAATGAGCCGTCGGTCGATTGGGATTGTTTAAAAATATTACCAACTACCTTACACGTACAAAATCATTGATGGGCAATATTGTCCAATAGATAGCGTGACGGCTCACACCAATACCACTGCAAAAATATTAATACACTATATTAACTGTCCGTGGTCGTGTGGTTAACGTCGTAGGTTTCTGTTGAGGTACTCACGGGCTCGAATCCCAGTATAGACAGTTTCGTAAGTTGATTTTACAATCCATTTATAGATTTCTGTGCGAAGGCATAGATGTCTGTAATGTCTAATATTCCTTTCCACATAACAGACCTTAAAAAACCGGGCGTAGACAGAGCAATTAGCTTACCACTAGCTCTGTCCTAGCCCTATAGTTATATCCCTACTCCCTTCGAAAAAGAGATACTGAGAAACTGTGTAACAAGCAGTTTACGTAGAAAATCATCTGTTTGAGATAAACTTCACTAAGATTCCATTTGCTCCACAAAGAGAGCAGGTATGCCTAAATAGAATGTTAACCTTTAAGTAAAACACAGCAAGATCAAATATGTTGATTGGAATATAATGAACGGTGTCAATATAATAATATATATCAGTATATTATTAAAGATAATGTATATATATATTTTCACATCATCTAAAGGTAATGCACATGTATTTTCTGTTTTATATTAAAATATAAAACAGAAAATCCATGTGTCAGTCTATCTGTCTATCACAAGAACTCCTCCCAAACGGGCAACAGTAGCGACGTGAAATTCTGGCTGTCATTTCTTGGTCAACTCAGCTGTTTTCAAAATTCAACCTTTAACATTTCCACTAATTGGTGGACCTTATTTTGTGATATTTTCAGGTACTGTTCACTGTGATATTTTCAACATTTAACTTCCAACTTTCAACATTAGCTAGCACCAAACTACATCAACGTTTAAATGACCTAATTTCAGCGCATTCCTTCTCTGGGGAAGCCGATTAATGAATACTAGTAAATAATAAAAAATAAAATTAAAAAAAATAGTAAATATAAAAGAAGAAAAATAAAACGAAAGATAACAGCATTTCTTGGTGCCAAATGAATACAAGCTTATTAAAATATTATATATTATTATTACCAATCAAGGCATAGAGTGAATTAGAGAATTCTGTGTTCAAAAAAATACACACTAATATTTGTCTTTTGTGAAATCTCCGCACCCCTTAACAAATTCTTAACTAAGTCACAGCGATTTATAATGAATTTATCTCAATATGACATACAAGTCTAGTAAATTATGCAAATAGTTAAATTATTGTAATAAATCAATAAATTGTAATATCCATAACTATCATAATTTATGTGGTGTATTAAAAAATAGCGCGAATATAAAGGAATGTTTTTTGTGGTAAGTGTCCATGACATTCATGAAATATTAGGAGAAAATTAACTGCGGAAAATTTAGTGCGCTGCTAGAACTTTCATAATTTTATTAATTAAATTACATCTTAAAAAACGTACCCACCCTTAGACCCCGTTTAGTTCATTATTTAAGAACAAAAAGGAAAATCATTTTAATTTTGTTTTGAAATCACTTTATAAAACGCGGTAATTTCAATTAAATATGTCTTTAGCTTTAAGAAGAAAGTCAAAAAGTAACATAAAATGAATATTTCGGTACTGAAGTGTAGTATCTATTTAACTGTTGTCACAATTTTACAGGAGAGCAGAGTCAACGTTTTGAAATAAGTTGGACTTTTTGAGGTTTAAGATTGTTTTAGGCAAAGCTGTTTAAGATCATTGTTTGAATCAAATATCAGAAATTAGCGTAGTAGATTACCAACACAATTATTGTATTTTTTCGTTCAATGTTATTGGAGACACTTGGAAATTTTATGGAAGACACTTGGAAAAAACAAAAACTTCTTCTGTAACACTTTACTATCACAGTACCGATATAATTTTCTCAGTCAAATAGTTTTATTTCAACCCAATGTAGAGGCCACTGATTTATTTAACTTTCAAAATAAAATTATAGTACGCAATAAATTCTTGTGGAAATTGACGTCGATAAGATACGTGTGATGTTTTCATATTTTACCCCCCAACTCTTATCTGATTCTAAAACAGGGGCGTAAAGGTACCGTTTAATTGACTACTACTCTTTTCTTAACTCCACCTGTATCTCTTGATATAAAGAATCCATCTAACCTTTCCCCCCCATAATTCCCCGTACCTGAGTACCGTGAACAAGTGACCCAAGCTAAGTCTACGATTTTCATTATTGTATTGTTCTCTCTGCGCAGGATTGCTGACACATATAATTTTTATGAATCCTTATTTTGTTTTAGTTATGTTTTAGAGTGATTAAACCTTTGATGGCCTGTGTTTAACGAATAAAATCAACGACATATTATTTAGATTTGAGATTGGAAACTCAAGGACTATTTTTCTTAGAAATTGAGTCAGCAAAAATTATTAGAATTCCCAGGTCTTCCCAACACATCGGCAACAGTTTGTACTAATATGTTATCAATTTTAGAACCTTTTGCGTTTTTGGATAATCGAGTTTTTATTTGATTATATAAACTAATTCAATAATTAATTTCTTGACTGTTTTTATTTGATAAAAACTTGCTTCCAATAAAAATTGGCAGCTTAGTAGATGTTTCAAAATTGGTTTTGAATTGTAACAGGTGAGATATCGATCAATAATTTCTACTGAAAATGTCAATGCGGTCAATAACGCGTTGTTCTTTCGGCAGAAGCAAGCAGCACAGTGAAATTGCTATTTTTAATCGATCCCGGGATTTCCCCACAACAGAGAATCACAAACATAGGACAATCCAGACTAGAAAGGGATGCGCAAACGCAATCCAATGCTACTTTATTCAATGAACCGTTCTGCTTATAGGTGAAATTTGTGACCTTGAACACAGTGGTGTGCGTGAAAAAATAATAATATGAATATTTAGAGACAGTATGTTTTCTTGTTAGCGTAAAATATAATTACGCCCTCATAGCGGTTCTCATGGGCACCAGTGGCGGAAGTTATAAGTATAATATGTGGCACTTCAAAAACTTTAATGAACGATGTTTCGTTTTCATGACTAATGTGACAATCGCACATATCAAAATTGTGTGTACATAGTAAGTTGCAAACAAAGTAAGTTAGGTCTTTATACACTTTTTAATTTTAAATGAGTTAGGATACATTTTGTATTAGATATTTTAAGATACATATCAACATCTTAAAGATGTCACTATCAATAAAAATGTTTTTGCAATGAAAAAATCATGTTAGTTTTTGATAAATTTCTATTTTAAATGTGAAAATGTTTGCAATTTAATGCTCTACATACTGGAAGAACGCACGAAGAAGAACAAAAGTCTCCAAACTTTTTTGCCTAAGGGCCATGCTAGCTTATCATACCAACATACTGTAGTTTTGAATTTATCGTATTGGGTATAGCCGGCGAGTGAGATACCTATAGCGCAGGAAGTGGGGTTGGACTCCGTTCCGTTTTCAATTTCAGTTGGTACTTACGACTGAATGTTGTCTGTCAGTATAACCTTACCTCGATATATCATATCCATTTTTCTTAGCTGGTTTATACAGTTGTTGGTTTCGTTAGTTGTGCGCAAACGTCACTGTCTGCTTATATATTGTCACCGACATCTATTATGTCTGCCGAAAATATCATACATCTCCGCTCAAATCCGCTTCTTCTACATACTGACTGCCATACATGTAGGTACAGTTTTATTTTTGTGCAATATAAATCAAAAAGATTTCTTTTTTGCTTCACATTTTAAACCATTAATGTTATCAGCGACTCGATATCTCATTTGAATTTCTGCAAACTTTTCTTGTCGGCCAAAATGGGGAAAAGCCTTTTTGCATGTTTAGTATTTTTAAAGGGTTATTTTTAATAGTCTGTTTATACATAGTAAGTTGTCATGTTTTGATACAACGTCACTGCGTATCTATCAAAACCATGTAGAAACATGCTTAAACAGCTGACTTGAAGTACCCGGGCGATGATGTTCTACCGTCGTAGACCCCAAACCCTGACCTCTACGACAAGTTCAGCTACGATTGGTTTGACAATCTGTTCAGGCACCGTTTGTCACCCCGTGTGGTGTTGTTGCTAAATTTCTATTGGAAAGTTAGCGTAGGTAGCTTTGTTATTTGTATACGCGCCAAAAATGTTACTATGCGGCAGAAAATTCATCAAACACCAAGGAGATCCAGGGGAGATTAACTGAGATTTGGAATATGTACGCTTTGTAAAAATTGGTTACTCTGTCAGCACCAACGTTATATATCGACTGTGGAAAGGAAAAAGAACGTAACCCACACGCAAAAAATATTGTGTAAAGCCCAAACAAAACGTGTATTAAATTGTATAACCTTTTGATTATCGAAAAAAAATATTTTGAAAAGACGGAGGGATAAGTCCTTTTGCCTTTCTACATTCGATATATTACGTATTTATATATGAATATAGTGTATTCACGTTTTGTGTGAGTTATATACAATATTTTTTGCGGTGGGTTACGTCGTTTTTCCTTTCCGCTGTCGATATGTGTAAATAATTATTGTTAGTGAGTTTTTCAAAAGTATTATATGAAATCATAGTTTATGCTGACACTTTAAGGTTCTGATTTGGCCTGGATTAAATCGTAAAATCTCGTTGACAAAGTTCATTCGTTTCTGTAACAGTTTGCATTAGTGAAAAATACGAATTGTCTCAGCCCTTTTTTTTACTATGTTCGCTCCCAATGTGGAGCAAATGGATTCCTAATAAAGGAATCTCAACAGACGTTTTTCTTGAGAAACAAGAACTGTTTGTTATTCAGTTGTTCAAACTGTCTTTTTTGAAAAGAGTAGGGACAGAAGAATATGACTAGAACAGGACTAGGTAATCGTTCTCGCTACGCCCCATTTTTAGGATACGATGGGTAGGAAGGAATTCTAAACATTACAAAAACAATACCTACGAACAGAAATCCATAAATCAATTGATGAAACTGTCCGTACCAGGATTTGAACTCGATATATCCGTAACCAAAGGCAACGACGTTGACCACTGCACATGGAACCGAAGACAATTTCAGTTAAAATAAAAATTATTGTTTAAATATTATTTATATTGTTTAAGTAAATAATATATAAAATATGTCTCTTTATTTCCCGACTTAAAATATAAATCGTTAACATTTTAAAATTAGAAGCATTATACATGAAAAAACATTTTCAGATTGAAACAAATTGAAACAAAAACTGTTTCATAAACCTTAATGTCAAAATCAACACTTGGTTTGCGAATAATCTAGAGATTACTCCTCTGTCACATATGGATAGATGGATCCTCTACTATAGATGTCTATAAACTTATATAATATTAGCATAGCGTGGCCCAGAGTTCAAGTGCCTGACGTATTTTTATTATATATTATATCCTATACATTGATCTGGTAGTCTCAAGTGACTTGCTCACCCGTGTCTTTGCGCCCTTATAACGTAGTGATAAGGCCTTACTTCCGATGACTAAGTTATAAAAACTTACATGGCAATGTTCTGGGCACATCCTCATAATTGCAAAAGTGATTCATTCAAACACAGATTTGACTTAGTTTCTTCACTGCAGCGCGATAACGTTTTCGTAGCTTTGGCGCCGGAATACCTTTGAAAGCTCCTGCGGGCTGCGCCGGCAGGCTGCGCGAGCGGCGCTTTCTTATCGACCGCCTCCCAGAGCGGCAAAAGCACCGGTGGGCCAGTCGTGCCTCCAGTCAGTCAGTCGCAAGGCATGGGGCCGGCGCCCAGCCGCGACCCCGCGGTGGATGAAAATGACGACGTTATACGACCGCGACCCCTTCCTGACTATATCGTAAGCGAAAAAACATAACTATCCCAATAGCTTACTTTGACATCGATGTGCTTGCAATGTGTTTATTGCCTTATGCGTTAAAGCTATTAGACAAAAAGTAGATTTTGCATATATGTTATGTCATATCCCAAAATACTTCTCAAATTATTACGGTGCCACCAAACTTTTTAAGCATATTTACCCCTATCTATATTGTAAATAGAATAAGTGTTCAACAAACAGTAATGAAACATATCCATAATGCTTATTAATTTGTGAACTGAGTATTGTAACATATAATTAAATTATTCTTCGCAAAACTGTTAAGATAAAGTTAACTTTATAAACATATTTATCTGCAGTACGAAAAATACGTCTTTGTATCGTCATTGTATATTCTTTGAGGCTATTTTATTACATTACGTAAAAACGATATTATGGAGTCATATATTATGGAAATTTAATTGATAATCTAAATATTTTAACTGTTTTAATTGTAAATTTTATGCCGTAAAACTTTTTGACAAAGGAGACAAAGGTATGTCCACTGTTGCAATACGGACTTGCTCATAAAAATTAAAAAATTTTTGCATTTTATACAGTGTCCACTATTATTCAGATTGTTTCTATTGTGTTCATGTTTAATTAATTTTTGTAGTTGAATGTGTCTTATTTGACAATTTAATTTTTAAAATAGTTTATTATACTAAAATAATGAGTGAATCGTCAGTTTTTCGGTGATTTATTTCACGTGAATATATTTAGAAATCTGTAGTGATACTGTAATCTGAAGTACATTTTTTGATGTTGCAACATATTTTTAGTTGAAGTGGCAATTTTGTTTTTGGCAAGTGTTTGGTATTGAGAATAATTCGGTTGGAATGAAGCAAATTAACTCAAAAATGTTACTTTTTATAGTTATGAAAGAGTATTACATATAAGCTACTGGACGTTGGTTATGATATTCGTTTTATTTACTGACTGCAACCACCTGGTCGGAGAATTAAGATCAAATAATTCCGCCAGATAACTACACCATGACGTTTTCCTCACGAGGGAATACTTCTCTTGAATGATAATGCAAACTCAAGTATATTTTTTGAATAAAATTACAAACGCGCTTCGAATTTCTCTCAATTATTATTTTAATCCGTTTTGTTTCATTTAATAAATAATGATGAAGGTTATGCATACGTCAACGATTTTATTTGGCGTAGGCCGTAGACGCTACGATGCGTAGGCGCTGTGTCGTGGATATCTGTTGTTTTATTTTGTTTTTATGTGTCTTTTAGTTACGGGCTCAGAGGTTTAGATATTATATCAAGCGTAGAGCCTTGTACAGTCGCCACACGGAGATAAAATAGAGTTATAAGTGGTTTAGCTTTCATATTTTTCAACGCTAATAATTTAATCTATTACGTCCTCAATTTTAAGTTAAGTAATTGAATATTAAACGTTCTTTAAACTGTTTACGTAAAATAAACAATCAATAGGAATCTCTTTAGTGTATCAATTACGTCAATTATTAATTATTATCAATACAAAAAGATATGTATACTTTGGTACGAAGCGTTACAAAAATTAATGGCCTCCTAATGGAGGTATCTCAACAGAATTTTTCTATGAGAACTGCTTGTTATTCAGTTGCTCAACCTCTCTTTTTCGAAGATATTAGGAATAGAAGGACAGGGCTAGGACAGGACTAGTGGTTTTAGACATCACAAACACTCAGACTACGGAAAGAAATCCATACATCGATTAGAATATCAATTTACGAAACTGTCCTCACCGGGAGTTGAATCCGAGACATCCGTAGCCGTAGCACCAACGACGCTGCCAACTGCGCCACGGATTACATTATATAAATTATACTTAGATTGATGTTTTGCTTTGTGATAAAAACTATTAAATATTATTTTGGATATTTCGAAATGTTTGAGAGTCACAATAACGAAAATGTACAAACAATTTTATGCTCATTAGAATATTTTACACAAATTGCGTATGAGGGGAATTTAATTTTTTTTCCAAAATCGATCATGAAAGACTGTTGGGTTAGTTCGCTAATGGCATCGTTATAGTTGATCGGTTGAACGAAAAACATTGAAACCCGATTCGGAGCATATGTACGCTTAAGTGAGCATAGCAGAAGTTTTTTTTACTATGATCTTTTTGATAATATTTGTAAAAAGTCATGACGTGGTATTTTTAATTTTTGTATTTAAATAATTGTAAAAAACGGAAATATCAAATAAATTACCGCCGAGATGAACTCTACTGGAAAGTTAGTAAAGGGGTTCAAATTGTAGTTTCGTAACTGTATGGTCAACTTCACTCTTAATATTACTCCATTAAACGTTAATAAAACGTGTGGAATAATAGCCACCCTCCATAAAATAAACACTGCCCTCACAACAATTTGGTCTAGCTGGTTGGAACCATTCTACTAACAAGTAGAATAAAGTTATCAATTTAAATTTTACCTAAAAAAAGAGAAAATTCTTTTAAAATTTACTATATGTTAATTTTTAAGTTTAATCCATTAGAGCAGCGCAAGGAAACCCAGCTCTTATTGCTTAAACAATATTTTTTATTCTGTGTCTGTGGTCCGCAAAATATTACTTCTATTTTTAGTAGTACGCAGGTATAAAAAGATTGATAAACACAGGTCTAGTTTACTGTAGGCAATAGATTTTTAGACGTTGTTTTCCAATTGACTTATGATCATATTAAAAGAACCATATATCGAGGTTATATTGACAGAATGCATTAAGTCAGTTTTTAGTAATTTTCTAAATGTATGCAGTTTAACCCTCTACGTATTGGTAGAACGCACCAAGTCATAGGTCATAGAATGTAATGGCTTTAAAAAAACAGTATTAAGTGACATTGTTATTTTTTTATCTTGAGAAAAAGCATGATATAACTATAATTCATCGATACCAAATCTTATGTTTTGTATAATTTAAGACATCGACTGAGGGTGCTTGATGGAATTTCAATATCAAATTTGGATTATTGAGATTTTGTACACTTCCATGTATTTTGTCACTAACGACCCGGGTTTCGCCTTTCGGCATCTTCAGGCATTCGAGCACACGAATGGACTCGAACTGACAGACAGTAAACAGTGTCTAACGTTTATATGGAAGATACAAATACGACAAATATTATTTACGAGGTAAAATATTATACGTCTGAAGAACCATACGTTTAATGCGGATGATGGGGTTAAACTGTTGCATAAAAACATGGGGGATCATAAATTATTTTATCAAGAAATTTTGGAAATCAATAGATCCCAGTTAAATTCCTTGCCAATTCTGAATGAGCAGCTGAACCTTCCTAATTCTCCGTTATTATATCCTATACGTTGAAATACCTAAAAGATGTCACTAAATGTGAAATGATTGTATATATTTACCCTTTCGTCGAATTGCATCCTGTAGAAACCCACAATGCTATTATAATTGTAAAATCACTGGTAATTCTAAAAGAAGTTGGAAAGCGGCAATTCGCCACTCTGTTAATGTGTTGTTTACAAAATAAGGATTAAGGCGATTCTCGAAATGTTAACTCAGGTATCAGTGTAATAATAATAATAAATTTGTATATTTAGGAAAATTGGGCTTTTGGGCTGAACAAAATAAATCTGGGCTTCGTGTCGGGTTCGGGTAACAAGTGTGATATTAAAATCTCATTCATTTAAATTATCCATCTAGATAGATTGATTCTAGAATCAAAAAGAAAAAATGCCATATCTAATGATGCATGTTGTCGTATCAAAAACTCTATTCAAAATTGAATGCAAACAATTATAGTAATATGGTTATACCTAGTTCTATCAAGGGGAATAATTCGTGGTTCGGTGGGTGAAGTCAGGTAAGTCAGAACTTGTCATTTTGAGATACGGTCAAAACAAAATTCAAATAATCTTATATTTTTTTCAAATCTTATATTTTTTATTAGCAATATTATTGTGAGTATAAATATGAGGCGAAATTGTCGGCGTCCGTGGCAAAGTTGGTAGCGTCGCTGGCTACGGTTACGGATGTCTCGGGTTCAATTCCCGGTGCGGACGGTTTTCATAGATTGACTTTTCAATCGATTTATGAATTTCTGTTCGTAGTCTGAGTCCTCCCTCCCACCCATTCCATCCTCACGGGGCGTAGCGAGAGCGATTAGCTAACCACTAGTCCTGTCCTAGCCTCATTCTTCTATCCCTACTCTCTACAAAAAAAAGAGAGGTTGAGCAACTGAGTAACAAGCAGTTCTCGTAGAAAAATTCTGTTAAGATACCTCCATTAGGAGACCATATGCTCCACATTGGGAGCGGACATGGAAAAAAATAATGAGGCAGTAAGTTTGTTGATACTTCCTCGCGATGAGCGAAACCGTTCCTGAGCATGTGAAAGTAGTATAAAGCAAATTGTGTTTTATTTAAAAAAAAATATATGAGGACTTTTTAAATTTTGTTTTGACTGTATCTCAAAACGACAATTTCCACGAATTATAATGGACAGAGAATGTTCGAGTTAATATTTTTCGGTGAATAAAATAATCAATAAATTGTGTAATAAATAAAAATATTTGTAAAGGTGGCGTGTCGACAAGGAATAATTAGTTCATATTACTGTCTATGGAATATTGACGCACGAGAGACATAGATATTAGATATCGATGGTGTTTTCGCCAATTGATGTAACCCTCAAAATTAAAATTGTTCAGAGAGAGTGAACACTGTTTTTATAGAAAACATGTTTGCAGATACGGGATTATATGTAGGAAGTGTCTATATAATAGTGACTTACATCTCGTAGAAGTGTCAGAATTTTTAAACCTAAAACCAATTTAAAATGATGTTTTCCTTCTAAAAAGTGGTCAATTTATTTTTCTAATTCACATCATTTGGCCAAGACCTGCTCTGTTGTCTTTAAAATGAGATTCTATCATTAACTCATTTTCGTTTATTTTGAGAGTTACATAAATTGGACAAAACACTATCGATATTATATAATATATCTTTTATCAGATATTTCTAATTAATAATACATAAATACATGAATAATTAAATTTGATAGTGTTTATGACATGATGTAATTATTACGATCTGTGTTAAAATGTTAGTTCTGTGGATTTTCGTATTTTTATGGTTCGCCATTACATTTATGTGTGGTATTGTTCTATATAGAAATTTACTAATGTCTTAAGATGCAATTTAATTAACATAAATAGATTTATTGTAATAATTGATATATAAATATAGATAAAACAATGTGGGCAAAAGTTTCACCGAATCCGAGCAGACCTCATTGAAATGTAAAAAAAGTAATTAAAAAATAATAAAGTAAAAGGGTCTGATCCATGTTCAGTGGTCAACGCTATTGGCTTCGGTTACAGATCACACGGGTTCGAGTGCCAGCTTAGACAGTTTCATAAATTGATTTTTAAATAGATTTGTGGATTTCTGTTCCGAACGCATGAATGTTTGTGACGTCTTAAATTCCCTCCTACCCATTCGATCCTAAAAACATGGCGAAACCGAGAGCGATTAGTTCACCACTAAACCTGTCCTAGCCCAATCCTTTTTTTCCGTACTCTCTTCCAAAAAAGGGAGGTTGAGAAAGTGAGTAACAAGCTGTTCTCGCAGAGAAACTACTGTTGAAATACCACCATTAGACGGTCACATGCTCCATATTGGGACATTGCTTAAAAAAAAATTAAAATCTCATAGACGTTGTTAATTCTATTAGAAATTTTTATCAATCGTTCGAAAAAACAGTGTTTGTAATTTGGGAGTATATAACCGCATAAACGTGTAGAACGACTTCACTAAAACGTTACTACTCGTCTATGACGACCGACAATATTTTCGGAGCAGTGAAATAAAATCAAGAGAGGTCGCCTGGGTGCGCTACACAGATGTCACATTTGAATGCGGCGCCTCTGTGTTGACCTCTTATGTCGTTCATCTTACACCCACGCAATATGTATAACATGCTAATCCTATAGGGTTTACGCCCCAAACTCTCATAGTGTCTAAATCTATAAATAGCACCTCAAATTCGTCAAATTATTTAAGATTTCGATTTACCACTTACGAAATTTACGACTTGAGTTTGAGTATTCTATTATTTGTGACATTAATTTATTTTGGGTTGCTATGCCAACGTCCAACAATAATTCGACTTAATTACAGTTTTTGTTGTTACGACAATTAATAGCATACATGGTCATATTAACCCGATGAACGCGCAGGACGTGTCAACATGTCCAAGAATTTATCTCGTATTTCCGGCCAAACTCGAAGAAATCGCTTGTCCATATATGCTTTAAATATTAACAGATTATGAATATGTGAAGTATATTTTTGAAAAGAGCTCTCGAAATTCTGTCTTTCGAATTTAAGTTTTGAACTGCCGATACGCAGCATTAACCGTCAGCCTTATATCATCGTTGTTTTGGAAGAAGACCTTAACTGAAAAGTACTGGTTTTCAGTAATGAGACTATGAAGTATGTCAAATGTTTGAAATGGTATACATTTTTCATTTTGTGTGTTTGTACAAAACTGTTTTTAAGTAAAAGTGTAATTTATAAAAATAAGTATGTTCTTCCATACTGTAGAGTTTGAAATAAAGAACATTTTTGTATAACTAACTCAATATGTCATTTTTTCGATTTAGTGTTTTCTTCCAGAACAGTCATATTTTTTGTCATAGTGCGTGTTTTAACGAGATCAATATACTGAACATAAATTCGTGCCGAAACGGCTCGCACTGTAAGGGTTAAGTAACTTAACGCCATGTGCACTGAAATACGACTATAGGGAAAACAAATGAGGCCTCTCGAGGTTTTTGATTATTTAAATCTCCCTTCGCCCTCCAGTCTTCTGACAGTAATCTCCAAGCCTAGTTCTAAAGGTAATAAGCAGTTCAAGTTTTTAATTATGGGTATTTCGTTTAGCGTGTTCATTTGTCACATGTTATTTCACATTCCTTTTTGAGATTTTTCAGGAAAGTTGTACTCTTTTTGTATTTTTAATAAACCTTACTATATTAGTTTATAATCATCATCTTTTAAGCCAATGGACACAGTAATTCGATGGAGTTTTGACAGAGAAAATTGCTGTCTAACACTGGCTGAAAATATTATATAAATAATATAAGATGTTTAGCAAAAATTTCAATTTTAAAAACAAATGAGCAATCATGTCTTATTCCATCGTAATTTTGATAGCTAGTTTAAATATCAAATTTATTATTTCAAAATAAGAAAACATTATTTTTTCGTATTAATTATATTCAATTTTAAGTGTTTTCGAAACACACGCTAAGTGGGAATTAATTTTAATTAATAATTTATTAATTGCCATTAAGTAATCAACTATAGAAACTTACACATTACATAGGTGGTTCGTTTATGTTATCGTGAGATCTTAGAATATTTCAGATTATTCACATATTACTTAATATTTTAAACTTTAAAACACAATTCTTGTATGAAGAATTATGTTTTGCGATAATTACAAATTTGATTTATTATGAACATAATCGCCATTTTGTTTCATGTCATTTTTTGTTGCGTTAATGACATTAATCTATAGACGAACAATGGATGCTTTATGTTACATATTTGCTTCATATTATTTATTGCTCCTTTTTATCGATCTATTATTGTATTGTATTCACTCTTGTTATCTTATACTGTGAGAGAGAGATGGCAAATGCGACGTAAGATGTTTATCGTTATCTTTCACACGTCGGAAGGAGATAGCAATATTATGTACAGTCATAGGCGTTCAAAATACATTAAGTGGACAGGGTGCGAGTAAGATTAAGTTTGTAATTATCGATGTCAAACATTAGAGTATAGCTAAATATCGGTGGAATCTGAATTCTTTGTCCATGAGTTATTTTTCGATGTTTTTTATAAAAAGATTTAAAATAGCATTTTTAGACTACGTTATATTTTTTATGAAATACTACTAACGTACACAAATTCAGAACAAATCAAATTGTTAATAAGTAGACACACAATCCACCGCTTATATATGTATTTATTAAATTTGTATTATGTTTGGTTTACCATCATTGGTGTAACGGGACCAGAGCGTTAGATTTATCACGTTTTTTTCGAACTGGAGCTTGCTTCGGCATTCTTTCAAACAGTTATTAACATTGTGTAGCATACAATAATCACTTTTAAGGTGTTAACTGTCAATTTTTGGCGGAAAGACATTATATTTTTTTAAATAAAGCACAATTCATTTGTTCAATCCGGTTTTGCTCATCATGAGCATTATCAACTGATCAGTTGATGAGCGAAATCTGTCCTGATCATTATAAATATGTGGAATTAGTACAAATGAATTATGTTTTATTAAAAAAAAAAAAACGAAACGAAGCGTGTTGCGTTTGAGGTTTGTGTAGGAATTAATTTAATAATTCTTAAAATAAAATTATACACCCAAAATATACGTTTATTAATGGTTTACAGAAAAAATAAACTTTTTCGTTTTGGTTTATCACGTTAATTTCAAGGTTTTTTGCGCAATTCTAGGTTGACCATATTATACGACTCACTCCACAGTCCTTTCGTCTCAACGCGCCTTGTTGTATAGTGTACACTAAACTTGCAAAAGTAATTCGACATCTTCATCGATTTTTGTGGGGAATTAGTCTCGATCATAATTGCTTGCCGAGAAATGTTTAACACGTCTTGTCTTCTTATTTTTATTATTAAATTCATCAGCACTAAAATCTTATGCGAATTCTGACCACCCCCGGTAAATGTTTTATAGTATTTCTATGCTGCGAGAAAAAATGATTCTTTGACAACTTTTGTTAAAATTTTGTCACAATTCACTTTAGAAAAATAAAGTGTATCAAACACCAGCATTTGTCTGTACCACGCAAGTAATAAGACATAAATTAATTTATTAAATTTATACACAATCCGAGAATCTTATTTTAAAGCTTTAATATTTTTTTCCAATATTTTGAGGATACTCACGTTGAGTAGTCTATCCTTTTTTCTTTGTCTTATAAATTAAGCCCGTGCTAACACATAATATAAATTATTATATATATGTACTGTAAAATTTAAAGGCAATTTTTTTATTTTGAAATGAAATGAATGGCCATTCTAATTAATGGTGACAGAGTTTATTGCAATATAATTTGAATGATATTATAATTTACACATAAATAATTCTTTTGCATTATATTTGGTAAGAAATTCCATTTTGCGCAACGTTGATCTATATTCTACAGGGTTTTAAAACAAAATGTTATGGACTTATATTATGTGTACATTTCGGTTTGGACATTTTGAATTAGTGATTTGAAATTAATTAAATATTTCGCATGTAATAAATCATTTTGTCCTTACATCAATTTATACTTCTAGCTATGTGTCTGCACGTCCATGCGTAGATTTTAGAACTTTCCCGTATGACGGAAAGTTTTCTGTCCTTGTCTATTGAATCGGGAGCGCAATATCAGATATACTAGAAAACGTAGTGTTCAATATTATCATTGACCGCTCGACTTCCGACGCGGTGTGACGCTGCGCTGAGTGTTCTTCCCATAAATGTGACGCATACAATGCACGTGGTTGGCGAATTCGCAATTTTAAATGTCAAATAAAGATGGACTTTATTTTATATTCAGCTTTTCTGAGAAAGAAATGATGAATATGCATTTGTATAATTTTCGACCATGACTCACTGTCAGAATAATCTTTCAGACTCTTCCTGAATTATAACTATCTTTAGTGCCGCGTTTATGATGAAATGTAACCCGATAGCTTTAAAGATATTTTTATTTAATATAATAAATACTAGAAATTGAGCAATCTCAATAGTTTTCTTGATTTAAATTTATTCATAGGTTTGTTTTTATATTCTATTATTCACCTAACTAAAAACTGCAATAGCAACAGCGTAACACAAAAAATTGATAACTTTATTTCATCCTAATTTAATTATTAGTGTTTTTTAAGTTTTAGGCTAAAAAGAATGTCTGGTATTACAGCTAACAGCCGAAGCACTTGAAAGTTTATTTTTTTTAAAAGAATTGAGAATTTTTAGTAAAATCACTCTAGACCAACTTGACGAGAAAAAACACACATGTCTAAGGTCTCAAATTTAAATTGAAAAAATACAAATGTGATATTAACCTCGCCAGGACTTGAATCCAGACCTACCTGATCGCTAGGGTAAGGCTCTTACTACTAGACCACAGAGTAAAACTAAATCCGTGCCTACATCAACCAATAAAATACATTACATAGAAATTACTACTTTTATGTCAATATAGACAGTGGTGTCATTATGGGCACATATACCTGTAACGTAAAGGTACTTGCAGTGCTTCCCAAACTTTTTCGTACCACGGCACCCTAAATCTGAAAAAATAACCCATGGCCCTTGAAAAATAATATACTTTAGTCGTCAAAATTTCTATTTGACATTAATTATTACTATTACTAATCCATACATACATGTTTATATTAAACACAAATAATAGTGACTTACTTATAAACAATGTTTAAAATTAAAATAAGAAAAACTATGCATAGCTTACAAAACAATTTAATAAGATGCGGTTGCATGTTTTTACACAACAAATATCTAGTTAAATGTCAAAAATCGTTGCATCCCTTACGTACAGTTTTGAAACAGTGTAACTAATGGTGCAACTGTAAACCCTCAATACAGACGCGAAAGAACTAAATTTTAACAGCAGGAGAAATTTAAATATTTATATTGGTTAGGGCTGGACTGTCGATTGGAATTAAAAAGGTGGTGGGAGATAGTTTTTAAACACTCGTTGGTATTGCACGAATAGATAGAATCAATTAAATATAATTGTCCGCCGCAGTCGTTTTTTAAACTGTTTGAGTAAATTTGCAAATGTTTTATTTTTTCATTGAATAAGGAGTCAGGGCTTTGAACCTATCTAGATAAGCTTTCAGGACGTATTGAAAATGTAAATAACTACAGCACTGA
>JAGVSL010000224.1:0-122507 GCA_022494535.1 Himalopsyche phryganea
AAAAATTTTTTGGGCCGCCTGTTAGTTTAAACCTGTTCTTTTCAATCCAGGTGCCAGAATTTTTTGTATAGTGTAACATTTTTAAGTTACCCCCCTCCACACGTCCAAATGAATGTAATAAACCCCCCCATATATTAAAAATGAACTTCCACAAAGTTACCGCCGAATCCAGAAGTTATTCAAAGTTTAGCATAAGTGATGAATTGCGAATATAATACGAATGATTATATTGTGAAAGAAGTCACAACTCAACTCATTAGTATTCACAGTAGCAACATTTCGAACTCGTGAACTTCTAGTATAAAGCAGACAGATACTAAAGTACAATGACGAGGCATCTTTCATGTAATAAAATATCTTGATAAAATTTAAGTATAATTTAAGTATAATTTAAGACATCGACTGAGGGTGCTTGATGGAATTTCAATATTAAATTTGGATTATTGAGATTTTGTACACTTCCATGTATTCCATCTAATCTAGTTATAAATGAGGAAACACCTATAAAATTTTTTGATAGAGTTGTAAATTTGTCTAACGTCAATTTAAAAAAAGACGAGCAGAGCCTTTTATCAAAAGGTCTTAAATATTGTCCGCCTTTTGCCAAATAGAAAATCGGATTATGAAAACCTTGCTATAGATTTAGAAATTGCATTGCATAAAGATTTAACCAGCAAACATATTTGTTCTCGCATCCTTAAGAAAGATTACTTAAACAGCAACAAAATTACAATAAGTTTAATGAGGAGTTGGCTACTCTTAAAAATATTAAAACTAAAATTAAAGATAATGATATCATTGTCACAAAGGCGGACAAAGGAAATACCACGGTCCTGTTAACGCGAAAAGACTATGTTGATAAGTTTAATAACTTTCTCGATAATAACGATATAGTCGAATTGAAAAAGATCCTACATTAAAATTTAATAAAAATATTAAAGAGGTTATAAATAGTTGTAGCATTACAATCAACCCTAAGGATTTGTCCTTTTTATCCACTAGAAATCCACAAGCCCCCCAAATTTTATGGGCTACCGAAAATTCACAAGGATTCAATACCAATCCGCCCGGTAGTTTCATATATGAATGCTCCAGCGTATAAACTTTCCAAAAGAGCTAACTCTCTCATCCGCAATCACAGTAAATTCAAGCCATTGTATAGTATTAAAAATTCATTAGAGTTAGTAGATAAAATTAAAAATTATAACATTCCGTTAAACGCCAAATTAATTTCTTTTGACGTTGTTAGCTTATTCACTAATGTACCTGTAAACAAATGTAAACAAATCATCAAAGATGCCCTTAATACGCGTAGAGTTAATCCTGTCATTACTACGGAATTACTTAATATATTAGACGTTTGCGTTGACCAGAACTATTTTCAATTTGATAATAGATTCTATGAACAAACCGAAAGGCCTTGCAATGGGAAGTTGTTTGTCACCACTATTAGCAGAATTTTACATGAACCATTTAGAAAACCTTATTTTCAGCAATAAAACAGAAGTTAGAAACGTAGTTTATTGGTTCCGTTACGTAGATTACATCCTTTGTCTATTCAATGGAACTGAGAGACAAGTTTCTAACCTTCATAATTTTCTTAACTCACTAGATGATAAAATTCAATTCACTTTAGAAGTAGGGGGCAAGAATATAAATTTCCTTGACCTTAATATTGATATTAAAAACTCCATTCATGAATTTAAAATTTACCGAAAACAGACGTTTTCAGAAGCCACGATCCATTTTAAGTCAGACCATCCTTTCTCATATAAATTGGCTGCTTTCCATTCTCAGGTTCACAGATTAGTCACTATACCTCTAAATAAATTTAATTTTGAAAACGAACTAAACATTATTAAACAAATTGCCATTAATAATGGCTATGAGGCGTCTCTTATAGATAGTCTTGTATCAAAAAAACAACGTAAATTAGCAGAAAAGATGCTATATTTCGGGAACTTGTCTAAAGACATAGACCGCCCTAGAATCTGGCATAGAATAAGTTATTTAGGTTGCACAAGCTTTAAAATTAAAAAACAACTCGCTGATAGTGTTAGACCGGCGTTCTATTGCAAAAACTCTCTAGGCAAATTACTTATTAACAATAAAGATAGAGTAAACTTTAAGAACAAATCTGGTATTTATAAATTACAATGCAATGATTGTAACATTTCTATGTGGGTAAAACCACACGTACATTAGATATAAGGGTATCAGAACATTTAGCTGCCTTTAGATTAAAAAAGAAACTTCGACATTCGCAAATCACTTGCTAATGGAGAACCATACATTTAATGCGGATGATGGGGTTAAACTGTTGCATAAAAACATGGGGGATCATAAATTATTTTATCAGGAAATTTTAGAAATTAATAGAGGCCAGTTATACTCCTTACCAATCTTGAATGAGCAGCTGAACCTTCCTAATTCTCCGCTATTATATCCGATACGTTGAAACACCTAACAGATTTCACTAAATGTGGAATGATTGTATATATTTACCCATTCGTCGAATTACATCCCGTCAAAACCCACAATACTATTATAATTGTAAAATCACTGGTATTTCTAAAAAGAAGTTGAAAAGCGGCAATCGCCTTCGGCAATTTGCCACTCTGGTAATATGGTGTTTACAAAATAAGGATTAGGACGATTTCCGAAATTTTAACTCAGGTATCGGTGTGGCTCTCAGACGTATAATGTATTGCCTCGTAAATGATATTTGTCGCATTTGTATCTTCTATATAAGCGTTAGAAACTGTTTACTGTCTCTCAGTTCGAGTCCATTCGTGTGCTCGAATGCCTGAAGATGCCGAAAGGCGAAACCCGGGTCGTTAGTGACAAAATACATGGAAGTGTACAAAATCTCAATAATCCAAATTTATCTTGATAAAAGCTGATAGCTAATATAAACGGCAATACGGTCAATTTGAAATTGAAACAAATTTACCAAAAGACCTACAGTCAATCAGTTGAAATTTTCCACAAAATGTCACTCCACAACGAAGATCGATCATAAAAATAATTTTGCATCTCTACACAGCCGCCATAACTAAAAAAGCTCTCAAATACAATTTTATCGTGAATCGTATCAATCAATAAAATGTTGTAAAAAAACGACTTAGGTACTAAGGTTTAGATTAAGTTTAGTAGTTCAAAATTAGTCTATACTTTATGAAATCTGTCATCCTCGCAATCTGAGATAGTTGCAGGAGATACACGTGCTATCGAAGGTTATGATTCGCACTGTTAAGGACTGCAATATATTATATACCTTCGTCCATTGTTGATTAGAAGATTAATTTTCAATAAGAAATTAGAATTTAGATGAACCTGCAACTTAATCTTACTCATATGTCGTATCCTAAATATTACTGTAGTACTCTGCGAAAGGTATGCCAGTATGAAATACTCGAGCGATATCATTGCATTGTGCTGGTGTCGTATCACATTGCCCGCTGACGTCACAAGTTACTCTTCACAACTCTTCGACCTGTGACCCCGGAGTCCCGTTACTCGGCCGGCTTCATTCTCCATTCATCTACGCGACTCTTTGTTACGCTCGAATCTCGGAACTGCTCAGGCATCTATTCTCTGTTACCTGTGTTTTTATCCGGATGAAGATTGTTTGTGTTTTAACTTAATTAATCAGTTTCTTTGCGATGTCTTCTTTACTGTCCTTTGCACTACCTTGTTCTTACCGTGCCTACTATTACCGTATTACTTTATTGTTTGAGCACGGCTCTTCATGTATCACATAATGATTATTTTAAGAAGCCGAATAACCGATTCAAACGTCATTTGTGCTTAATTAAAAATATTAGATACTTACCATTCAAATGTTCATGTTAGTTTTAACCCTTACATCGCGAAACGTTTTCACATGAATTTATTTTCGATCAATTGAACTGTTAAAACGCTCACTTTGGCTAAAAATAGATCAATTTTAACAGTAAAAAATGTAGAATTATATAAAATATATAGTAGTTATCCCAAATACATCAAAAAGTAAACTAAACTTTTCGCAATCTTAAATCGAAGAAAATGAATAAGCTGAAAAATATTTAATCTACGGCTTTGCAAGCAATTTGACTATAGCCGTATAATTATGTGTAATACGTATGACTGACGATTAATTCTGCGTATCGGCAGTTCAAAGCTGAATTCTGACAGACTGAATATCAAAAGCTCTTCAAAAATATATTTCCTTGTGTTCTACTTGACATTTTCATGAAATAATCGCCTAATTTCTCTACCTTAACGTTTGAACTATTTTTTAAAGCATAAATCCGCAAATGTTCCCTTCTAGTTTGTCCGGACATACGAGATAAAGTCTTGGACATGTAAACATGTCCATCGCTTTCATCGGTCATATAACTAAAAGTCGTGCACTAAATGCGTTGTACTAAATGTCATAGTGAGATGAATCATTACATTATTACAAATTTTCGTTAATTCAATTTAATAAACCGTAGCTGTAAAATATAAAGGGTTATTAGTGGGACAGTTTGCTATTATTCTCACAGGAACTGACTGAGAGAACCTGCACTCGTTCACATTCTCTTGAAATGATATAAAAGTAGTCTAAAGGCTCCACATTGGCAGCAAACAAAGTTAGAAAAAATACATAACCGTGTAATGTATCTTTAAAATCTCTGTATATAAAAAATAATGTTTGTTTGTCTTCTATGCGTTCCTTTACCATTCATCCGATTTCGATGAAACTTTGGTGAGTTGTTGTGCGCACGCCCGTGAACGTTTCTGAACAATAATCGTAAAAAAGAAGAATGAAATACGTACAAACAGTGACATCTCAGAAAAACCTTCTGAGTTTTTCATGTACGCACCAGACGGAAACAAAAAATATTGTGTATCTGAAAGCGCTTCAATAAAGAGAATTAAAACATAAACCCTTTCTTTCTTTGAGTGGCATTGCACTAGTATTATGATAAATTAACGTGTAAAAATTGTTTTAAATATTTACACTGTTTCTTTATAAACGTTTTATTAATGAATTAACACTCTTTACGGTGGTTTTATTTCCAATAAATGATAATAATTGTTTAATGATTGACATTTTATTGTTTAATCGAGGCATTAAATAATTATAACGTGTCATGTATAATAAATAAATTGCATAGCAATAAAAAGGTTAAGCTCAATGTGATTTTATTACTTTGTATCGTAATAATTAAAATACTACTATAATTATTGGTTTTCTTTCTCAATCAACGACCACGATAAAAAACGTTACCTATAAATACTCTCTTATTTTCTTCTTTTTTTTCTTCTTCAGTTGCAAGTTAACACTATCCCCACTATAGTATTTCATGCCGTTGTTTGTCTCCCGCTTCCAGTTTTCAGTGCTTGCCAATTGTTTTACTAACCCATTTGGCCTGTTTTTTTCGTATTATCTTTTCTCTTTCTAATTTCAATGTTTATATATATTAGTCAGATTCTATTGTGCAGCATATGGGTCAGAAGATAAATGGTTCTTTTTATGTCAGTTCAAATTTATTTCTCAGAATGTTTAAATATGTCGTTAGGAAAATAACCGTTATTATAACGTACCTAATCGTTCTCTCCGTATGTCCATTTTACTTGATGTAGCTGGTAGATAAGGATGAAAACGTCCACGCCTTCGACACGGTACAAACGTGTTCAACGGGCAGGGGGTGGAACTTTTCAACCGCACAATTGAATCTGATGGAAACCTTCGAGCGTACTACTCGGCTACGGCATCAGACATTAAAAACTGAATAAGTATATCGACGCTGTTCTGACCAATTGATGTAAGCCTTAAAATTGAAATAGTTCAGTTTCAGCCAAAAACAGTTTTTATCGAAAACATTATTCCGTTATGAATTTTTGAAATTCACTCACGTAAATTTTCATGTTCTCATTATACTTCGGGATTGTCGGTATAATAGTGGCTTACATCAAAGCTAAAACCAATGTAAAGTGATGTTTCCCTTCCAAAAAGTGGTCAATTTATTTTTCTAATTTTTATCATTTGGCTGAGACCTGTTCTGTCGTCTTAAAAATGAGATCCAATCATTAACTCATTTTCGTATTTTTTTAGGGTTACATCAATTGGCCAACGTACAATCGATACACAAGGTTTTGGCCGTTCATGATTCAATATAACTTAAAGTATGTAATATTTGAAATGATTTATTCAGTCACCGTCGCTGATTGAAAATTCCAAAAGTGGAAACATTCATACGTTATTTTTTTGATGTTAATTTGTTCTTGGCGTTTTCACCACTTTTGACTCACATAATCCGATTATATTAAAACACGTCAGATCCTATTGTGCAGCATGTATTTATGTCGGTCGCTCAACTTAATTTTTCAGAGAATGTAAATATGCGGTTAGGAAAATAGCTTATTATAATGGGATAAAGTAACAAAGTATTTAGCTCTACAAATTTTTTTATCAGGTAGTTGATGGCTATTTCGTCTTTACGCCTTCGTTAGAACTTTTAGGTAGTTCTGACGATGGAGTAAAGCCGAAATAGCTATCAACCACCTGATGAAAATTTTGTAGAGCTAAATACTTTGTTATTTAATCCTATTATAATGGAGTTCTACCAAGTAAATGCCAATTCAATCAATAGCTAATTGTTCTCTTCGTATGCAATTTTATTTGATTGAGTGGATAGATAGGGATGAAAACATCCATGCCATTGACAGTATACCAACGTGATCAATGGGGAGGGCTCGAACTTTTCACTTAAAAATATTAATAATTTCAACCGCAGATAAGCGTGACTTCTAAAAAGCCTCATAGTGTATATGGATCAATTCAGTAATGCTTTTTAGCGGAGTCATATCGCTCCGTATCTAAAATGGTTATATTCCAAAGTTGTTCGAAAAAAGGTAAATAGTATCGACCTATCAAGCCAATGGACCGATTTAGAATTTTTAAATATTTGGTAACGTTAACGTATTCGTGGATTCATGAACAGTTTGAGCTACACTGCTTTGTTTGTGATTAGTGTCTCTGCGCGAGTTGTTACTGTCGAGATGTCCCGTTATGTTGAATCTCTTAGCCCGCTCGCCGTTAGCGAATCTCGCCTGCAACTGAATTACAAATGCCGGCATTTATAAATTAATTGAATCGTCGCTCGATTTATACAGGAACATTACTTTAAAGCTATCTGGCATTGTTCGGGAATCACATTACAAGCGTGTCTTACTAACAATGTTGTTAACCTAAAGACTTGAATTTTTGTAAATGTAGTACTTTTTATTTTTTTGCTAAAGGAACATCCATGTCGACCAGCACATTCATCATGTGGATATCTCGATCTGGAATCTTTGCTCTCGTACAAGATACATATTCTGTAAATATGTTTTTTTGATTATTCAATTGCGATTTACTTTGTTTTTTTTATGTATTCTTTATACACTATTCGTGACTTTATTAAAACTTTGTCTTTGAAGCGATTGTAGAATGCTGGCCAGGCGTATGTATATTATATACTAGTGAGTACCCGGCATGCGTTGCAATGCCACTCGGAGAAAGTAAGGGTTTGTTTTTGAATTCTGTTTATTGAAGTGCTTTTGCATTAGAGGTCTGCACGGGCAGAAATTTCATAAAATTAGCCGGCTCCTAGCCCGTCGTCTTCAAACCTTGCCCAGCCCGAGTTCGAGTCTCAATATCACACTTGTTACATGAACGCACCCCGAAAAAGGTTCGATTTTTTTTCAATATAGTAATTCATTTATACTTTTCAAATAATACATATTATTTTTACATGAATAAATCAGAGGGTGTTTCCGAGATGTCGCTGTGTGTACGTATTTCATTATTCTTTTTAGATTTTTTTAAAGATTTCAGTCTTTATTTTTTTATCCAGAATCTTTCACGGTTGTGCCCACAACAACTCACAAAATTTTCATCAAAATCGGACGAATGGTAAAGGTATACATAGAGGACAAACAAATAAACAAACATTCATTCATAGATATAGATAACGTTTAATATAGCTTTTGATAACTAAATTAATTTAATGTTCAGCATTGGGAACCTGGTTTGTTTTTGCAAGTTTTGTGGGCCGTGGAATGAAAAAGTTTGGAGAGCACTGGTATAAGTTGTTATTTATTCCATATTATTTTTTTTAAAACTTGAATCATAGTTAGCATTTAATAAAGTTTTGCATTCAAATTTAATTATTTGGGTTAACAATTTAAGGCCCGATGAGCCCGAATAAAATGGAATTGGCATTATTAGCGATAGATTTTTCTGCATTATGCCATCTTCAGAACTGAGTAGGTCGATTTAATTATTATTAATATAAGACAAGGCCGACCAACAGTAAGTTAGCGATCGACCTGTTGATGGCGAACATATCGTCGTACGAGAGAAACTGACCAAGTGTATTTCTAACAAAAATGGGCTAAATGCTCTTTAGCGTCTTACGAATAAAAAACTCTATCAGAAATATGAATGCGATGAGAAATTTTAGATTGATAACACTTGTCCAAACGGCTCCCTTAAACATAATACACTTGTCAACTTTTTCTTGTATGACGAATCCATAATTAATATAAACAGTGCTAACCCTTGTCGGCGTCCGTGGCGCAGTTGGTTTCGTCGCTGGCTACGGTTACGGATGTCTCGGGTTCAATTCCCGGTGCGGACGGTTTTCATAGATTGATCTTTCAATCGATTTATGGATTTCTGTTCGTAGTCTGAGTCCTCCCACCCACCAATCCCATCCTCACGGGGCGTAACGAGAGCGATTAGCTAACCACTAGTCCTGTCATAGCCCTATCCTTCTATCCCTACTCTCTTCGAAAAAAAAAGAGAGGTTGAGCAACTGAGTGACAAGCAGTTCTCGTAGAAAAAATTCTGTCAAGATACCTCCATTAGGAGACCATATGCTCCACATTGGGAGCGGACATGGCAAAAAAAAAAAAAAAAAACCCTTCATTGTGATACCACGATAGGTACGTTGGGAGAAAATGCAAACTATTTCTACGTATTAAACTCTTCGATGCATATATTACGTCATCGTTGTTCTGGAAGAAGCCACTAACTGAAAAATGCTAGTTTTCAGTAATTGGACATTGAAGTTTGTGAAATGTTTGAAATGCTTGTTTGCCATCATTTTGTTTGTTTGTACAAAACTGTTTTTAAGTAAAAGTATAATTTATAAAAATAAATGTTTTCTTTCATACGGTAGTGTAACATTTGGGTATAACTAACTCAATATGTCATTTTTTCGATTTAGTGTTTTCTTGCAGAACAGCGACTTTATAACACTTAATTTCATGAAGTTCTTCATTCCCCGCAATAATATTTTGTGGAGGTAGCACATACAGCTGTGAAGCAATATTGTCTATAAATTATTTAAGATAAAGCTGCTTGCCATTTTCGATTAGATGAACATCTGAAAAGGGTTCAAGATAGTGTAGGGCGTTGGGAACATTTCAGGAAATTTGTTTATGAACGCAAAGGAAGGGCTTATAATGAAATATATTCTGTGTAATAAATATGAAGTCTGAGGCAGATGATTAAATTTAATATAAGATGGTTAATATGCAATATATCACCACAATGTTAGTGCCTATACAGAAATGATGGTGTTTAAAACGTTTTGTTTCGAGAGCCACTTAAAAACCTTTTTTTACTGATTAATCTTCATTAAAATTATAGGTATCCGATGTAGTTGTTTTTTTAAAGTTTATTGCTTTAAATGTCAAACACACGGTTATCTAGATTCTCTATTTAATAAGAATAACTTTCAATATTTGGCTCTATTAAGCTATACAGCCACTGATTTCTTTGTATAACGCACTAACGGTCAACAAAAGATTGTCGAAATTATTTGTCGTATGTTCCAGTGCTCCATGAGTGTATTTAGATGCAGATCTGCACATAGCCATAATTTTAAATATGCACTCTGGTGCCAAAAATACAAATGAAGTTTTCTTTTATTCCGGAATGCAATCGTTTTATACAAGGGACTTCTTCTATCATAGGTTAACGAATAAATTACAATGAGGTCTCTGTTGCATGGGATGTTATCACAGTGGTACTACCTTGCCCTCCTCCACCCACCACTGCCTTCCCATCGTTAATTTTATTCGGCAGTATCCAGTGGCTTAACAAACGTTAAGCGTATCTACAGTTTTTTCTTAGTTGAGAGTGTTTTTGGAGCAACTGCCTATGACTTGGTGGCGTGTAAGTGTGCAGAAAATCAATCCCTACTGATAAATGAAAAGCTTCTATGAGTACAGTAGTACTACAGTATCGTATGTCATTGAGTTATTTCGGTGTACCACCTCCGCCTACATGTTTTGTCATGACCGGAACTAATATCATTTATCACCAATCAAGTCATGATTTCCCAATCAATCTCGGTCCGTAGTATTATCCGCGAACAGGACTACCTCGAAGAGAATGTGACAACTATGCAAGGAAACATCTAGGCGAATATTTGTAAGCGTTTATGGTCACACTTTTACCCTGTAATATAATGGAATTCAGTGTTCATTTAACTTGAACAAAGGTGCTACTTCTCTCAAACCATACTCAGTCCTGGAATGCGCTATTTTTATCGTTTGGTAGATTACAACACCTATATATTATCTGGATTTAAACAATTGTTACTGTATAATTTAAGACATCGACTGAGGGTGCTTGATGGAATTTCAATATCAAATTTAGATTATTGAGATTTTGTACACTTCCATGTATTTTGTCACTAACGATCCGGGTTTCGCCTTTCGGCATCTTCAGGCATTCGAGCTCAAAAAATGGACTCGAACTGAGAGACAGTAAACAGTGTCTAACGTTTATATAGAAGATACAAATACGACAAATATTATTTACGAGGTAAAATATTATACGTCTGAGAGCCACACTGATACCTGAGTTAACATTTCGAGAATCGCCTTAATGCTTATTTTGTAAACAACACATTAACAGAGTGGCGAATTGCCGCTTTCCTTGTTACTGTGATGTGTTATTTGACAAAATCCGCTCCCTTCCAAATACGAAGCGTATGGCCACCGCACGGTGCCTCCAAGATTTTCTGTCCCCTGCCAGTCTCTTTGTGTCGTCCCATGACATCCCAGCGTCCCGTAGCTCCAGCGAAAACGCTCCGCCAATTCTGATACTGACTGACAATGATTTCTTTTATTGATAAATTTAAAAAAAAATCGCAACTAAGGGTTTCCGATCTCTGCCATCCGAAAATAAAAACATTGTAGCAGCAGCTATCGGTATTTTTGTTTACAGTCCGCCAAGCACTAAAGCGATGTTTATAGCACGGGCTCACGAAACCTTTCATCTCAATAATTGAATCCTATTTCGAGACAGAATACCTTTGTATCTATCTGTCATTATCGCCTACGAAAATAACCCGTCAATGGGCATACTATTATTGCTGGGGTATGATGGAGACAAAAACACAAGAGTCATGATCAATTAACGAGGGATAAATAGTTGTTTACGTCTGAAACGGTAAACAAGAGGCAACTTAAATAATATCAAATTTTAAATTTGGTTAATTCCTCATGTATTTTCCTTTCGGCATCTTCAGGAGTTGCAAAGACTGAGAGAATATTTATTATATAAAGTAAAACAATCTCAATAATCCAAATTTAATAATTCCATCAAGCACCCTCAGTCGATGTCTTAAATTACTTAAATTAAATAATATCGTTAATTCCTCGATTGATTCGAGTTGCAAAGACAATATTTATTCAAGTAAAACACACTATACAAATAATTTTCTGTACTTTATTGTTAAACATTTTTCTCAAACGCTGATACATATTTGGTTAGTGAACTGCCTCTGTAAATAAAAAAGAATAGATAGGAACAGAATTCAGATAGATATTTTTCTCATAAAAAAATAGCAGTTTGTTGTTTTCTACAAGAATTATATAATTTTTTTTGACAGATTTTTTCGGCATCACGTCATCTTCAGTCCGTTAGTTCTGAAGATAGTTTACACAGATCCTATTTCACCAACCACTGTGTGACGACTATGTATTTTTAATGGATAAAAATAACAAAGTGTTCAGCTCCACAGAAATTTGTAGACTTGAATACTTTGCTATTTTTGTCCTATTATAATAAAGTTCTACCTAGTTAATGTCAACTCAATCAAAAAAATAATGGCATTTGATTTTTTGGGATTAATTCGGTATCAGTGTGGGTTTTATCTTATATATAAACGTTAGACACTATTTACTGTCGTGTCAGCTCGAGTTCATTCGTGTACTCGAATGCCTGAAGATACCGAAAGGCGAAACCCGGGTCGTTAGTGACGAAATGCATGGAAATGTACAAAATCTCAACAATTCGAATGGCACTTGACATTAAACATACGTTTATTTTTTGCCACCAATAATCGATAAGTTAAAACACCGTTTCTAGATTATAATGGAGTGCTACTAAATAAATGCCAACTCGATCAATGAATTTATTTTTATTAATTTATTGAAGGATTCATAGATGGCAATGTATTATAAATATTTATGTCAGTTGGAGCAATCATTGTATATTGTACTTCGATTGGGTTCGCTATTCGAATTTTCATAGTCTTCATATTGATCTTTAATTACTTTGTGTATAAAATTAGTAGTTTTTTGTCGTTTATCGAATTGCATGTACTTGACATTGTTTTGAATACAAAATTATCTAAATGAGTGCATACATTAATCAACCGCTGTATTCTCCATGACAAGCCAATCGCCGCTGACAAATTGCGCCCAGTCTATTCACGTCCCCCTTGTAATTTGTGTCGTTGATTTTGATTAAAATGTCGAGAATAATAAAGTTATTAATTAAAATGACACTACGCTAATGCGATCAAGGTCGTTGCAATCAGCTGCAGCTGTTGGAGGTCAACTGATTTTATGCGTTGGAGTTGATGTAGATATTGTAGATCACCGGCTCTTAAAGTTTCTCTTCTAAATTGCAATGCCTACGCAACCATGTGTTTTAAATAGTCATAGTAAAATACTTGACATTGAAATGATCCATTAGGGATTATTTTTTACTTTTAAGGTGTTAACTGTCAATTCTTGGTGGAAAGACATTATATTTTAAAAAATAAAACACAATTCATTTGTACTACTTCCACATATTTATAATGATCTGATTATTTTTTGAACCATGTTCGTTCTCAATGTGGAGCATATGGTCTACTAATACAGGTAACTCAACAAACGTTTTTTTTTATATAAAACGTTAAGGCCGGTTTTGCTGATTATAACGTTTGACGTTTTTTCTACGAGAGCAGCTTGTTGTTCAGTTCCTCAACATCTCTTTTTCGATGAGAGTAGGGTAAGAAGGATAGGGCTACGACAGGACTGTTGGTTGGCTAATCGCTTTCGCTACCCCTCGTTTTTATTATCGGATGGGTGGGGGGAAATTTTAGACATACCAAACATACATGCTATTGAACTAAAATCCGTAAATCGATGGAAAAATCAATTTATGAAACTGTCACGTACTCGCATTCGTACCCGTGAGATCTATAACCGAAGTCAACGACGTTGACCACTGCACCACGAACCTGACATAATGGATTTTAGGTGTTCAATGTTCACGATAATCTATCGACACCCCCAACGATCAAAGCAGTTTCTTCATTTTGCAAGAGAGCGTAAAACAAGGTTGAAAAATCATCGATTAATAATGTATATATAGTTTCGGATTTTTAGAAATTATTTAACCAATCATATCGTATTAAGTAAATAACATGTTTTTCGTTCATCTGAAAAATTAACAAAAGTTTGTAACTAACTACATTGTTCGTTAGGGGTACTGAATCGATGTCTAAATAATAAGTTGAAAATACTGAACAAAATTTGGTGTTAATCAAATGTTTAATTAGAGAAGTGCCGCTTAATTAACTGGTTATTTAATAAATTACGCTTAAATTGAGAATGGGTAAAATTGAAATGTAGTACATTTTATCAGGACGCTCCGTTTTTACTTTATGCCACGAATGTACGATAATTTACTCGAGGAAAACCACTACAGAATTCTTTTTACATCTAATATATATTAAAAAAATTCTTAGTGAAAGCAGAATACATACATTTGTTGATTAACTTTCCACCCGGCCATATGCCGGCACACGTTTCCCCACAAGATCATAAATATCCATGAACTTTTAGACCTTTCATTCATACAAAGTTTTGTTTTCATACCAAAATGATACTGCCATGTAAGTAAATCAATGTAATGGAAAATCCTTGTTTTAAGAAAAACGATTTTATCTCCCATTTAGCAGCGTCACACTTTATCTTAACTGTAAAATACAAATTACTCATAAATTAGTCCGTCACATAGAATTATCAATGATGAATGCTTATATTCTCATATCGTGGAGCGAATAGATGTCAATTAACAGAAGTTTTCCGATAACAAGCTGTTGATTTGTTATAGTCTCGGTTCCGGACCGGAGTCAGACAGGGTTGTTTTCTGGCTCCGTTCCTCTTTATAATAATCTTCGATTTCATCCTGAGGAAGTCAATTCCACCTGACCGAGGTGTGACTGTTGTCCCCAATCTGAGGCTATGCGACCTCGAGTATGCTGACGACGCTGTTATATTTGACAAATCTGTGAAGAGTGTTCAGGAAACAATGGACAGGCCGCAGAGCAACTCGTATGGCATTGGCCTCAAAGTCAATGCGATTAAAACCAATGTGCTTTGCAACAATTTCTGTCTGGACCCAGACTACTCTCTGACGAGCGAGAGGCAAGACATAGAAAGAGTCGATGGCTTCAGGTACTTGGGGGTACACACCACGGGAGATGGCAATCCGCGTAAAGAGCTCGCAATCCGATTAGGGATAACTGGAGCAACCTTTAACTCAATACGGAAAGTCTGGGACTCACGGTTGTACTCGGTCAGAACCAAGTGCCACTTATTCAACACATGCATTCTGACGGTGCTGATTTACGGTTGCGAGTCATTGCACCTCACCAAGACACAGGGTAACCGTATACTGTACTTTAAAAACAGATGCTTGCGACGAATACTAGGGGTACGGTGCTTTGATTTTGTCATGAATTCGGAGGTAAGAGAGCGGACGGACCAGCCTCTTATTACGTCCAAAATAAAAAAGCGACGACGGACCTGGCTTGGACACGTGCTGCGGATGCCCCAGGGGAGCTTTAATCCTGCCTGTCTCTCCTACTAACCAGATGGATTCCGTCGCCGTGGAAGGCCGCTGATGACCATACATAGGATGTATTCGGTGGAGCTACGGGACGCTGGGATGACCTGTGAGGAAACGAGGAGACTGGCGGGGGACAGAGAAGCTTGGAGGAACCGCGTGATGGCCATATGCTCGGAGTAAAGAGCGGATATGGTTTTAAAAAAGTCTTGGGTCACATTACTCCTAAGATACTCTTAGCAACAAAATAAAGTGCTTAACGCAGAAGTTTTACAGGATTCGCCTATTAAGTGATGTAAATCCGTAGCGTGGTGGTTGTTTTAAAGTTGAATACCTTGGTAAGATATAGATTTGGTACGTTGATAAATTATAAAACCAATTTCGACATTTACTTACGTAAAACTTTTTGTGAGAATACCAATTACACGATGTTTTTTTATATTCGCTTACGTCACTATCAAGGAATATTTTTATAATTGATAACACTACGTTCGACTCGGAATCTTCCCGTGTATCGACATTCATCATTCGACAGCTACAAATAATAACCTAATCGCCTCACGTTGCACAATCCATGTGCACATACTATGACGGGGCGAAAACCTCGAAATGTGTGGGCGAAGTGATATCCGTTGGCTTTGTTACAGGTCATGCTGGATTCACTGCCTCGTGTTTGTTTGTAAACATGGCAGTAATATTATTTATTTTGTTAGTGTCTGTGATAAATGATAAATAGTTCGACCTACAGCCAATTAAAAAAATATGATGAAACAGAGTTTACTTTTGACATTTGTGGTGTTGATATGATATTTTAATAGTAAGAATTCATCATACTTAGTTTTTGCTTCAAAAGATTCTCCTGAATAGTATCCTCGCTCCTCGAATTAATAGTGGAATGTAATATGTCGCTATCACATTATTTCTACAATTGTTTTGGGTCGCGTCCAGTATGCACTTGTCAACATATTGGCGTCGTATTTACATGCATTACCTCGGAACGCATGTTTTTGTGATTTTAGGGTTATGATGATTCCTGATCCCTTATTTTCTGCCACATTGGTTGGTAAGTTTGTCGTGTGCCTGTGTCATACAACGTGCGTAAATAACTAAAAACATATTTCTCGTAACCCCGATATGCTTAAAATTGGGAGCAATGTATCGTATCCCACGTAAGGAATCAAGTGTCAAACCAACTTCCGTCATCTAACAGTGTTTTTAGAGGAATTTACAGAAATTAAATCAAAAATTAATACATTCTTCCTGAACAAACTAGTTTTTGGGGTTCCCGGGGTATTGCATGTTCACCGTCGATATGGTTACATAATAAATAAAAAATGGTGGATAAGAATAATTTATTGTTATGCAATACGTTCACGACTAGTCCAGCAAACATATTTTTGACAATATTACACGGTTGGAGAGATATTATGCAGCATTGTCTAATTTCGTAGTGCTAAATGTGGCACGTGGCATTTCACGCATCCAGGAAATTGAAAATGTTATTTCAGCCGAAGCTAATTATGTAAAACGAAGAAGTCGAACCTGTGTCACATTCTGCGTCTAGACATTTTGTCGTCTTCCCGGACTCACAAATAATCAGTTTCAATGATTTTGCTACAGAAATAAACAATTTAGTAAAAAAATAAAATTTCTTTAATTATCATTACACGAAATGTCAATGATTATCTTCTAAATATAAAATTTAAATTGATAACTTAGTTATTCCACTGGCTGTGTTACTAATGTAACGCGTTTCGCTGCTTTTATTAGTTACCTAGCGAATACCCGACATGGGTCGCAATAACAACCAAAGAAAGAAACTGTTTGTGTTTTAATTCTGTTTATTGTGTTAAAAGTTAAAACAACGCGCGCTACCTATTGTAAAATGGTTGTACTAATTCAGAAACCTCCGGGCAATCAGATGAATGGTATAGGAACGCATACGAATATAAGAAGAAGATGGTTGCACTAATTCAGAAACTTTCGCGGGTGTGCGCACAACAACTGACCAAAGTTTAATCGCAATCGGATGAATGTCATAGGAACGCATACATGACAAACAAAGAAACATTAATTTAAATATATATAACGTTTTTAATTTATTTCTCTAGAGATTTTCACTGCTACTACTAATTAATTTGTAATTTGTAGTGTTATAGTAATTAGTGCTATCATTGTTCGTGTCTTATCCTCTCCCCGCGTCCATTAGAAGGAAACAAACCTACCCTACCCTTCGCCTTTAATTTAAGAATTAGAATCACTGTTTATCTTAGAAATAAATAATCTTGCGATATAGTTAGTCTGAAGATGCTTCCTGAAGAACCGAAACGCGTTAAATTAATAACACAGCCAGTGGAATAATTAAGTTATCAATTTTAATTTTATATAAAAAATGAATCTCCAAAAAGTTACCGCCGAATCCATTGAAAAGTTTATCTTCTGATTTTTCAATTCATCAATATTTTTTGTACCCATATCCGCTCCCTATTCGGAGCATATGGCCATCACGCGGTTCCTCCAAGCTTCTCTGTCGCCCGCCAGCCTCCTCCCAGGTCATCCCAGCGTCCCGTCGCTCCGCCGAATACACCCTATAGATGGTCATCAGCGGCCTTCCAGGGCGACGGAATCCATCTGGTTGGTAGAAGAGACAGGCAGGATTCAGGCTCCCCTGGGGCATCCGCAGCACGTGTCCAAGCCAATTCATCAATGTGTGAATGAAAATCCTTCAAGTATTTACTCAAAATACTTAAAATTCAATTGTTATTCATCACTTTTGTCTCGTAATTAATGCTTTATTAATAATTGAAAATATTATAAAGCCAAGCAAACTCTTCCCTATTTTTTTTACACAGTCAGCTCGAGTTCATACGTGCACTTGAGTGTCTGAATATACGCGAAGAAAACGCGTGGAAGTGTACACAATATTGTCGATTCAAATTTGAAATATATTCCATCATGCACCTGCAGTCGAAGTCATAAACTTCCGATTTTGCTAAGATGAAAAGTGGAATATTAATTATACATAAAAAAAGTACAAAATAACAGAATTCAAATAAAATAATTGTTCCGTGAATATATTGCCAAATGATGTAATTGAACAACAGAACGTGATAAAATAAGTAAGCATGAGAATCCATGAAAATGACACCGGCTATTAATAAGTCGCTGATAAAGTATTCACTATTTATCTCCCAAAATTGAGTCGCAGGATTCAGAAACATTCCTTAATCATAAAAATGCATACCTTCGTAAGAGATATGTATTTACTTCAAGAGACGTTTCCTCGTCGTAGAAGTGCAAAAATCTTTTATAGCACACATTAAATTTGATTTTCTATTGACATGCTCGCGTATATGTCTTTACTGAATGATGTCGATTTTTTTTTTTTATCAGAGCCTTTAACTTTCGTGGCTAAGCACCTTTCAATGGATCCAGTTCAGTAGAGCATTGATCCAATTAATGTTTTTTGTCAATTTTTTTGATGTTACATGATCGTATCTCATAGATGCCGTCGAAGTAGGATAGTTGGACACCGGACACCGCCGATATTGCCGCGTTAATTATTATTGCCGCGGTTAGCAGGTATTACACGCTATGCTATAATACTGTGGCGGTGAACGGGTGGAATGTGAACCGTTGATGGTATAGAAGTCGACCACCTTTTTCCTAAAAATTGCTGACCCAATTTACAATAGATATATTATTTCATCAGTTTGAAGAAAATATGAGAGACACGAAGGTACCTGAAATATGTATTAAAATAAATAATTTATTTTTAAGGTTTTGTTAAATAAAGTCGTTCCTTTTAAGCTGTCATGAATAAGTAGTATTCTTTAATGGGAGGTTTCAACGAAAACAATAATCCACGCTTACACAATCATATATCCGCAGAATATGTATAAAAAATTTTGATGTCGCATTTGATGAATTCGTGCTTATGATGTAAACAATAATAATTAAAGAAAATTTAAAATGTCACGATAATTTTTTTTATATAAAACGAAATACACGCAATATATATAACGAGCTATATCCCTGAAATTCTGTTTTAGGGGATTTAGTGTTATTTTATTTTTCGATGGATGGCGTTAAGAATTCAACACGAAATTTGTACTAAGTTTCATGACGATTTTTTCACTAGGGCAGTTATAATCTAACGTGTTGTGTTTTCACATGCGTTGGTACTTATAAAAAGTTCACCCTGGGTGACTCAAAGTCCTCCCGTCCACGTACAACCACCTTTGTTAGCGTTATTATTTTACTCTTGCTTCCCTTCCCCTGCAAAGTTGCCCATTACTTTCAATATTATATGAAGATGTGCCGTCCGACCCGGCTAAGTGCATGTCGCGGTTACCGGGTACGGGTTACTATGCGTTTATGCGACTCAGCCTGGTTTTGCGTATATAAGCCTACTTGGACTTAGTGTGTTTCACTTTCATATTATATTATTGTTATCAATGCATTATATCTATTCTTTTTAGCTTGGCGATGAATTCTTACGAATATATTCTGAGATGACCGCGTACATATAATTGTTATGAACACAATTCATCAAATATTTATGTTTTAAAAATAAAACACAATTTGTTTGTACTGCTGCCACATCTTTATAATGATCATTACCGGTTTCGCTCATCGCGAGAATTATCAACTGATAAAAATAAAATAAAACGTAACAAGGCTATTTTATACAAAATTGAATGTTAATTATTACAAGATATATCAAACAGTTGATTCAAGAACTATAACAAGAATTTACAGGTTATCAAACAAATTAAATAGTCTACAGTTAAAATGTTAAGGACCTCTTACAAATCAACAAATATTAATCTGAAATCAAAAATTAAATGTAGTACCTTTCCACCAAGAATTGACAGTTACCACCTTAAAAGTGAAATGTTCATGTGTTAGCAACGAACATCCAAATTGAAATTCATTAAAAAGCGTTGATCTAAGTCAATAAACCACAGTGTATCTCTGTGTGCTTTTTCACTTAATGATGAAAGAAAATTCTCTTTTTTAATGAAACCCGTTTATGGGATTTAACTAAACCTCCTATTCAAAATATTTTAAACTCATATGTTTCATCTGCATTAGAAGTTGTAATCCCGGGGTATTTTTAGTACCCGGGTTGACGATTTCTATACATTTTAAAATAAACGACTATATACTATTTTAGGCAACCATTATATTTGATAATATATTTTGTGAGAGCATACACCTTCAAAAGGTCACCTGAATTATTCAGTGTGCGGACTACAAGTGTTTATGTGACTACACAGCATATGCATAACTTTATGTGCAGTCTCATAACTGCGATATTAATGTATTCTGTAAGATACAAATACCACGACTATATCGAATGGGTGCATTTTCTTGCGTTTATTTATTATCACTTTCAACATTAAACGTACTAGTTGTGAGAGTGAAGAGGGTAAGTAGTGTCCGGTGTCTGTCGAAAAGTATCGGCCTCTGGGAGGCTTACTCGTTGAACTTGCACTGCTATCATACCTCCTCACTCCTCATTCGACTCGACTAGGTGGCCGAGTTAGCCCCGCAAAAGATGATCTATTACTAACTTTTTTTTAAAGTATTAGAGAATGTATAACGATTATATGCGATGATATTAATTGACTAGTAAGGTATATTATATGCTCACAGCTCACATCTTACAGCTCAAGTACTGGATAAATTCAAAATTCTGTAATTCCGAATTCCATGAAATGCATTCCATGGAATTCAACATACTGCTGGTACATAATTACCAAAAGAATATTCCGGTAGGCATTTTTATATTCACCGTTTGAAAACGAACGAATTCAATTTTGTTCTTGATTCATCGTTTTCTTGCTGAATAAATATTATGTACTGAGATAAAAAAATTACCTATGAAATATAATGTCCAGAACAAGTTTTTTTTAGCAACTATTATTTATTAAGAAAATACTTTCCTTTTTTCATTTTTGTATGTATGTATCGTTACGGCTCGTATTGTGGTCCCTTCAAAAACGGTTGATCGAGAATCTACTAGATATATAATTTAAGACATCGACTGAGGGTGCTTGATGGAATTTCAATATCAAATTTCTAGCATTCGAGCACACGAATGCCTGAAGATGCCGAAAGGCGAAACCCGGGTCGTTAGTGACAAAATACATGGAAGTGTACAAAATCTCAATAATCCAAATTTACTAGATATATATTTTTAGCCATGTCCGCTTTCAGTTTGGAGCATAGGAAATCCTAATGGAGGTATCTAAACTACTAGCACTGCTTATTACTCAGTTGCTCAACCTTTATTTGTCGATAAGAGTTGGGATAGAATTATATGACAGTGGTTATTGCTCTCTCTGCGTCAAGTTTTTGGAATCGATGGTTGGGAGGGAATTTTTAGATATTACAAACATCCACGCTTTCGAACAGAAATCAATTTATGAAACCGTCAATACTAGGTTAGAATAGGAACCGGTGAGATTCGTAACCGAAGCCAATGTTGACCACTGCATTACGGACATGACACGCTTGTCCACTTATTCCATCGTTATACAGTTTTATTTTCACTTTGTCTGCCTTCGAACAGAAATCCATAAATCGATTGAAAAACCAATTTATGAAACGCTCCTACTGGGATTCGATCCTGTGGGGATCGCAACCGAAGCCAACACTTTTGACTAATCGGCCACGAACTTGACGTGGATATACAATTATACATTACCAGAAATAGTAATCCATTGCGGTCATAACTTACTACTGGTGGAGAGAAGTCTAATGGGTGGTCACACTCACTTCTTCACTCGCTTGCCTATGCTTCACCAGCCAGACTGGTTTTAAGGCACGTCAAGAGGGCGCCCATAAAATACTCAGTATGTACATTTTTTGCTTATGATTCTTTACTTTGTTATCGGGTTGTGATGGAGTTTGGATAGCTTCCGCATTCCCATTGTACGGAGTTATTATTGTATTACAATATTTATGTGCGTTTGTTTATTGATTACTTTTGCTATTGTGCGGTGTAAACAAACAATGGTTTTCCACATCACATATATCATGGTTGCAACCTAGGGCGTATGGCAGGTTTGTGCTATTTGAACAGTGGTCACTTATACATTCGCGCATCTAACCAATTATTAAATTTAAGATAATTTAAGACATCGACTGAGGGTGCTTGGAATTTCAATATCAAATCTGGATTATTGATATTTTGTACACTTCCATGTATTTTGTCACTAATGACCCGGGTTTCGCCTTTCGGCATCTTCAGGCATTCATTACATGGAAGTGTACAAAATCTCAATAATCCAGATCAATTATTAAATCATATTTCCTTGAAGAGAAATGGTAATGAATGATTTTTGGTCCTGTGTAAGGTTGAATCACTGCAAATAATTTTATAATCTAAATCAGTTTGCTAGCTGTATCACAACCTTCCCTCATGATTATTTTTTTAAAGTTGCAAACATACGAAGTGGATCATTTCCCCATTAACAAACCGCCATTTTTTATAGAATTTCTAAGATTTATAGATATAGTCAATACATCTCACGGTCGTTCCTATGTTTACTTTGTTGTTAGAATTATTAAAAGACGAGTCTTCACAATTTTAGCTAATAATGCAAACATACATGAAAATAGATTTTTATATTGTGTCTTCTTCAGAAAAGAAAGTTATATAATTATTATTTATCATTCAAGTTTCTTAATAATTTACACAATTTTATAATCCAATGTTTGCCGAATGTTCTGAATTTTCAATCTGGGGATTTTCCAGCAAAAGTAGTTGTCATTAAAAATGTTAAAAATTCATGAAGTTTGTTTTCCATTTTCTACAAACACTGGAAAAATTTTCTTGTAAATGGGCTAATTAGTTGTCCAATTAATTAACCTCCTGTTATGTATTTAAAATGTATCTTGAACAACAATTTAATATGTATTTGATTCCTAATAAAATATTGTATAACTAAATACTTTATTATTTTATTAATTATGTAATATGACATTGTATTTTTATCAATAAACAACCTTGATGCCCTTTTAAAATAGTTATATACGCTCTTGAATTAGGCGGCGTTCAGTCTTTAAAACAAAATATACAAGCGATGTATATTTTATACAATAAATTTAAAATACCAGTATTCTTGGTGGAATGTCCGAGCCAATCGACGTACATTTTATGTCCGAGACGTGTGAAGTCTCGAGTTGCTGATCTTACACACACATCAACATACAAACCGCACACTGTTTTATATTGAGCAAGTCTATACACAAAATAATATTCAATCAGAATTACACAGCAATCAATATAACTTGATCGATATACCCAGGTAACAATGTTTCTTTATCGGGATGCAAAGATAGTTCTTCTTGCTTTAAACGTGCAAGATTCATGACGATTTTATTGGCATTATAATTGCTATGTTTATTCACATTGATTTCTTCATAAATGTATTTTATTTGATTGTTTTTGGTGTGGATATCTCCCATTTGTCATAAATTGAATTGAACTCTGCGTTTTGGTCTCGGTTGCACCACAAGTGTACCGAGCTGGTTGTTTTACATGCGGTCTTCTTAACAGGAGTGCATCCAGGATTTCTTCAACTTCAGCTGTTTTACCGATCAAAAAAATAACATTAAAGACTTTTTTAAACATTAAATTAAATCGTATTTTGACGAATTTGGCGGTTACTTTGTGGAAACTGATTATCAATATTATATGGAATTGTAAATGTGAAAAACATGAAACTAAATAATTGAGCTCAAAATAATTGCTTATATCAACGATAGCAAACCTAAGCCGATTGGGACAATTGTATGTGACATGCCAGTAAAATCTAAAGTCATATTATTTTATCATATTATTGTAATTTATGATGAAGGTTTAATTCAAATACTATTTATTACTACTATAACCGTACCTGTCATAGATGACGGTATTGAGATACTGAATGTCTAAAGTAACTAGTACGTCAGAACTGTGTGCATTGTTTACACCGCGAACACTTACATCATGAAAAAATGTCATACATATATGTGAAATGTGATAATACTAAAGCGTCTGGGCTATTATATATAAGATGAATGTTTTCAATTTTCTTAATATGGTACTGCAAATTACGCATACATACTAGACCTCACCTGCCCACGTAATGTAGTGTGTACACAGAGTGTAAATGTAATGATTTTTGCATGGGTATGGGAAATGCACAGAGGAACTGGACCGTTCTACGTTTGTTGTGTTCATCTCCTTCCTATAACTTACTTTTCTTTCATGACCGAACATCGAACACAATCGATTATTACTAGATACGTTAGCGTTTGCAAATGATTGACCGGGTCGATTGGTCATCACGTCATCTCAGTAAGTACACTCACCGCTGGCGTTAAAGAGGTTAAGAAATGAGACAAAAAATAGTGGTGAACTTAAATTTGGAATAACAACATTATAAACGGAGCGTCAGCGTCATTATCTATTCTATTGAATAGAATCTATGTCAGCTTTATTCGAATTTAAAATTTTCTTTTCAAATTATTTTAGTGCCGTATCGTTTTGAGATTGTAATGTTCATACGTATACGGTCCATATATATAATATGAATTAGAGTCCAACATAGGTATATATTATATACTATATTTATATTTCCCTCGAATTGAATATTTGTATGTGACATACCAGTAAAATCTTAAGTTATATTGTTTTATCACTGGTTCGTACATATAGGCATATAGGCGAAATAAAAAAAAACTAGCTTGCAAATTTTGCGCCCCCCTCTAAACAAAACGGACACGTCGCCTTTCTTAAGTGCAGTCGAAAACAAATAATATGAATCATGGACGTGCTGAATATTTAATGGTCCTTTTTACACAGTCACTTCACCAAACTTTACGGGTTATTTCCTCTAATCAATTACAGCACAGTGTCATCGAAGTATTAAAATTTTAAGTGGATTTTTCTAATGCATAAATTTTTTTTCATTTTCAAACAATGTATATACTCCTCACTGGGCACGTGCATGTGAAATGAATTATTTCAAACTTTTAAAATGATTATTTTGATTGCTACAGTATTTAGTTCCAAGAATTATAACAAACAAATTGTTTAATTACACTATTCGTTATTAGAAGCGAAGTACCTTAATTAATTATTCACACTTTTAATATAGATGGATATTTTGCATTCTTTTTATGCACTGCACTATAAACAAATGCATGCATTGAAATATCTTTCATTTCCATTCTATGCAAGGGTGACTCAAAAAGGTGCATGACGGTGGTATGACTCAATAAAACTCCATCTAATTACGATATGCAATTTTCGCAGGGCTATGCAACTGTGCTGTTAAATTTATTCATAATATATTCGAGGTTGATTACAGAGTTCGTAAAAATAGGATAAATTCTATATTATATCATTGGTCGAAAACACTCTTTTTACTAGCTGGGTACTGCAAATTGCTTACTTGGTTTATATTACGGAGTTGAAAGAATAAGGTAAAATCGAAACACACCTCTAATCAATGTGTTAAAACTTATTATACTCATAATTTCAATCTTGAGCGATTAAGATAATCTTTAATACGATACTCAAAATTGCAAATTATTCGAAAGATAATTAATCATTCGTGTTGGGAATTTTAAAGAAGCTTAGAATTGGTTGCCGACCTGATAAGTGAATATAGTATCGTAGTATTGTTTTATCTATCATAATGAAAACTATTCGTAAAATTACCTAGTATCTCGTCAAAAATACATCAGTAACTTGACCATGGATACAATAAATCTTAGATTTCGCCGTAAGCAAAAAAGAGTGTACCCAAAGGGTGCGTTGACATAGCCTAACATGTCCCAAAACAAATTAATATTCCTTATGCCAACTAAAAATAAGTCAGGCTTATATTTTCTATGGATTCGGCTCATTTTTTACCCGAGTATTGTTTCCCATAGAAATAAATAAAGTTTCGATATAGTTAAAATATATTTTAATATGTGGGATCACTTTATTTTTAGTGAAAGAATTTTTTTTTTGTGGAATGTATTTGTTATAAGTGAAAACTATTTTTAAGAAGGTGAATATGATCAAAACGACATTAATTGTAAGGTGTAATAAACTCCGCCTTATGATGCTCATGGAAACCGAAATACATATTGCGCATTCTTCTTAGTCATAAAATAACATAAATTTAATGTCATATTTGCTAAATCGATTAAAAATAATGTGACATTGCGATAATCATATTATGAACACCTGTGATTCAAACGCGTCTCGGTGCATTGGCATGAGTGAATTGGCTCAGGTGTTTTAGCTCTTATTTGTTGTTGAGCGCTAAAGGATAAGTCTTCGTCGTATAAATTAGCAATGTTCTCTAACATCGGATGTGCGTTCAGGTAGTCAGACCACTTAATTAATGCTCTGAAAACAAAAACTGAAAATAATATCCCAGTTGATTGCGTCATTCGTTTAGAGATGCATAAGATTTGCTGCGGTGTGTTTGTTTCATCAGCAGTCGTGCTGCAATTACGATTATGTATCTAGACTTAAATATAGGCTCTTCTTCTTGGTGTTAAGCTATCACGTTCTTGCACTCACTGTATCACTGAATTTGTGAGTCTTATTTTTCGATCATATCTTTCTATATAGATCTTGTGACTACCGCGTGACACCGCCAAAACTGATCGACTTACCTACCGATCGATTTGCTTTCTAGTATGGCATGCATAGCAGAATCCTTTAATTTCACCGATTACACAAGTGCTCCGTAACCTTTTCTCACCAACGGCACACCTAACCACTCATGAATACTTCGCGGCACACTACAAGCCAAAATATGTTAATTTCATAAACAAAACTCACAAATTATTAATTTGTTTTTATTTGATGAATTTGAAATAATAGCTAATGTATTTTTTAATAAAAGCCAAATAAATTCTTTAACCTTTTCAAAGTGAATGGGACACTTAGCACACGGAAAATTATTTTTTTTGAAAATTACTTATCAAAATAGCATTTGTAAAAGTTATAACTAAAAATATTAACGAAGCTACATTACTAAAAATTATTTAAACTAAGTTGAGTGGATAAAAGTACTGCACATTATTTTGATTGACCAAATCCAAAATAAACTTTCTGTTTTCAATAATTATCTCCCATTCTGTGCGAAAACAAAAGATACGTATTTAAAGCTCTTGATTTGACAATAGTTTGATTCATTCGTTCATTGTTTGTAATAATTCCACTACAAAATTTTTCGCCATCAAATGCTTCACGATATATGCAGCAATGTTTAATTTGTGCGGTAGGTTTTTTTTCGTTTTACACACGAAACAGTCCCGAATTTATTCCCCGTCATCAAAGTTGCACTATCCGTGCAAACACTAATACAATTTTGGATTATTGAGATTTTGTACACTTCCATGTATTTTGTCACTAACGACCCGGGTTTCGCCTTTCGGCATCTTCAGGCATTCGAGCGCACGAATGGACTCGAACTGACAGACTAACCCTGGTCGTTAGTGACAAAATACATGGAAGTGTACAAAATCTCAATAGTCCAAATTTGATATTGAAATTCCATCAAGCACCCTCAGTCGATGTCTTAAATTTTACTAATACAATTATTTTATTTCATATCAAAATCATATAATATTTGTTTCAATGAGAATAATTTAAACGGAAATCTCAGTAACCAAGTGGCTGTAATTTTTTTCTAATTTGAAAATACTCAAGTTTTTCTCATTTTGGATGCTCGGCGCCGCGGCACACCCGGGTTCCTCTCGCGGCGCACTGGTGTGCCGTTGCACACTGGTTGCGGAGCACTGGATTACACCATAGGTATGGATAGTTCTCCACATTCGTCCAGGACGCCAGAGCTCCATTGCTCAAAGAAGCGGTTAGCAGGGTCGTGGTTCTCTGGAAGCATCCGCGTCACGTTACGTTAAGTAAAAATATAATATAAAATTGATGATTCTAATTCTTACATTTTCTTAAATATTCTTACACTTTATTTTTAATGCTGGAATTAGAATCATTGCTTACCTTAGAAATAAATAAACTTGCGATATGGTTAGTCTGAAGATGCTTCTTAAAGAGGCGAAACGCGTCACGTTAGTGATAAACCAAGTGTAATAACTTAGTTATCAATTTTAATTTTATATTAAAATGAACTTTCACAAAGTTACCGTATCCTTATCCATAGAAAATACACAACTATAATATTCTTTTTGCCCTTTATAGTTTTTTTCGGCAGTACGCATACGCTTCATGTTACACTATAGTCTGTCTGAATATTTTGTAATTTGGTGCCTATGGTAAACAAGCATGTGTGCGTACATGAAGCGAAGTTTCAGACACCATGGCGAAATGTTTGCATAGTATTTTTTTTATTATATAATTTAATATTATCCGTACATATCAAAGGTTTAATATTGAGCTAGTAATGGTATTCAGTTTATTTTGACTGAACCTTGGTTGTGCAAAAATTTCTTAAAAAACCTTTTTGGACAACGAATTTATAAAATAGGAAAATCGAAGACAGCGAAACTTATTTGTTTTATTTTTTCAAACGTGGAAACTTCTCTGTGATGTTCGTTTCTTAAAAACTCGTTACTTGTACATATCATTTGTGCTGTGTTAAACCATGAATATATTATTTATATTTGTCAATTGTCGATCCCTGTGGATTAATGGAGAATCGACATTATTAAAGAAAAGCCTGGGGTAAAATACATGCATTACAAATAGCACTGGCACAATTCTTTCTACCGTCGTTATACTACACTTCCCAACATAACGCCTACCAGGGTGGTATGAACAGGGATAGAGAATCCCGCCATTCCGGGTTGCGTATGCCGGGTGCCAGTCAGAAAATTTTTCAGAATTGATAACGTTAAATACAATAATTATGCTGTTAAACACGCTAAAATCGAGACTAAAGAATTGTTATTAAAAGTGCAGAATGGTCATCGATTCTCTTTCATAATTAATTTCCACATCGGTTTGGGTTTGTACTTGTGGTACACTGACTAGATGTACCAATTTAACTTGGCCGCTAGTTAGGGTGCCACCGTCACATTAAGAATGTTGCCATACTAAACCAGAACTAAAATTTCAATAAATTCCAAAATGATATTTTAGCGACGGTTATTAAAAGTAGACAAGACATTTATTTTGCATAAAATGGCAATTGGAGAAATTTATTCTAGACCGGCAAAGTCTAGTTCCAAATTCGGCGGCGGCCAAGTAATGTTGGTAATACTGTTGTAGCACGTAGTTTTTACAATTGGCTACCTGATGGCTTATACTAAGAGGCAATCGGCGTATATTTTTATCGGAATAAAACGAGATCGTATAAGGCTTATAGATGGGTGAATTGATTTTTTCAATTACTATAAAAATCATGTAATCCCTATAAACACAATTTAAAATAAAGTACCAAAATATCGTTAAAGAAATGTAACCGATTCACCGAAGAATTATCAGATAACGTTCAGCTAAGTTGACAAGTAATCAAACCGTCTTGGTATTTCAAATAAAAATAAAAAGGAATGAATAAAGGAAATCTACTGACTGCTATTATAGGTATTATAATGTCGTTTTGAGGAACAGCGAGCAATATTAAAGTAAACGTAACAATTATTTATAATTGCTCACATGTTTTATATAAAACAATCTTTTTGCGGGCCATTATAGTGTTAAGTCTTAATCACTTCTTGCTACATCACTATGGAATATAAAACATCTATCATTTATGTATGAATATACATATAGCTTAGATACGAGTAGCATTGACCAAGGCGGAAGTCGACTGGCTTTGTTTTGCACTGATATGAAAATAATGCTATTTATACTATTATACCCACATGACTTTATAAGTATAGGTTTAAAATTGTATTACATTCATCTTACGTGAAGAAATTATTGATGGATTAAAATAATTACTTATCACGGCGTATTCGCTAAGAGATTCTTTAGACATTTTTTACGTATATTTTCCGGATATAGAGAGAGAACAAGCCGTATTTCTTGTAGATTCTTTTTGTGATAAAATAATTGGTCAATTAAACTTTTTTTACTGTTAATCCTTCGTTAACGATATAGTTATAACAACTGTATATATATTCCGCATTTAATTGAACGGTAAGGAACTCACACAAAAGTAATCAATGAGGGCACTGAAGTAATATAATTGTAGCTAAAGAACAAAATAAAAGTAATGGTCATTAGACAGTCTGTATGAATGGATACACTCAACTCAGGTAAATAAAATCAATAACATTTTACATATTACAAAATTAAGGGAGACAATTAGAAATTAATGAATAGATTGTAATGAAAATATAATGAAGCTTCAGTCTTTCAATACAATAGGCATGAATTATCTAATAATCTATTATAATTGCACCTAGAAATACCGTACTTTAATTGAACCAAGTTAATATCTATCATTATGTGGCAAATGCAGTGCCAAACTAATTAAATAAGGATTCTTCGAATTCTGTTTATTTCCATGTATTTCGTCACTAACAACTCGTATTTCGGCATCTTCAAGCAGTTGAATACACGAATGAACTAGAATTGACTGTTAGTAAATAATTTATATCGTTTATATATTAGACACATTACGATCACTTATTTTTGGACTACATTGATATTTGAATTAATTTTAATACTGATTTGATAATAATGACTTAACCTTGATTGGGAAAATAAGCGCATAGACAATTACAAATTCATAGCACCAATTAGTATTAAATTAAAATAATACCAAAACTCTTGATTTTTGGTATGCAATATAGGAACAAGAAATGACATGGATTCTGCTTTATTTGTAAAATTGAATGTTTTGCTTTATTGTCACATCAAAATGTATCATTTCAATCTATACATTAAATCGATTAAGATTTTTAACAAAATGAGAATGAAATTTTACAAGAATAATTTTTAACGTTATCCTTCTACGAAACCTGAGAACTTCTGAGGCCATGAACCACATCCTGCCGCATCAAAATTTTGCAAATATTATTTATACCTGATAAAGAAAATCGCTCATATAGTCCCGTCGAAGAAACGCCATTATTTATCGTTCACGTATGCTCTATTCAATGCTATGCAAAATCTCATTTTCTATTTTTTTCCTTCTCAATTTTATATTTTTCATGGCATTTTATTAAGTCTTTTACATATTTATCGAGGGTAATTGTACGCTTAACGTTTCAAATCGACTCTTACGATATGAATATGTTACTTCTCTAGGGTAATAAAAGATAATATTCATATTCATCCGAATTAATTGTTCCACAGTTTATCTCCTTCGTATGGCAACAATATATTTCAATCAGCGCTTCTATAACTTCATCAAGCCATTGCTAGTGTATCAATAATGGCTGTGTTGATAATAGGCATTTGCTTTTATTAAAAAAAGACAAAATTCTATATTTAAAAAATTAAAAACTGTTTGTTTTGTACTTCTTCTACATTTTATAATTATCAAAACCTTATGAACTGATATACAGGATAGTATCAATTAATGTAGAATTAGTACAAAACATTGTGTTTTGTACTAATTTTGTACTAACGCCACCAAGAATCAAAAGATAACAAAAGTTCGTATAAAGAAATTTGCCGAAAGGCGAAACCCGGGTGATGAAACCGTTAGTAATGAAATACATGGAAATGTACGAAATCTCAACAATTCAAATTTAAATAATTTCTTTATTTTAATGTGATAATGAATTTCGGACGTTATTAAGTTTTTTTTTTACCAAAATCGTTTGTCGTAAAATCAGTACTTTCAACCTTTATTTTATTTTATTATACAGTAGACTGAGTAAACAAAATTATAATTTCGTTATTATTTTGAGGCGTGTTAGCTCACTCTAAAATCCAAATATATATAATTCAAGACATCGACTGAGGGTGCTTGATGGAATTTCAATATCAAATTTGAGTTATTGAGATTGGTTTCGCCATTCGGCATCTTCAGGCATTTGAGCGCACGAATGGACTCGAACTCACTCGTGCGCTCGAATGCCTGAATATGCCGAAATGCGAAACCCGGGTCGTTAGTGACAAAATACATGGAAGTGTACAAAATCTCAATAACTCAAACCAAATATATATATTTTGTATTCTGTAAATGTTATTTTTGTCTTAATTTTGGTTGGCCTCCATAGATTATTGATATAAAATTAAACTCGCTCGATCATCATAGAGTTTAGTAGACCGCTTTATAAATATATACTTCAAATACTTTCTCGCAAAACACTACGATTTTTTTTTTAACCCGGAATATTTTATCTGAATCATAGAAAGAGACGCACATGCGCTTTGCAAGTTTGAAAATTGCTGTATATAAGATGGATGAAATTACCATATTAAATGAATATTCATTCTCGTCGCATTGTAGCCTTTTTCAATTTCGCGGCTAAACGGTGCTTTATGATTTATTTTAACACTTTGATGTTTTAATTAATCATACATATTATATCATAATTAATTTATAAATACTCATATTCTTCATTTAAGTATTCGGAACTTTTTGATGAGTAATTGTGACTGCAACCTGTGTTAATAACAATGCAAGTTGAAGTTTTGCAGTTTTAATTTAAGACATCGACTGAGGGTGCTTGATGGAATTTCAATATCAAATTTGGATTATTGAGATTTTGTACACTTCCATGTATTCTGTCACTAACGACCCGGGTTTCGCCTTTCGGCATCTTCAGGCATTCGATCACACGAATGGACTCGAACTGACAGACAGTAAACAGTGTCCAACGTTTATATAGAAGATACAAATACGACAAATATTATTTACGAGGTAAGATATTATACGTCTGAGAGCCACACTGATACCTGAGTTAACATTTCGAGAATTGCTGTAATCCTTATTTTGTAAACAACCCATTAGCAGAGTGGCGAATTGCCGCTTTCCAACTTCTTTTAGAAATACCAGTGATTTTACAATTATAATAGCATTGTGGGTTTCGACGGGATGCAATTCGACGATAGGGCCTGAAGATGCCGAAAGGCGAAACCCGGGTCGTTAGTGACAGAATACATGGAAGTGTACAAAATCTCAATAATCCAAATTTGCAGTTTTAAGTTGATTTTATTTTCACAGAAACGCATCAATAGTTCATCGTACTTTTTATTCTCTTAAAATTGTTGAATGAAATGCTCGAGTACGATTTTGTTTTTGATTCGCTAAACTAATCCTCCGTTCATCAATATTATGTCGTTTTATGAAAATTTTTAATAAAGGAGTTGAAGTTTATTTGCATGTATTCAATTTACAGTATATAAAAATATTTTTAGAATTCATTCAGTCTTTACTTACTCTCTGATTAAAATTTTCAACTTTATTATTTCGCTTTTGTAAGTAACATCTTCATAAAAAATGTATCGTAATAAATATCTATAAATTTATTCATTAACTATTGTACATACTCAAATTTAAGAATAGGAGAAGTTGTAACATTGATTAGGCGCAAAGAGGGGGAAGACAGATATACTATTAACATCACTAATTACACTTGTAGGGAATCCCAAAGCGAGCGAATTAAAGTTGTGGAGGCCTGCTTTCTATTTAAAATTTTATTTACTAAAAATTAACCGCTATAGTTACGTGATGGAATATTTGTAAACCTAAATGTGAATTAAATTGAGTGTTGTATAATATTTAAAGAAATACGTTTTTAAATGGTATTTAAACGTAAAAATGTATCATTGATTTAGCGCCAATCATTACGTTTTCAAACAGCAACATATGGCAGATAGTTAAAAACAAAAATGTAGGAATACTATGCACCAGAATTAGTATTTTTTGTCATTCGGTAATCGATAGAGATATATTTTTGTACAGTATTTCCAATGATCATAATAATAAAATGTATATTTTTTCCGATAACACAACATCTGTGGACGGCATGGTTTCTTTCACATAGGGTCATTTCGCCAGTGGTCGGCCAGTTAAGCGACATTTGTACTTTCAAATGGGATTTTGAGTCAATGAATGATAAATACATATTTTGTTCGCTGTTATTCCATTAAACAAGGGATTAAGTAATGTAACTAACTAAAAATAAAATAGTTATAATTGTACCAAGGATAAAATTATAGAAGTATACAAAAAAATGCCAATTCTCCCAGTGGTTGGCCTTTCGTTGCCCAGTGTTCGGCCATCACTATACTTCATGAATATCGCGAAATAATCTACTGATAGTCGACAGAACAATAAAAAACATAATGATACAAAGCATGACAATATAAAGTATATTTTGCTAGCGATTCCCAGACAAGATGAATTTGTCGAAACTTGCGAAGTAAAAACGTGCTTTTTGTAAAATTGCGTATTGCATCATATAGGTCAGTATAGTGCAGATATACATTGTCAAGTAGCAAGATAACCTACACGAATTTTAAAAACAAAATCTGTTTTTTCAATGCATATTCACTATTATTTAAGTTTTAAGCTCAAAAGGCCGACCACTGGCGACGGCTGACTTTAGGAACACTCGCCCTATATGGTATACCTCGGTATACCCGCATTATTCTGATTAACGGTAAACGTATTATGTATTTCGATACGATATATTGGTTTTACGTGAGTGCTTCTTTTTTCCGAGTTAACGCATTTCAAATCCGATTTATTAACATTCAATTAGTTATTTGCAAAATGAATTGATTTCACGGTCGGCTCTCGTCTGTTAACGAACCCACTATCTCAAGTATTTATTCTCAACTGATTTTTGTTACTTATTATAAAGAGAAAATTTTAAACACTTTTTGTAACATAAACTGATTAACGCTACATCGCCTAAGCCTAAACTATTTTATAGCACATTTAAATCGATACGATTCAGTCTTTATAAATATCTACTACATTGAGAACATTAAATATTTACTGTAAAACTTATATTCTTTGCTAATTATTATTAATTGTATTACGCTCAATCTGGGTAAATTTGGCCCAGTTATGAGGGGTTTTGTATTTTTATGGTTATCCATTGTATTTATGTGAGGAATTGTTCTACATATAAATGAATTGATATATAATGATAGATAAATGGTCATTCAAATCGGGGAACTTTGTCCCACGATATAATCACTGTAATTACTTTAAATTTAGTGATTTCAAAGTCTTGGCAACATTTCTTTATGCTTTCATATATTCTATACATAATTGAGATAGGCAAAAATATACAGCATTTGGTTTACAGATTAGTTATACAACGTGAAAATATGGCTAATCCAATTTATTTCAAGAAAAGTATTTGAATTGTGTTTTATCATTCCAAGGTAACAGCTTACGAATTCAACAATAAAATAAATTTTGTTGCACATTAATTCATATTTTTACCACCAGGGGCTACTCAATACCTTTGATTAGCTAAAAAATATTCGTATGGCAGTATGTAGTATTATCATGGTATTATAACATTGCCCCATGTAGAGGACCAATCTTAGATCGATTTAACCAAACTTACCAAAATTGATGGTATTCTTGACATATTATTTTTTTGTTATGTTTTTATAAATAAACGCATCATTTTTTTATTTCATTATTACATAAATATTACTAATTTCGCTCAGTTGGTGAGTATAGAGCATCATAATAAATACTGGTAAATAAATGTATGTGTCAGTTAAAAAATACTGACTGAATCGGCCAAACCGGACTTGTATTTATAATGTCTTTCCAGCGATGATTAATTTTGTCTATGTATCCTAAATTTCTCTTCACGTCTTAAAAATAGTTTACAAGATTACATCATCAATTTCAATCAAATCCGTAAGTTTTAAATTACTTATTTGCCCACTGAAATAATATGTCAGCAGTGCCGCAGGCGAAATTTTTAATTTTGTAGCTTTAAAATAAATTCGACATTCTTAACTTCTTATCCTTGGCATATTGATAAAATACGACATTTATTAAAAAAGAATTTTACATTCAATTTCCTCAAAAAAAAATCAGCACCGCGACATCATTAATTGTCATTTATTTTTCATAAGCAAAGCGCATTCGTGATATTTAATAAGTAAATATGTGAAACTTGATTTAAAATATTGGGGAATATTATTTTTTAAATATATTTCTTTTTTTAAATCTTATTATAATGTAGTTCTACCTACCAATTAAATGCCAATTTGACCACCTAGTTTCATTATATTATGATACACCCATATTGGTATTTTCTTTATTATAATCATAAATTAACTACGATATTAGTTTCGATATGCGGAGTCCATCTTATTCCGCATTAAAACTATTCAGATAATATTCAAGTCTGTCATTCGATTATTTTGAGAGACGAGTATTAGAATCACTCTCTTCATATTTTGTTCATAACACGGATATGATTTTGCGGTATCTGTGTTAGGTATTTTTACATTATCAATATATATATACACGCCGAATATAATTTGAGCAGACCAGGCCGCCAGTCTGGTTGTGTGTTTACCACGAATTTTACGGTAGCCGTCCGTGCAGACGATACAAGTGGTTCACCATGACGCGATGTCGTTAAGTTTGAAAACCATCAAGCTTCATCGACTTTATTCAATGATAATGTGAATTCTGTTGAAACTCTTGTGTAGAAAATATCTTTATATCAGCGTACAGCTATACAGCTATAGATTCGGCAGTAACTTTGTGGAAATTCATTTTTAATATAAAATTAAAATAGGTAACTTAGTTATTCGTCGTTTTCGCATAACATTGTTCTAGAATGTAGATGATCCACTTTTTAAATCCGTCAAAATTCGTTTCAAGAATGGATCCTGTTTTTGTCTGGGAAGGAGTGCTTCGAATTAACCTGTCAAGGTAATTCTTCGGTGAAAACAAAATCATAAATGAATTTTATTCTTGGCCTTTGATATTTTTTTTGCGATTGCTACACGATCGACTGTTGAAAGGAAAGAGGGTGTACCTTTTAAGGAAAAAACCGTTTATACCACCTACAAATAAATACCTTTAAAATGGCAAGTACTAGGGCATCAACCTAATAGACTAGTATAACCGTACCCGTCATCAACGACGGTGAAATTGAAATAGTGAATGTCTAAAGTAGCATGTACGTGGGAACTGTGTGTCCATTGCATAAAATTTTATTTTATAATATACACCGCTACGCTTAGGTCATGAGAAAATTTCATACCTACATGTGATATGTGATAATAATAACTGTTCGGCCAGAGTCAACGCGTGACGGCGGGGCGGGCGCGGCGCTGAAAACTGAAATGTAGTTTGCGCGTCTTGTCTTGAGCGGTTTTGCATTTCAGTTTCAAACGCCGCGCCCGCTCCGCCGTCGTGTGCTAACTCTGGCCGAGCACTAAAGCGTCTACAGAGTTCTCCGGGTTATTATATGTAAGATATCAATCAAGTCTACATTTACAGTTAATTACATATTCCGTTTTAGATTTTAAAGTACATAAAATAATAGTTCTTGTTTAACATAAAATGATTGTATTAACTAATTATATGGAACAATTGCTCTGCTGGAGTAAAATTAAGTTGAAGGTTATGGACTTGTCTATCAGGCAATAAAAGTCGCTAAAGAAAATATGCTGTACAAATCAAGCGAAATAAACTCAATAAAAGAGCATTCAACAACATTATAATTAGATATAATGATTGTGATTCTACAACTCTTCAGCTCAAAAATTTGATCTATTAAATGTGTTTGAATGCTAAAAAAACATACCGTCGTTTCCATTGCAAACTTGTATATATGTATTATTAATACTGCAAAAATCGCCCTTAAGTGCATTTATATTTGATATGAATTATTTTTTTCCATGTCTGCTCCCAACTTGGAGCATATGATCTTCTAATGGGGGTATCGCAACAGAATCTTTCTATGAGACCTGTTTGTTTCTCAGTTCCTCAACCTCTCTTTTTTCGAAGAGAGTAGGGATAGAAGGATAGAGCTAGGACAGGACTAGTGGTTAGCTAATCGCTCTCGCTTCGCCCCGTGAAGATTAGATCGGTGCGAGGGAGTTTTAGACATCACAAACACTCCATAAATCGATTGAAATATCAATGTATGAAATTGTCCGCACCGGGAATTGAACCCGTAGCCGTAGCCGACGTCACCAACTGCACAACGGACGCCGACAATTAATTGCGTTTTTTTTATTTGTATTTTAATTCGATAAAGGTATTCTTTAATGTTTTTTCGCTCCTTTGAAAAGTTGAAATTTTGCAAATATGCATTTTTGCAATGGAAACGACGGTATAAGAAATTTCATTCGTAATTAAAATTATTAACCGTGATAATTGCAATTTTCAATTTGTTAAATATGTATTGATCATTATTCTGTAACGTGTTTTAAAACTCGGCGACCCGTTGATATTCGCGCATTGTATAGCGTGCACGCAGTCGCCCGGCTTTTGGCCACGGCTCGACGGTGACTCAGTCCGCCTTCATGAGTCGGCCGGTTCGCCGCCAACCGCATTTGTGTTCGATCTCCCGATACCAACACATCTCCCGCTGTTACTTATACTTCGCGTACCGTCGAAAACTTTCGGGTTTCGCGCTGTCAATTTCCACACGCGTTCATCTTACCAGACGGATTTCATCCGCAAATTAAACTCGCCTAAATATAGCCAGTGATTGATCAACTTGTTCTAATTGGTACAGTTTTTCGCTGTCAAAAAGTCGTGAGTTCATCTGTTAATATTGTGCTATTTTTTTTTATCGTTTCTGTGACTTTTGTGGTTAGTGATTGGTGTGTGTGGGTGTTAATCTCTTGTATGACGTGATGTGAATCTCGTGAAATGTCCCATTTTTTGCCAACACACAGGATATTTTATCCACATCCATACAGTTGTATTCAATATTTTTTTAAGGATACCACTAGTAATTATTATAACGGAAATGCTCGACATAATGTCACTATTTATATATATATATATCGATATTTTTTATGAAACCGCAAAATCTTAGTTAAACAAAATGATTGTTCACGTATTACTAAAGAAAAGATTCGAAGATTTGTATTACTAAAGATTCGAAGAAGACAAAGCGAAGTTTCATCGTAGTTATCAAATGCTTTTCTTAATTTAACGTTAAAGCGTACATTCGAGAAACCCATCCCTAAACATTTATCGGCACCCCTTCAAACATTAGTCATTGCACTTTGGATTGGTAAACAAAACAGTTTTCCCCGTCGGTACTATCTTTTCTATCTGAAATTATTAGTTGAGACATCGTCCAATCAACAGTATTTGTAAATACTTTACATAATATTACTTACGAAGAGTATAACTATATTATAATACCGATTACTTAACGAATGATACACATTTCTCTGTTTTTATTCATCTGTATTTCACATATTTAATTTAGTACAAAGAAAATAAGGTATCGATAAACAAAGACTATAGCAATCATACTGGTTAACCGCAAAAGCTATATGTACTATATCGGCTATCATGTTTCAAATTGATTCTTCCAGTACGTCGTAGATCGATAAAGATATTATAACATACAGTATGGTCCACATTACAAAATAAATATATTTTGAGGGCGTGATTCTCTTAACGAATGATAATTTTCGATTCTAAAAAGAATTAAAGTAAATTATTTATTACTCCAATTAAAATGTAAACACTACAATATTATGATTTGAATTTGTAGATCATTAATCGAACTATGTAGTATTGAAAGTAATTAATTGTTAACAACTTCTTTCCAAGTATGTCAAGTATTAACATATTTGTGATCAATAGCCACTAGTAATAAATAAAGAGGGTTATTTAATCCTAATTAATGGGCATCAAAGTCAAAGTGATTGTAATTTAGGTGAAGTTTACTTCCCCATTCTTCATTTTAATTTGATTGTTAATGATCAAAGCATTAATACAAACTCATTATATTTTCCACGTATACTTTATTATAAATGACGTTTGGTTTTCAATCTTAGACATTTAGCTAATGAAATTGTTAGAGTAATATTATCGTAGACGTTGTGGAAGTTTAATTTAGTATTAAAGTATTGATTTGAATCTAATGGTCTATGTGTGTATGATGTTTGCTCAAAATGACAGTGATTCTTATATTAACAATATACTACACATTGGGAACGGACTGCGGTTTGCGAAATGGTAAAACATGTGCTCAGTGGAGCAAGTTAAAGAGTATTTTAATAAGGCGCCATGTTTCCATTCAATATCACCCGAGGTATAATTGCAGGAAAAAAACCATCAACATATCTGCCAATCATTAACAGATGGTTGGTTATTAACATTTCGTTTTTGTAAATCTAATCAATGATCATACACTATTCTTAGATCAATATCAAAGATTGATTATTGCATTGTGCTCGTTTGAACCGTGTTGTTTCGTACCTATTGTGAAAACTACGAAATATGCTATTTTTTTTTATCGAGTCATAGAAGATGACACGCTTCATTTGGTATTTATCAGGAGAAAACGACCCAATCTGATAATAATAATAGTGTTACATCCATACTCCTAAATTTTTACATTTTTTTTTTATCAAAAATTAACCACGTGTATTTTTTTTTGATGCAAGGCGAAACTCATAAATTACTTTGCATGTTTTATTGCAGTCCCGTTTAGTTGTAAATCAATTAATAGAAATGCGTCCAATCGTCTATATCGCCATTCTGCATTTTATCTATTTATGTTTTGTTATATATACATTATATTATTAAATATTATCCCTTTATTTATAAAATTATAAATTTATTTTAGATTTTATGTACACACCTTACTGTCTGATTTGTTATGAATCATGGTTATGAGTTGACCTTTGAACTCTGGTATTTAAATCATAACCGCAACGAATCTGGGCATTAGTCATCTAAAATTTAAACAATCCTACTGATAGTAATCTAGAGAGTCAATAAAATATTAATATTTTTGTTTTTTCCTTTTCTCGCGGTAAATACTTGCATGCATTTATTGATTTCAAATTCTTACTAGGGTCTGTGATCGAAACTTAAAAATCGTTTATTTGTGAACAAGTTTTATAGCAATCGGATCAATAGTATAGGAATGCATACGGGACAAACATACAAGCAAACGTTCATTTACATATAGATGATCTGATTTTTTTCGCTGTTGAAATAGAGCTGTACCAGTTTTCTTAATTGAATTGGCAATAACTTAGATGTTCTTAGTTTACAATAAGGCTAAATATATCAATAGAGTGATTATATTTCTGAATGATACTTGTATAAAGAGATTAATGCATTGGTATGTTATACCTAATTGACATAAATTGTCACAAACCAAATTGCCATACCTGTATTTATATTCCTTAAATTGCTTCTATAAACTGTAGTGTGAGGAGACTATGCTCTTGAGCTATAAACTAAATATGATTCTTATAGCAAAAAGGATTTTTTCCCTTCAATTCGCTTTGTTGTTTCGGATAATTTAAATTTGTTGAATAACAAAAACACGTAAAAACTCGTCACATTTTTTAGTTATCATATTACAAGCAATTTTTATTTCGTCACGTTGGCATTACGTAAACTCTGATCCAACTTGAAAACATGTTGCTCTGCAAAAAAAAAACAACAAAACGAAAAGATGACAGATTTTATTATATTTATCTGTGTAAGAAACAATATTATATGGACTGGGAAAATGTTTCAGTCATCATTTGCCGATAAAGCTTGTTTCGCAAGTCACGATACGAACTATTGAAAAGTAATGTATATTTTATAGTAGTTATCATGTACATTGAGTGACACACCCTGTTTTTTTTTTTTGTTAAGTTTAAGTTTCATTAGGGTCCATAACTGAAATCGTCCAGCAGTAATGACAATGATTCGGAGAAATCGGCCCGACTCTTGTCGCGAAGGGCGCTCGTTCAATAGCCGGCGGGCACATTCGCTAAACGAGTCTATTTTTGACGGAAAGGGGTGGCTCCGACGATGCGGCAGTCCTTTTAATTTTATATGTGAATAGTCGATTGCGAGTCTCCGAGCCGGGCAAACCGCCGGCCCTCGTGGCCCGCGCCGGTGACATTGTGAATTGTTTTTGTTTGTTTTGAATTTGACTTAATTTAAAATCGTCTGTCGTGTCACTTGCATTATAACTTAATTACGTATTTACGTATTTTGAAACATTAATCAAATCATATATTTTGAATATTTCTTTATGGGCGAATTAGTTAAATTACATAAAAAATTTCAGCTATAATTTTCACTAATGAGTATGTATTGTTTTTGAAACACATTTTTCAGCGTTCGAGTTTATCATGTTTAATCATATACATCTTTAAATGATCAATATCAAGTCTATGACTTTTTTAAAAATAATTTTATGTCGTTCACTGATATTGGTTAATCGTTTTGTATTTTTCCATCCATAAGTAATCCTTCCATGCTTTGGTAGCAAATCATTAAAAATGTCATTACGATAACTCACGTTTTGTAAATTGCGTTACAAAAAAGTATCACTTTTCGTATTGTGCTATTCATACATTTTGACTGTCAAATGTGACACGGCACACTTATTCGTCTGATAAATCTTTCAGGTTATGAGGCTCTATTTGTGGCAAGTTCACGCGATTATTCTTTAGTATTAGGTTGGAACATAATTTATGTGAGGTTTTCACATTCAAATAGTTTCAATGCTATCCTAAATAATATTATTGATATTGAATACACATTACTAATGATTTGAATGCTGTTTTAGTATCGTGGATATAAAAAAATTGTGCTGACCATAAGTATTACATTGTCTATCTTTTCGATAACTCTAGGATTCCAGCGACAGAGGTCGCTGGGTATTATTATTGTATAAACGATCTGCGTAATATTTTCTATGAATTCAACCGCTAATTTGTGGGATTTTGTTACTTTGTATAGACGTACAACTTTTGTGTCAGATGCGTTGCCCGTATTTGGCCCGTTGCAGAAGAAACCACAACTTCCTTTACACAAATTCTGTTATTTAAAAACTACTATAATTTGGTATTGAAATCCTTGGTTGTACTATATTTTTACTTTTAATTTGATCAGGGCCGGTTATGTATATTTTAAACCACGTTTGTTCACAATTTTAATGTTCAATGTTTGCTTCGTAGAACGTGTAAGGAAAGGATGCGAACTAATGACCGCTGTATGACCACCCGGCTACAGAATCGATAAAGCTTATAAATAGCATTGCCCTTCTGCGTTTTGCATCTATCTTAATTATATTTAAAAAAATCGACTGTGGAATCGAAAAAAGACGTAACCAACACACAGAACATATTGTGTACAGCCCAAACCACACGTATATTAAATTGTATACCTTGTTGTAAGGAGGGATAAATCATGTTGCCTTTCTACAGTCGATATATTATATATTTATATATAAATATACTGTATTAGTACGTTTTGTGTGAGTTATACACAATATTTTGTGGTGTGTGTTACGTCCTTTTTTCCTTTATACAGTCGAAATGGAATACAAAGTACTAACTAACTTATGCTTTCATGCGGTGTTTTCAAAACCCCTTAATATTAGTATTTTATTCGATTGTTTGATGATTTCACAAAGTTATACAAATTAAAGACACTTTTTATAATTAAGTGGTTTCCGCTCATTATAAAACATTTTTTTTTAAATATAATACCTTTCCAACAGGAATTTTCAGTGTTGACAGTTGACACCATAAAAGTAATATTTTAATCTCTATTATTCATAAATTACTCCTGAAACAAAATGTGACAAAATTCCCTTTAGTGTTCTTTCGTGAATAGTGTGTACGATGCATGAAAAGTGCGTGTAGCTTATGAAGTAAGCTTCGATGTTATAAAATAATACCGGTCAAGAGTATACGCCATTTGTACCAGTTTGGTTGCTGGGTACCTATGTATGACCGATACCAGTTTGAAACGGCATCCGAGAAGCAAAAACCTGTTGATCGGTAATATTCGTTTCATAATAAGAAGTATTGTGTAATGTAATGGCTTTGCTATTTATTTACTCTATTATTTATATAAAGAGCTTCCACTCATAAATATATCGACGGTGTTTTGGCCAATTGATGTAACCGAAATTGAAATTGTTCAGGAGAGAGTAAAACCTGTTTTGATCGAAAATATTATTTGATGAGTTGCTATATGAATCTTTGAAATGCACTCCTGTAAATTCTCATGTTTGCAGATACGGCATTATACGTAGGGAGTGTTGATATAATAGTCGCTTACCTCAAGTAGGGGGGGGGGTCAGAATTTTCAAACCTTAAGCCAATGTAGAATGATGTTTGCCTTTCAAAAAGTAGTAAATTTACACTGTTTGGCCACGACCTGTTACTTAATCTTTAAATAACAGGTACAATCAATAACTCATTTTCGTATTTTTGAGGGTTACATCAATTGACCAAAACACATCATAAATATGATAACTATTCACAAATTCCGCACGTTTGATCGAAATTATCAAAAATCTTTTCATTTACCACTATTGGTAGAACTCTAACATGGTAAGGCACCATTACCAAAGTATCTAATTTCAAAAGAATTATGAAATATTTTAATCCATAACTACTTTTTACTCAGTCGCTCAACCCCTCTTTTTCAAAGAGAGTTAGGAAAGAAAGTTTGCGCTCGGATAGCACTTGTGGTTAGTCAATCTCTCTTGTTACGCCCCGTTTTTATTCATAATCATAAATCAATTGAAAAATTAATTTGTGAAACTTTCCGTACTGGGATTTGAACCCGTGACATCCGTAACCGATAGCAACGACGTTGACCACAACACCGATCCAAATTATACAATAGTATACTTAACTCTAGTTATGTACGTGCTAAAAAACTATGTCGAAAATATAGATCTTTGTCGTCATTAATATTATTTCCTTAAGCTTTCGCTAAGAATTCTATACCAGTAGAGATTTTTTTGATGAATCATTGTAGGAATATTATATATTTTATTATAATATTAGTAAAATTAACGATACATTCAGAAAAATGATAAAAAACATGGAAGGTTTAATTTTGTATTCAAATTAACCATATATTTAGTTAAATTAATAAAATTATAATCATAAATAAAAAATTGCAAATTCCGTCACGATCACTTTCTTAAAAATACTTTGTTATACGATTTTGTCAGACATCAAACCTCGATAACCTACAATAAACCCTAATCACGGCGTAAAGCATTTCTGAAAAACAGGTGTAAACTCTTTGCTTTACAGGCTTGAAAACTTTACTATTTTCATTTAAATAAAAATGCAGCAGTGTAAACAAATACCTTGATTGTGCAATTATTAAAAGAAAGAATTTTTATTTCGACATTTCATATTTTTTAGGCGACGGAAAACGATTCACGATTTTCGCGGAGTGACAGAAAAACCTACTTAATCGCCTGAATCTTTCTGTTGTCTCGTTTTATAGTTGTGCAAAAACAATGTTAATTACTACAAGTTGATGTTAATGTATGTCGGAATACCTAATTAGAATGGAAGTACCCTTTAGGGAATTCTATACAGCTGATTTATTCAGCTTAGTTTCTACCCTTTAACTTCCAACAATCAGTCCTTGATTACTGTACAAAAGTTCGGTGTGCCTTTAGTCCGCAGACACGAATTTAAAAGCGTTTTGAATAAATTATCCGTTTGCATTGCTGCGAAGAAGGGTTTTAGTAAACAATGGACTGCCAAAGGATAAGTCGAAAAATTATTGGCAGCCGCGGGCTAAAAAATTGAGAGTGCCGGTCTTTTTCGTACACCCAACTCCCATAATAACAGCCTTCGTTGTTTCGGACCGTAAAACGTTTGCCAAATAAAATAAACGGATAACTTATGTCCATGATACATTCAAGGTGTGCCAAGAATCTTTTGAAATCGAAAATGAGTAATTGTATCCAATAGAAATACAAAGTTGTCCTCATAGGATATGATGTTTATGTAATTTTAGAGAATAAGGTTTGACTTGTTGAATGAATCGTATTTTTTTAAAATTAATACAATTGATAAATAATACCAAATGTAAATTTCTTCTTATTTATCTCTGTTTAAATCTCTGTCAAATGACAGTTAACAATATAGTCAACATTTTCGCTGGATTCGGCGGTAACTTTGTGTAATTTCATTTTTAATTTCAAATTTAATTGGAGCAAACCACATGTTATTTCCCCTGGGATTTTCACCTCCAATTAGTACACTAGTAATTAATTTTGTGATTACTAGTGTTATAGTAATTAGTATTATCATTATTTGTGTCTTACCCCTTCCCCACGACAATAGAAGAAAAAAAACCCACCCGACCCTTTAATTTTAATTTAAAAATTAGAATCATTGTTTACCTTAGACATCAATAATCTTGCTATATGGTTAGTCTAAAGATGTTTCTTAAAGAAGCGAAACGTGTTACATTTTGTAACACAGCCAATGAAATATCGCTAATATTAAAAGGCTTACAATTTATCACTTTTATAAAAATAGTTTTCACTTAAAACAAATACATTCTACAAAAAACAAATTCTTTCACCCAAAATAATATGATCCCACATAATAAAATATATTTATACATTGAAGAAATATATTACACTTACGAAAAAATATTTTTACATAGATAAAATAGTTTTCACTCAATATAGATACTTGCACTTTGAAATCGATAGTTGCACGATACTGTAATGAAATGTCAATTATTCTTCTACCCTATATTAGGTTGCCTATATTGTCTTTGCTCCACGCGTTAGAATACATGACACAAACCAAACCAGACCAACCCTAACATAACCTGCTACAACTTAACTCACTTTGTTAAAAGAATCCGTGACTAAGTGGAAACTATTAAAATCAAAGTTTGACTGTACTTACGTGTAAGTTAATACTTTCTAATCCAAAGTGCAAACTATCCAAATAAAAGTTCAAGTGTACCAAGTGAATACTATCTAACACAAAGTGCAATTATTTATAAGCAATATATTAAATGACTTGATCTGCATTGACTAATATGAATGGCGAATGTGATTCTTGGCTAAAAATATGTTGACCTTAAATATTATTTAAACCGGGTTATAAGATCAATACCATCGCCACCTGCTTATGAAAAAAACAACTGTCAATCCGATCGAAGATGTGGGCAGCTTGGTCAAATTCCTCCGTCGATAGTGATGCTTGTATTTCTTATTGGTAAACTGCCGTAATTAAACACTGTTTTATTGGTAGTATTAAATGATATTTTTGGTCATACATTATAAACAATTCTCAAACTAACTATTTCGTAAAGGTAAAGGTATGAGTCGATATATATATAAAAAATAATGTTTTATGTTTGACTGATTAGGATATTACTTTTAATGTGTTAACTGTCAACTCTTGGTGGAAAGACATTATATTTTAAAAAATAAAACACAATTCGTACTGCTTCGTACTGCATTTGTACTGCTTCCACATGTTTGTATTGATCTGGACCGGTTTCGCTCATCACGAGCATTATCAACTGATAAAAATACAAACATAACAGGCCTATTTATATAAAATTGAGTGTGAAAAATTAAGGTATATATAAAACAATTGGTTTATGAATGATTAGGATATATAAATGGGAAAATTGAAAACATTACAGGCATGCATTTTGATCAAAATAAATGTATGTAACGTAGATGTGAGAACGCTGTCCAGCGATAAGAAACAACGGGTTTGATAAATGACTGGATCAAATTTTAAATATTGTTTTTGTTTTTTGTATGTATCTTGGAGTTGATCTCGAATTACTTTCTATGTGATTGTTCAAGAGAATTAAGAATACTGCTTGCAAAAATAGTAAAAAATAGTGTAAAATAAATATTTGATGTAGACAAACAAGTAAATAGCACTATTCCATTCTCATTATCACCACGGTTGATTATCGTAACATTAGTTTTTTTCTACAGTCTATCGAGAACACCCTATATTCAAGCGAGTTTTTATTTGACATGCATCCGTTTCATTTCGTTTAAACCGTTAAAAAAAGTAAGAAGAACTTTTAAACAAATAGCGAAACGACATTAATTAAAATAAATACTTTAGCACATCCTCCACTTTACAACTGTGTCGACTATAACATACGGAAACAATTTAAAAAATAATGTCATTTTGGTGTCGCCTTTATGTTCTGTTGGCGAAAGCCTCCAACGAACGGGATTTTTGTTATTGCCACGAACTTTTTTCTTTTGAAAATTATTCGCAATTAATTCGCGATTGCCCACGCCATCTTTTTATTTAAATAATTAAAAGGCCGTTCGCGAACATATTTCAGTGTTTTCCTATCTCGTCCACGCAATTGTGGCTCTTTTGTATTAAACTTTTAACGATCAAGATATAACGGCTTAAACGTTGGGACTATTTTAAACCTTCACAGTAAATATTGTCTTTATTAGGTTATGCTAATATCAAATTACTATTTGTAATAAACTTAGACGGAAAGAGAACATTGTATACCACTCATTCTTGTACCCATAATGAGACTATAGGGGACCTGCAATGCCGGCTCCCCGTTTCCTGTATATTAGTATTTCTAGGGTGGGCTCTGACACTACTGAAGTCTTTCTATCCCTTTCCCTGTCTGACTTAAGATTCGGTTGGCTATTGATTATGAAATACTGAACTCAGGTTTAGGTGTTCAGTGACCATAGGGGTTCAATTCTTATCAGAAATTGTTCGTAATGTGAGATTAAAATTCTAATTGCCACATTGCAAATTATTTTCAAATCGTAGGAATCACTGATTTAAAATTTTATATGAACAATTTCCTTCCGGCGATTTTTTTTGTTTCATTAGATTTGAACGATTATTTTATCACGTAATAATTTAAACTGAAAAACTAAAATTAAACATGAGATTTTGGCTATTTTTTAGTATCGTGTACCCATGTGACAGTGTTTTTCCAGGGTTAAATTGTTCATATTTAATTTCAAATATTCGAATGCGATATTTGACGGATTTGAATAGTGCCCAAAAATTAAATAACAGTAGAACCCATCAAAAAAATACCGTATTGTCCATATTTGATTAATTTACGACCTTGAGTGTTATTCGAAATGTCACCATAATACATCTTTTTGTGTGCAATTTTTTTATCACATCTTAAATTAAATAACTTAAATTATTTTACTTTAATCGGTTTAGTCTTATAGTAATATAACCGTGCTGCGATTACCGTTTAGCTGACATAGCCGATCATCTAAATTCTTTGTGCGAAAGTTAAGAGCCAAAGAAACGAAGATGTGTTTTGAAACAGCACGCACTGTTTTAAAGCATTAAACGACATGTGTTGTTAGACTTCTGGCCCACGAGCTAAAATAATATCGCATCAATACAATTTCATTCTAAAGAATTATTTAGATTACATATTCTTAACTGTGTCAAATTCTTTGACTTATTAATTTCCATTTAATTTATTACTGTTCAATGATAATCCGTCATGGAGGACGTTATAAAAGATCACGAAAAAACTCTGTGAAGTTAATTTAGATATTCGAAATCTTATATTATATCATTATATATAGAAATAATAGCTACAGACTAACAGTTAATCAAGACAAATAATAAGTATATAGGTATTTTAAAAATTAAACACAATTTGTTTTGTACTACTTTCAAATTTTTATATAAATCAGGACCGGTTTCGCATATCGTGAGCATTATCAACTCGTGTACACAACGGTGGATTTATACAAAACGAATTGTGTTTTATTATTAAAATATAATGTCTTTCCATCACGAATTGACAGTTGACAGTGTTGATACTTTAAAAGTGATATATACGTATTCTAATGTTATTGTTTTAACTCTAATGGATACCTAAATAATGAATTTATTCAACCCATATTTTTGACTGGTTTCTAAAAGAAATAATGTATGGTGATCATTGATTTAAAAATCATCATTATAGTTTTGCAATTAATTTTGTGTACAGATCTTCTTAAGATTTCAAAAACTGTTTCACTAATAATTCGACCAATTAGTTATTGTACTATTTTACTTATCCACCCAATTTATGAGCGTTTAATTTTACAAGAAAATAAATATTTATCTCGAATGACATATCGACATCAAGCGAGCCACGTCTAGGAAACAGCTATAACCAAAAGAAGAAAATCCTTATCGCATTAAATACAGTTTTATTTTTCAGTTAGCAAACTGATATTCAATATCAAAAACCATCCAAACCATCAAGCACCCTCAGTCGATGTCTTAAATGATATTCAATAGCTAATTTATCAATACCATTACCTCATAATTTACATCAGCACAGCTACTGATATTCATGTATCCCACTCAAGTTCATTCAATTGGCAGACATTTATTTATACATGTAATTAGTCAATATTATAGATTTTTTAAACCGTTAGTTAAAAATAAAAATGCAGTCACTATTTTCGTTGCTATTTTTTATTAAACCGTTCCCTACCACCTAAACGATGCAAACAACATGGCGAAAGCGAGAACGATTAGCTAACCATTAGTCCACATTCTTCTATCCCTACTCTCTTCCAAAAAAAAGTGGTTGAACACTCCTGTTGAGATCCTCCATTAGGAGGCCATGTGATCCACATTGGGAGTAGACATTGTTTTAAAAATCAAATGATAAATTTCAATCAATCGATATTGGCTTTAAGAAAAGGTTCACAATTCTTCATTTCCAATATTTGAATACAGTTTGCCATTATCGCATCACGCACATATTGCTAGACATATTTTTTCTTAATGTCACTTGCTAAGTCCATAAATCCATATTTGTACGTGCATCCATGAAATCACGCTATGTTGTCCCAAATTAACTTCAAATATTTAATTAGCGGACCGCGTGTTTTATCCGTCCAATGCTATATTTAATGTTTGTCTGATTTTTCATCGTATTCCTTAATAATTCACAGTCAGTTATTATAACAGTAAACATATCGATAGAAATTTAGAAAATAATGCATGACATGTAAATAAAAGTGGTCACACTTTTCCACTTGTAATATTTAACATGCAAATGCAAAATAAAGCTTTCTTTGGTGTTAACATATTAACTGTTATCATCGCCAGAAAAAAAAATATATTTCTATTACGATTACCACCATCCCCCCAAGAGTTGACACTTATCTCTCTACGGTAGATTAGTTCCTCAAAATAGCCATGTAAGTAATTCTCACCAGATTAAATCTTGTGTAAATTGGATTAGAAGATATTTATTTCACATTATATCCACGGAGTTTTGGCCAATTGATTAGCATAGGCAATTGTAACTCTCAAAATAGAAATTGTTCAGGAGAGAGTAAAAACATATGCCGAATTGTGTTATGAATCTTTGAAATACACTCCTGTAAATTCGCATGATTGCAGATACTGGATTATACTTAGGGAATGTCGATACAATAGTGGATTACATCAAGTGGAAGGATCATAATTTTTAAACCGAAAACAAATGTGAAATGATATTTCCTTTCCAAAAAGGTCAATTTATTTTTCTAATTAACATCATTTGGCCGAGACTTGCTATGTCGTCTTTAAAATGAGATTCAACCATTATATTATTTTCGTATTTTTTGAGGGTTAAATCAATTGACCATAACTCGGTCGATTATAGTAATATACGCCTAAAATAATTACTGTGTAATTCGAGGATTGGTGTATTAATGCGAGCGGCAACTCCTTAGCAATCCTCAACTAGGAAGTAAATGGTTTATTACTTCCCCAACACTAAATTTTAAAAATAATAAAACAGATTCTCAATTTGCTAACCACCTCTTGGAAGAAGCCCACAACATAAGCGCTAAATCAGCTCCGATATACTTACATTTGTGTGAAAAATGCCTTAGGCTTAATCTTTTGGAACAACTCGAAATTCATAGATACGTTCATGACAATAATCTCCTTAATGACCAAACAAATATTAACCCATCACCCTTACTTAAACCATTACAAAAAGCCCATTTAATTACGTATAATTAGTAAAATTTAAATACATTTATTTTAACGTCTAATTAATTAACACCACATCAGCTCCTTTTCTATAAACACAATTAGTTCCTTGAATGATTTAATTTTAAAATAAACATTATGGTATTTGAATACGTGAGATGACATGATATTGTCTATCTCTTCTAAACAGTATATATAGCTAAGCAAAAATGAGTTAAAGTATAGTTCTGACGACTACTTAAAGCCGGAATAGCTATCAACTACCTGATTAAAATTTTGTAGAAATAAATACTCTGTTATTTTATCCTACTAAATTTTCACACTAAATGTTTAATAATTGATGTGTTTTGTATAGATGTTTGCGATCCGATAATATCTAATTATAAATTATCTAAGGATGCTTCTCAATAAATTGTCAACTGTGTCACTGTAAATTCTAAATACAATAAAGCTAGTGTTGGTATGCGTGCAAAGTTAGATTTTCAATAATTTTTCCATTTTTTGTTTATCACAAAACAGTGATGTATAATACAATCTGTGTCTTATTTCGATGATTGATATTCAATCTATTGCTCATGTTGTCAATTTTTGATTATAAGCATTTTTTTTGTTTTCGCAATTTTCTTCGTGATTTATTTCTGTTCGTCATTGCGATACATACAATGATCCCAAATACCGATTTCATCAAATTTTTTGTATTTACATGACTGATCAAGTGAAACTTTATTCACCAATAATTGTAAACCAGTTTTAGTTATTGAACAATTTCAATTTAAACATTTTCAACTGTTGCTGAACAACTGATCTAATCCGTTATCTATATTATAAATGTAAAAATGAATATTTGTTTGCCCTCTATGCGTTCCTATACCATTCATTCGATTGCGATGAAACTTTGGTGAGTTGTTGTGTACCTGCGAAGGTTTCTGAAAAAAATAATCAAATAGGTATAAACAGCGACATCTTGGGAATCCTTCTGATTTATTCGTGTACGCACCAGACGGAAAAAAAAGGATATTATGTATCCAATAACACAGAATTAAAACGCAAACACTTTCTTTCTTTGAGTGGTATTACAACGCAAGCCGCGTAATCGCTAGTTGTTGATACATTAAAAATCTGTAAACTTTACATAGTTAGCTGTTTTCGTAACATATTACTATGTCTTTTCACTAATTATTTATTAACTTTATTTATTATTGAAATAATGACGCATCGTTTCATATTGTATCCGTTAGCTTTTTTACTAATCGAAACCACCAGTGGAAATACAGTAGCTCAATAATAATTGTAACGCTATTTTTTTTCAATTTGATAAATGATTACGAATTTATCAAGTCATTCGATTTAATTATAGTTTTCGGTGTGTTTACAATTGCTGGAATCGATCTGTCTTCCTTGTGAGCGCCATCTTACACGAGAAAGTCTAGTAGTAAAGAATTTGGCAAAGCACGACAATCATAATAATCTCTAATCATTTTAGAAATCCGCGATTACATCTGCACAGATGGTTGGCGATGCAAAGTCATCTTAACTTTTTGCTGCACATTCATTAAATTCGCATTGGTGTTTTTCACTTGAAATTATTATTTTGTGTAATTTGTGTTTTAACTGCTGTTTTTTTACATGGAAAATTTACAATCATTGATAAGATTTCTAGCAAAATGAAGTAACTGTATTTGGTTGGATAATGTGGGTAATCACTGTCAAAATTGAGAGTCTTGTATAGTTTTAGAAAGATTTTTATTTCTATAATAAAGAGCTCTTTAGCGTTTCTTATCCTTATCATTTCCCTCTTTATAACAGTACAATTATTCAACACACTCCTAAGTAAAAACGAAATTTCAGTTTACACTACTTACTGCTCAAATGTATTGTATGCTTGAAATTAAAGCTATTTTATATTAATAATTTTAATGCAGAATAGCTCGGATAGAATTACGCAAATAATATTTAAAAAAATATAAAATAATTCATTTGTACTACGTACACATATTTATAATGATCAGGACCGGTTTCGCTTATCACGAGCATTATCAACTGATTATTTAGCATTATCATCAGTTGATAATGATCGTGATGAGCGAAACCGGTCCTGATCATTATAGATATGTGAAAGTAGTACAAATTAATTGTGTTTTATATAATTTAAGACATCGACTGAGGGTGCTTGATGGAATTTCAATATCATATTTTTGGATTATTGAGATTTTGTACACTTCCATGTATTTTGTCACTAACGACCCGGGTTTCGCCTTTCGGCATCTTCAGGCATTCGAGCACACGAATGGACTCGAACTGGAATGCATGGAATGCACTAAAATACATGGAAGTGTACAAAATCTCAATAATCCAAATTTAATTGTGTTTTATTTTTTAAAATATAATGTCTCCACCAAGAATTGACAGTTAACACCTTAAAAATGATTACGCAAATAAAGTAATAACATGTATCTCTCTTTCCGGTGGCTTTACTTTAGTTAATTCAGTAAAATATCTCTCATTGATCATATGCCAGGAACTGGCACTGGCGAACACCGGCAATTTATGATAGACCTATAAAAGTATGATTTTTTATCCATTTTATCATCTTTACATCTTGAATTGGCTCTGGTATCGGCAAACCTTTTGTCATTTTCTTTCCCTTTCTCAATTGCAGTTGTATTCTTCATATTTATTAGGTGTATGCCTAACGCGAAGTTCTCCGCTGCTTCGTATTTCATAGATGAATTCAGAGTTTCACCTTTTTATTAAATGGATTGGCTGTTGAATTTTTTATATTAAATCCAAAATGTCACTGAAAATTAACAAAAATGTCTTAAAGCAAGACTTGGTTATTTATACTAAAATATTGTAGCTTTACTTCACTGTGCTGAGCTTTCATAATATTTTATTTTTCTTTCGTAACGTGGCAACGCATTCACCGTTTTGCTAATATTTTTCCGTCGCCTTTGTTAACATTTAAAGCTCTCTCGGTGAGTTTTTTCTCAACTGTGTATACCACATAAATTTTCTGACTTACGGGCTGGACATAAATTCAAACCTTTATTAATAAACCTCTTAAGAGTTCGTTTTCACACCTGCGCAGCTTTTGTAGTGCGGTCAGTTAATAGCATGAGGATTTCACTGAAAGCTTTCTCCGGAACATTTTATTTATTGCGAAATAAAAATAATGTACTTCCTAAACACTATAACTTATAAATCAAACATTTAACTGACGTACATTAAATGCCGATAATCTGTCTTCAATTCAATTGTTGGTGAAGGCGTTTGACTAAATTTATTATTAGTGTATATTGACTATATTCCCATTAATTTTACTAACTATTAGTCTACCAACTCTCTCGCATAGGGTGCAATGTTCAAAACCCGTTAATAAACTCCTAATAATATTAGAATACAAATAAACTATGTGTTTTGCGGTTATTGTATATTTTTTTATTGATAACGCTTTGGCACAAGGACGTGGAACTAATTACCACAAAAAATACGCACATATAAAACGTTTATCATCTTATTTTATTTTAACAACAAAATGCATTGGATAAAATTCTTCATTGAAGTTCAGTGACAGTACCCAAACAAAAATGAAACCAGCGTACGGCATGGCTTTTTATTTTTTTGGTGTATTGCTATCATTTGCAGCGGATTTCTGTTTCCGGTTCCCACCGATTATATAAACGCTTCGGAGATTCACGCTTCCTGTCACCAAAGTGTCGAAATTCGATACTCTTACGATACTATTTTGGGTATTGATGTGCAAGTGTTGCGTAAAAAACATATTTTATCCTAATATAATGGAGTTCTACCAAGTAAATTCCAATTCAATCATATTCAACATATTTCATTTTATGACATTAAGGGACATAAAAACAATGCAGTATTAATTACTTCTAATCGAATCATAAGCCGTTTTGTAGTCACTTACTCTGAAAAACACGCTTTTTATAATAAGAAAAACTAATTTGATTTCTAAATAAACTGTTATAATGTCTTAAAATTTTAATGCTATCATCAATTTAGGTACGTTTATCCATCGGACTAAGATTGGCCACTACATGGGAAAAGGTTTGACATTATGCTGTTATGATACCATGATGATACTAATGCCATATGAATATTTTTTAGTTAAGCAAAGCTATTGAGTATCCCCTGGTGGTAACAATATGAATGAATGTGCCACACAATTTGTTTTGTTTTTCAAATTTGAATTATTGAGATTTTGTACAGTTCCATGTATTGCCATGTGCAAAATCTCAATAATTCAAAATTGATATTGAAATACCATCAAGCACCCTCAGTCGATGTCTTAAATTTTAATTTGTTTAATTTAAGACATCGACTGAGGGTGCTTGATGGAATTTCAATATCAAATTTGGATTATTGAGATTTTGTACACTTCCATGTATTTACATGGAAGTATTTACAAACATGGAAGGGTAGATGGATAAAATACATGGAAGTGTACAAAATCTCAATAATCCAAATTTTATAATTTGTTTTATTGTTGAATTTGTAAGCTGTCACCATAGAATGATAAAACACAAATTAAAAAGTTATCTTAACTTATTATAAATTGGATTAGCCATGTTTTCAATTTGTATTACTAATCTGTAAACCAAATGCTGTATATTTTTTCCCATCTCAATTATGTACAGACTATATGGAAGCACCATGAAAAGTTGCCAAGACTGTATTTAAAGTAATTATTTACAGTGATTATTTGTATCGTGGCCAAAGTTGCCCAATTTGGATGCAAAGTTTGGCCCATCTGGTGTTATCTATATTTATATATCAATTATAACAATAAATCTATTTATGTTAATTGAATTTCATTTTAAGACATTAGTACAGCTCTATGTAGAATAATACCACATAAATGCCATGGCGAACCATAAAAATACGAAACACCCTCAGAACTGGGCTAAAGTTACCCAGATTGACCGTAATATAAAAACATTGAAAATACTGCTATGTAAGCATTTTGTCCAATGCAACATAATTATATTTTTGTCGTGTATCTCATTTTTTCTTCTCATTCATAATGACATCTTTGCAAATACTTCCATGGTTCTCTTTAATAACATACTAAAATCATCTTGAAATCTTACGGGTCTAACCTTATTGTTAAATGGGACCAAAAATCATCTTTACAATCTTATTCTAATATATTTATTCAACATGTGAAAAAAAATATTCCTATATAAAGGGTTTATAAGAATACTTGATGGAAGTAAGATTTGCACTAATTATGGTGGTAGTGGCTAATTACCTCCTAAATAGACGACGTCAGAGAATAACTTGGACAAACACTAGAACCAATGGTTGCGAAATATTTTTGATTGTTATCATTTGTCATGATGATATATTATTTCCGTGATATCACTTTGATATAAACAATATTTCATATGTGACATCACGCAGAATGCAAACCAAAGGAAATGTTGATATCTAGACAGGAAATTAAATTGTGGCGTAGACTTGCTTCTGTATAAGGATTTATTTCATTTTATAGCGATTCAGTTAGCATAAATGATCATTTATTATATTTCATTTCATTTGAAAAATAACAAGCTAGTAAACGTTTTCACGATGATTATATTTATTTATGAGGAAACGACAAAATTCTTGGACATAACTGACACAAAATTTTAATAATTAAAAAAAAGTTTATTTAAGTAATTACATTTTCAAAGACTTCTGAGAATTCATTTTTTAGCCATGTCCGCTTCCAGTATCAAACCATAATAAGGAGTTTTAATAGATTGGGCTTAACGAGAGCCGTCTGTAGATTTTAGAGACGGTGAAGATGAGGCTAGGAAACCTTTTGTTGTTAGATAATCACTCTCTCCTCTCCTTTTCTGACATAAGATTTGTTGAATGGGATGAAAAAAATCAATGCATTTTGATTCATGAACAAATTTATAAGGGTGCCTATTCGGGGATCGAATGCTTGACCTTGCAGCCGACTACGGCAATATCCCTCTAGTCATTACCACCTGCTATTAATTAATTCAAATATTTGTGTTCGTTTACTCGAAGTAAGTTTGTGTTCGCGAATATAAAATCTGTTTCATCAATGTTCTGACAATAGCGCCATGTCGAATTGCTAGCAACATTATTTGACAATTCGTATGGATTATATCAGCGCCCGGGAAGCTATGCCACGCGTGGCACTAGGCGGCACGTGAAGGGATTTTTAGCGGCACGTTTCGTATAGTGTGTATTATTCTAGTCAAGTAAAATTGTCTTACAATATATTATTGAGTGTCCAGTACTTTGAATTATCTGTTATGTGGTACGCCAATGCATTTGGGCTACCGTCCGCTGGTTTATATATTGTTCTATTTTATATAAATCTAATATATTGCTGTAATATTTCAATGAGTTTTTCAACCCAATCAATACATTTTTAATTTTCCTCCATTTGTGTAAATGTCTACCAAAAAAAGCAACAATACAGTGGCTACATATTTTCTGAATTGTATACTTGCTCCTTTCAAATTTGTTTATTCTATCTATACAAACTTTTCCCCGCTAGAAATGAACCTTATTACCAGGCCTATTCCTTTGGGATTTGGATTTTCAATTCACGGCGTCATGAAAAGCCGATTCACATTTTTCGTTCCAAGTATGTATTTACGATCAATTTTGCCGCTACCAGCTGTATGCAATATTTTGACACGTGTGAAAAGGGTAGTTTAATAAGAATTTCTTCTTCAGAAAACTGGGCGTATAACGATTGCTTAACCTCTCCTTTACATCGTTTTCCGAAAAAGAGACTGCATTTAGTCTACCTTAAAGATACTTCATGTTGAAATAATCTATATGAGAATTTGGCCAAAGTACAGCGTAGATATCTAGGTACAATGTAGATTTGTCGTTAAATAAAACTTATAATAAAATTGTTTACGTTTAATCCTGGGCTTAAATGCTTTATATTATATCACGGAAAACTATATAACGCATATATCCTTGTGTTTATTTAACAACGTGGTCGGTTTCGTTTAGCTAGTGTTAGTGCTAACTCTTTTTTTAGATAATACAACGCATACTTTTTGAATTTGGATTATTGAGATTTTGTACACTTCCATGTATTTTGTCACTAACGACCCGGGTTTCGCCTTTCGGCATCTTCAGGCATCTTCAGGCATTCGAGCACACGAATGGACTCGGAACTGAGTTTGCATTGTTTTTGATCAAATCGTTTCCGAATTGTAATATAGTTACTCCTAAAAAGGGTGGAAAGAAAACCGATATGGGACTGCTTCTAATATGGTTTGTTATTCCATTCAGTTGGAAAATTCGCAGCATCAGGCTTAAGTTTACTAGTAGAAGTAACTTGCCAAAGATATATTACATCTATCGTATATTTAATTTATTTGGTGTTATAATGAATTTCATTTTGTACAATATAATATATGGGTTACTCTCTTAATCCAAGGAAACAAACAAATAATCAAATCCTTCCGTTCCGAAAAATATGTAGAACCCGAGTATGTAAGGGTGCAGCGGGATCTAAAAACAATTTATAATGTTCTGTTGGAGGTGATATGCGATCAGAATCGCAAAGCACCGTTCTTAAAATAGACTATCAAAGTACGTGATCTTTCGTAGGGGACACGCGAACAAGCCAGCCGTACTGGGAGGCTATACTATCGCTGAACGTCCAATTTCTCAACAACGCTAAGTTTAATTAATTTATTTTTGATCATATCGACTGTGGAAAGTAAAAAGGACGTAACCCACACACAAAAATATGGTGTATAGCCCAACCAAAACGTGTATTAAATTGGATGCATTGTGAATATCGAAAAAAAAATATTTTGAAAAGACGGACGGATACGTCCTTTTGCCTTTCTACAGTCGATATATTGTATATTTATACATAAATGTAGTTTATTAGCACATTATATATAATATATCGACATTAGAAAGGCAAAAGGACATAACCCTCCGCCTTTTCAAAATATTTTTTCTCGATAATCACAATGTATACAATTTAATTCACCTTTCGTTTCGGTTATACACAATATTTTGTGTGTGGGTTGCCTCCTTTTTACTTTCCACTGTCGATACACATCAAAAAAAGATGATACTCGATATCTTTTTTTGTTGTGTAGTCAGTTGTATAACTTGCATAGAAATAGTTTTCCTGGAATAATATATTTAAATAGAAATGGATAAATTATGAAACTCTTACTAATTGAATAGAATAATAATTGTGTTATGAAATTGTAGCAAAATCGGGGATAATATGACCAAATGAATGGCAATTGTGTATATTTGTGTTAGATAACCAAACTTATATAATATAATATACATTCTCTTCCCGTTGGTCTTATTGATATTTCGTATCCTAATCGCTATTCGTTTACACGATATTGAAAAAGGTTTTAGCAGTTCGAGTGTTAAAGCACTAATAGTGTTTATGATAATTTCTTTATCAGGTAACTTTTTTGTTATCAACATTTTAAAACATATATAGAAACAAGGATTTTTATTTTACGTCTATATCTGCGTCACTTGTTTCGCTTTTTAGTATGGATGAATTCGAAACGACACTAGCAAGTAGTTTATTCAGTTTTTTTCATAAAATTGTTCGATTATATTTTAAACGGCAAGCAAATATACGGAAATTATTCACATACATTATTCTTATAACATAACCTTTTATCATTTACAAGCTATAAGCGATTCTGTACTAAAAGCATATAGTATTGTAAATTATTAACGTTTCTGTATTTGCATATTTGAGTTTTTTCGTTCTGAAATACACTGTGACTCTTGTGTGTTAGGAAAGTATTATATGAAAGCTGGCAGGTTTCAAAGTGTGACCTTTTGCAAATGGCAATCGTTCGATGGCCTGTGGACGAAAACAAGGCCCTGTTATTATTAAGGCCCACTATTACATATTATAACATAATAAAATAACAATTATTTTTACTAAAAATCGTAGCAGTAAAAGGAACGGCTTTTTTTGTTTTGTATTGATGTAGCCGTAGATTTGTAGGAAAAGATTTTTCATATACTTTATATTATCGCGATGTATTTCTAATTCACTCCATGCATTCATATATTTTAATGGTTTCAGTAGACAATATAGTAGAGGTATTATTTTTTGGAACGACCAAAACTGGAGTTTTTCATTTATTTACATGGTTAATACCAATTCTTTTATCATGCAAATTAAAATCTGATCGAAAATTCGATTTTTAAACATTCATTATTCAATGCTATTATTTTGCTGCTCCGTCCTACCATGGTCATAATTTTAATCGTTATGAATATTTATATTGTTATGAATATTATGGCTTAAATCAGTGCTTTCCAATATTTTTCATTCTACGGTCCACAACATTTGCAAAAAACAAACCACGGTCTCCTATCCTAAAAATTAAATTAATTTGGTTATCTAAAGCTTTATATGACGTTATATATGTATATATATTTTTTCATGTCCGCTCCCAATGTGGAGCATATGGTCTCCTAATGGAGGTATCTTGACAGATTTTTTTTCTACGAGAACTGCTTGTCACTCAGTTGCTCAACCTCTCTTTTCTTATTCGAAGAGAGTAGGGATAGAAGGATAGGGCTATATGACAGGACTAGTGGTTAGCTAATCGCTCTCGTTACGCCCCGTGAGGATGGGATTGGTGGGAGGGAGGACTCAGACTACGAACAGAAATCCATAAATCGATTGAAAGATCAATCTATGAAAACCGTCTGCACCGGGAATTGAACCCGAGACATCCGTAACCGTAGCCAGCGACGAAACCAACTGCGCCACGGACGCCGACGTCATATATATAATACCCTTATACATACGCCTCCCTTCTACTATCGCTCCCATGACAAAATTGTAATAAAGTCACTAATAGTGTGTTCTCATATAAAAAATATGTAAATATGTCTTAAGGAAAAATGTATAGTTAAATACTATGCTGGAGTCCCACGGCCCCAGGCGACCGCGGCCCATAGTTTGGGGAGCACTGGCTTATATGACATATCACTACTACGGTGTTGATCGTCAACTCTTTGTGTAAAAAAAATAGAAACAAAAACATGAATTTTCGTAGCACTAATTCCATAATTTAATAATCAAAAGATCAGGGCCGGAATCGTCCCGGTTATTTTCGATAGCGAAAGGTCCTGATTAATTTGTGAAAATAGTACGAAAAATTGTATTTTTATTTCTATAAAGGTTTATTATAAGAATCTATCATCTCCGTTTAAATCTTTTCAATAGTTTCGTCGGTTACTAACTTATTTGTAATTCATTTTTAACTTAAAATTAATAGTTGTATTTATATTTATTATTCCGCTTGTCGCTTAGCTTCGGTGAGCACTAGATTCGACTCTTTGGCAAATCATGTCATTAGACTTATAGAATAGAAGTATCGTTTATTTTAAATTTAATTTTCTATTCAGATTGCTTTTGAAGGCAGTTAAGTCTGATGACATCATAAACACCCAACGAAAGTTGATTGCGATCTCTTTGCGGATTATGTTAGTCTTAGCTACCAACTTAAGGGGAAAGTAACCCGATATCGGAGCGTTGTTGGTAAGCCGTTACACATGCGAAAATGCCAAAGGTCATTGAAGGGCTTGAGGTTAACGGCGGAACTTTTAAACAAAAGGTTACTGGATCAGATTGTCGCGACGCCCGCCGTCGATTTGAACGCACTAAAATTAGGCTTGCGCGCCGGGTCGTAAAATAACTTCGCCAAATTTTGATGATGTTTTATTACGTGGTTTTGATACGTCGCTGTAATCCGCAGTACATCCTCTCGTTTACGACGAATATAAAACACATCGTATACTTCTTACAATGGTATGCGTGATATGAATGCTGATGTAGTGATTTGAATTTTCTTGAAAAGATTGCCACCTTTATGTATTAAATGTTTCAAAATTCAAATGGAAACAGCAGAAATCTTGATTAAATAAAATGTTTTTTTCCGACCACTTCAACAAAGCTCTTTTTCAGACCGGATACGAATAGAAAAGTAGTTATTTAATCACTATCCTTGCACTTTGTTTTACCCGTAGGAATAAGGGTTGTAAAGCAATCTTTAATGGCGCAAGCATATATTGAGTTTTACCAGTATTAAATAATGTCTGTAATTAGAACAATAGGGCTTAGTATCAAATTGTACTATAAGTACAACTTGATACTCATTCGAAATATAAATTATTTCTCGTTATTTATTTTCTAAGCCATTCTTATTCTCCAATAGTGACCGTTTAAATTTGCAATTCATTTATACTTACTACGATCAAATGAAGGTGAATATGTGATTTAGTTTGGGAACTCACATTTTTATCAATAGCTAGTGAGTACCCGGCATGCGTTGCAGTGCCACTCAAAGAAGGAATGGGTTTGTGTTTTAATTCTGAAGTGCTTTTGGATTAGAGGTCTAAAAACATCGTAAATCATTTGTACTTGTCAAACAATATGTATTTTATTGTTTCCATATTTCCAACTATATTTATAGCACATGTGAAATAAATTATTTCAGTTATGAAGCCTTATGGCTGACTCATGACCCGAACATAGTAGGAAATATTTTTCTTAAATTTGAATTCCTTAACCGAGCTCGGCACGAACCCGAATCTAAATTGTCTTTACGTCTATTGTCCACGGGCCGAATCGGATAAAGACCCGCGGTTCAGGCACGGGCTCGTGCATACCTCTATTTTGGATACACAATATTTTTTGTGTTTTTCCGAGATGTCGCTTGTTGATAATTTTTTTTAGATTTTAGATTTAAATTTTTTTTTCTCAGAAACCTTCACGGGTTTGCGCACAACAACTCACCAACGTTTCATCGAATTCTGATGAATGGTAAAGGAACGCATAGGGGACAAACAAGCAAACATTCATTTATGTATATATAGATATAAATGAATAAGTAGCCTTTATCTATTAAGATACTCAATTTTGCCGACTGACTCAAAACCGGTCTTCTGAAAAATGATCACTCTAATGCTTGGTATGCTACACGTACAGAGCGGATGCGGTCGGAAATAAGCACTAAAAGTAAATTTGTCGTTAATTCGTGTTGCATTTCATCATTTTGCATCAAGTTGCATATCTTTTATTGCTCATTCTCTTTAGTCTTGATAATGGTGGTTGCATGTTGCTATCGATTTAATCCGTCCTTATAGCAGTATAATGATAATACATTTACGCTTACTCTCTTATTCTTAGATTTTCGCGTCACAAAAAGTGATACAAAAAATACATATACATAACCTTAAAAGGACAGTTATATTGACGAGTGAATAAATCCATGGTCAGAAGTGTTATCATGACCGATTCAGTGATGTGAAAAGAGTGTCTGAGATCATCCGAAGGTTTTTGCTGTTCGGTTGGAATACAGTGTGACAATAGGTCGAGAAGAGACCTCGAATGGTGGCAGGGATGCGAAGGGCGGATCTATGAGACTCAAGGGCGGCAGTCAGCGACGCTGTTGGGGCCGCCTACTTAGCAGGAGAATATGGGTAAACCATCGTCTTCCACTAGTATTAGTCCGATACATAGACTGAGACGTTTTAGAACTGACATTTTCTGTGAAGTGACTTAACCACTTACTCTGTAATTATCAGCTATTTTCATCAATAGATTTGAATTTAACAAATCATTTTTTTTTCTAGTGAATTTCTACGTTTTAATTTAATTTAACGAAAACATGTGTGGGAAAATTAGACTTACCTGAACATTTCTTCGTTAAAGTGCAAACATATTTGCATTAAATTTTAATGTAGTCGCTAAAACGCTTAATTATCTTGTCATTTGGCCATTTAAATCTGAACTAATCGATATTGTTTTCCTCAAAAGCTAATAATTTAATCTATCTTTTTCAAATTCTACGCCTGCTGATTAAGTTCAGTTGTTTCATGGCCCATCTTATTCTGAAGACAGGATTTAGAATCCATAGCATATGACACACCCTGGTTTTTCTTAAGTATAAGTGTCATTAGTGACCTGAACTGAAATCGGCCTGCGGCAAACAGCAATATTTCGCAGAATACGCTCTTTCTTGTTGCCAGGCGTTAAAAAAAGCCCCCGGCTTCAGCCGCTGGACGAGTCCATTTTTACTGAAAAGGGTAGCTCCAACTTTGCACGGAGTTTTTTTTAATTTTTGTAGACAGTCGATTACGATCCGCCGAGCGAGACGAGCTGCGGTCTCGTGGCAGCGGAGGGGACATGTGAACTGTTTGTTTTTGTGTTTTGATTTGCGTTGGATTTAATTTAAATTCGTTGTGTTATTTGTATTATAACTTAAAGTAAATTCTGTAAATGTAAATGTAGAATCAATTTTATGTGTTAAGATTTATATATTTGTGTAATATTAAACCACTGCATCTTGAATGGAAAATAAATAAGTTTTTAACCGGATCTGAAATGGTGTTTGTCTGAGATCAGCCCTTCCAGGACTCCGGATAACCAGCCGCTCGCCTCTCTTCGATCCGGGGTCTTCTCACATATTATTTTTTATATCGGTGCACACAAATAAATATATCAAAACAATTTTGAATGTACAACATTACGTTTCTACACAAGAATTTACTTCACCTATTACTAATGTATTCACATTATCTGCGATTTACTTAAAAGAGACTTAAAGAGAAAAATTCTGAATTATCAGTTGAAAAATTACAGTTTTGGAAAGCACCCCGCAGTTCATTTGTCAGCTGCCGATCTAATCCTAACTAATGTGATACCGTACCAGATACAGCTTTCGTGATTTTCGAACAATTGCATGCCAACAGATTCATGTAACACTCAAAATACCTCAATTCCTTGAATTAATCGCATTGCGGTTAGCACTGCCGTATCTCCGTCAAGTCTGTCTACAATATGAAACAGGCGTTGCTTCGTTGCTAAGTAGTGAAAATTAGGAGAACACCCTAAGCGTTCATTGTTGACATAGGGGTTGTGAAGTTATTTTCGTAATTTAAGAGAAGATCGTTCGGTATATTTAGGTTGTTCCGTGCGATGGACTTTCAGTAAGATGAGTAGCTTATACCGAGTTAAATCTGTGTACGAAATGAAAAACGAGACAAATGCTTCAATTTAGAAACAGATTACTAATAAATGATTTAATGTACAATAAAAAGTTTTAAATTTTATCGGATTTCTTCAAAGTATTTACGTAAAATCCACTGAGTCTAAGATACTTTGCTTCTTATCGTATTCGGCTCTAGTAAGTATTCCAGACATATCTCTCTTTCTATTTCGCATACAGCTTTATATGATAAGTACCTGGGCTTTATTTCTGTTTAGTATATTTTACGGGAGGGGGTTTTCACTGTACTTACCATGTATTTCAGAGTTTTGTCAAAATATCTGAATGTTATCTAATAAGATAACAGCTTTATTGGAAATTTAACTAAATTGAATCCCGACTGCGAACTTCACGTATGGTGTAATAAAGATATGAAAGCGGTTTTGATTGCACTAAAAGAATATCTTGAGTGTGGATAACTACATCAAAATATATGGTAAATGCAAGAATTTAGTCTTATATTTGTTTGTCTTTTTTTACAGGCTGAACTAGCAGCAGCTGTGAGACGACGAGCTCGAGGAGACACCAGTGAAGAAGACGAAGACCTTGGACTACCAAGAAGTCCGCCTGCTTCACCACCCAAGGTATGTGTATAAATGACAAATATTAAAATGGAATAAAATTTTTTTTTAAATTTTATATAAAAATGTTTATATTGAATATATTTGATTTTCAATTTCATTTACCCCAATTGATGGCTTTGTATTATTGACATTATTAATAGTATCATTTTATTTTTGCACATATCAGTTTTGGTCCGTGTAAACTATGCCAGCCCAGTGGAATTTTTCTCGGAAAACAGTGATTCGTTCAACGTCGTGCTAATTTGGGACTTAAGAAACCTACGTGTACATTTTCTTGTTCATTTTTTCGCTCCCTTGAAAAAATCGGATGTCTAATGGATTTGCTTATGTACTTATATAATTAGAATGATGGATGGCGACTATTTTTAGATTAATTATTTTAATCAATCTTAGTAAGGCGTGTTTGTTTTATCACCTGTTATCACAGCTCATCTGATTAATGCTACTTTTCTTTTGTTTCGTTTGTATTGCAGAATGTATATTTCGCTACGTTTTGTTTTTATTAGAATTTGTTAACCCGTTATTATTTATCCGCAAATCATAACTACAAATATTATTATGCAAATACTGATTGGATAGTGTACTGTTCTCAAACGTTTTCATACAGCACGTCGTAAATTTTATTGTCTATTGTTATAAATTGAGCGCGCAACTAAATTTATACACACAGCATATGACTTTACTATGTGATAAACAAATATGTTTTCCTTCAAACTTATGTTACGATTACATAAGAATTTATGCAGGTGGAATAATAGTAATTAATAACACCCAGTTTGTATAGATCAAATATTTGTATGAAATAATTTGCTATCATCTGCGTGCTGATTTTTTTGCCGATTTCAGTGAACGTGTGTTGAAGCTCCAAATCTTTTGTCATAAGTCAAAGTTAGTATCAAGTCCAGAGCCCTCAAATGGACATTATTATAATACCAGTATAACCTTACGCGTCATAAATGGAGGCATTGAAATTGAAATGTCTAACGTACCTAGTACGTCGGAACTGTATGTGCATTGTTTGGACCACGAACGCTTACGCTATGAGAAAATTTCATAGCTACATGTAATAATAATAGAACGTTTACACAGCGGTCCTTGAATTTTCGATTGATTTATGATTTTTTTCCAAAGACACATTTGTTTTCGTCTCTAGGGAAGTGATGAAAACAATTAAAAATCAGAAAGTGTGAAGTAAAAGGACGGAGGATGATTGATTGACTAAAAATCAGTTCTCGTTAAATATCTTATCCTTAAGCGTGCGTTTTGAAAAAAGTGTCTTTTTATTAATTAAATAAATTTTTTCAACAGTCGATTGAATTTACAATTTAGTTTGCAAATTAATCTTAAAAGGGAAAACTTAGTAAATATATAAAAACAATACTTAACGTATCTAAATATTCAGAAAGTTTGTGTTTTGCTTAGATTAAAATAAAAGACGGAAAAAAAGGAAAAGACGGACATGAGTTGGCGTTGAATGAAATATCATACGTTTCTATTTATTAGCATCGACCTGCAATTGGTCAGTCTTGTATTATTTACACAAATCACCAATGAAACAGAACTCGCAGTTTAATGATCACTGATTTGCCTGTTCATTCACCGATGGTTGAGCACCAGCTATAGATCGCTCCAGTTAACAATCCATGCCTTATGGAATAATTTAAATACATTAGCGCCAGTGGATGTAAACCAATGGAAATTTAATTTCAAGTAATAATCTAAATTTTTGTGGTTTTTTATATACAATTTCCCAATGAGTGGAACATTTCTGTCAGTCATGTATTTATTGCTGGGTGGCCAGACTTCAATGTAGTATATTCAAAAATAAAGCGACTGAAATTGATTCATTAAAGTATATAAAAGTAGAGTTGCTCTTTTTTAATACATTATATGGTTATAACATTATGCAGTAATAATGTCTTCTGCTTCCTTCATACTTCAATACATTTTTTACCATGTCCGCTTCTAATGTGAAGCAAATGGCCTGCTAATGGAGGTATCTTAACGGAAGTTTTTCTACCACAACAGTTTGTTACTCAGTTGTTCAACTTCTCTTTTTCGAAGAGAGTTGGGATTGAAGGATAGGGCTAGGACAGGACTAGTGGTTGGCTAATTGCTCTTGCTACGCCTTGTTTTTAGGATCGGATGGGTGTGAAAACATGACAAACAACCATACCTTCGATTAAAAATCCATAAATCGATAAAAAACAATTTATTAAACATTTGGTACTGGGATTCGATTCCGTGAAATTCTGACCGTAGCCAACGAAGTTTACCACTGCACCACTGACTAGACAGACAAAAATCACAGTAACGTCATGTTACAGTTATAGCTGTAAATACAGTTTTCTCTTCATTGTCGGTTCATTTACTTGTTAGAACCTCTATAATCTGTTAAAAAATAGCAATGCATTATCCACGTTTATTATGCAGTATTACGTCGTTTCCCGACCACCTGTTATTTGGAAAATAAATGTTTTGAATCGCTGTATGGACTGCATCTCTCTGAATTTACCCGTCGTGTCTGACTGACAATGCACGCTATCTCGACTAGGTATTTCAATTTTGCACTGTTAGCGTCGAAGAAAGGCTCATTATTCACTTCAGCAATCTGTTTGATAAACACTGCAATTTTAGAATTTATAAAAATTTAAAAGCAAACCGAGATTTCCTAGTCCAAAACACGAGTGTAAGATACAAGTGTAATGAAATGTACTAGAAATAGCAAATATTGAGGATGACGATTAATAAAATATATATCTATTTACAATATTTCATAAATCGTAGAGGATTGATTGTAACATTGCCAATACACTTAAAGATTTACATTGCTATTTTTTTAAATTAAAATTTTGACGAAATACTGTAGTTTTGTTATAATTCTTATGTGCAGGCTTATTTCGTTTACAAAGCTTACGTATACACTTTTAAGGTGTTAACTGTCAATTCTTGGTGGAAAGACATTATATTTTAAAAAATAAAACACAATTCATTTGTACTACTTCCAAATATTTATAATGATCGGGACTGGTTTCGCTCATCACGAGCATTATTAACTGATAAAAATACAAACATAACAGGCTTATTTATATAAAATTGAGTGTAAAAATGAATATATACCTTCATTTTTACACTCAATTTTATATAAATAAGCCTGTTATGTTTGTATTTTTATCAGTTAATAATGCTCGTGATGAGCGAAACCAGTCCCGATCATTATAAATATTTGGAAGTAGTACAAATGAATTGCGTTTTATTTAAAAAAAAAAGTTTATATATACATTCTAATTACTTGAATTCAATTTGTATTTTTCCAAACTACAATCTGTTATTGTGAGTATTCTTATGAGTATTTTGAGTATGCAGTGGTTAACGTCGTTGGCTACAGTTCCGGATGTCTCTGGTTCAAGTTCCGTTACGGACAGTTTTAAAAATCGTTTTTTCAATCAAATTTTCAATCAATTTCTGAATTTCTGTTTGTAGGCATGAATGTTTGTGATGTCCAAAATTAACATATCCTCCACCAGTCCTATCCTAACCCTATCCATCTATCCCTACTCTCTTCGAAAAAGAGAAGTTGAGCAACTGAGTAACAAGCAGTTCTCGTTGAAAAAACTTCTGTTGAGAGACCTCCATTAGGAGGCCATATGCTCAACATTTGGAGCGGGCATGGTTTTTTGTTTTTTAAATATGAAATCCGTTTTGAAATTATACTCAAATCGTCCAAAAAAGGGGTGTTTATGATGTACTCTTTTTTTTTTGATTAATTATTTAATAGGTTCATTGACTTATCAACCAAAATATAAGTAAGTACGTAAAGTAGTGATTTATACTCAAAAGAGATAAACAATAAAAACAATGAGAGCAATGAATGAGTCACTTTGTTTTTATCATAAAAACGATTAAATGCCAAACTGTTATAGGCATCATAATAATTATTCTAGTGCAGACTTTCTCATTGTGATAATAATTGTTGAAACATTTAGTACTTAATATTTTTATATCATCAGCTCAGAGCTCAAAGCTTGTATCTCCTCAAACATTGAATGAAAACGTAAAAACATTATTATTACTGTATAATAAATATACATAAGTAGTTCTTCATTAAAAAGAATAATATGTTTTCAAAATTAAAAATCGGCCTATTTTTGTATTCTAATATTAGTTTTAACAGAATGGTACGTTACAAAAACGAAACTTCAGTGTGATATTTCCTGTCAAGTATTTTCGCATTTACGAGAATGTCGGCCGTCGATATACAACATGAAATATGAACCAAAAGATGATTTCCCAGATTATTTACTAACAAAATAAATATGATTCTGTTCCATATAAAATAATCCATCTGTCTTTTAATTCGTTCGTAACATTCGTACGAATTTTAGCAAAGAACAACACCTTTTATTTGTACTATAAAAGTTCGTTTGATTAATAAAAGATGGCGTTAGTAAGGACACCATCATGCATTCATTTTTGTTGATTCGTTGCTAGGAAAATTACGGTATTTTTTATTTGTATTGAAAGCGTTTACATATCTGGTCACCGTCTTTTCAATTACCTAAATACGCGAAGGTACAGTAGATGTACGGTCTATACTTTTCCACACTTGTTTAAATATTGTAACCAATAATATAGTTTCCCTAAAGCTTTGTCACTAGTAGAAATGCAGTTTTGTTATGTTTTTATAACGTGTTAAATTTAAAATTAATTTTATATTTAGTAATTATTTCGTAATGACTCGTCAAATTGTTCATTTTACAAATACGGAATAAATTCAATTGTCCACAATTGTGGACAATTGAATTTATTATTGAGTAATTACTCATTATTTCGAACAAAAAATATTTTATTGTTATACCGTTTGCGGCAATGACGCCAATACGCCAAGCACCTAACAACATTTGTCTTTTCATCATCATTGTTATTAACATAGGCTAAATATTTTTCAAATGTATGCATCTTGGCGAGGGCTGTGTGTTAGCAATTCATTGTCGCCAGTATGAATTTATTCGTGTTGATATATTTTCAATGCCATGTCCGCTCCCAATGTGAATCATAGTATGAACTCCTTATCATCGTCAGTTATCTCAACAGAAGTTGTTTTTATGAATATAAATAACCATTTGATGCAGTTTAGAGTCATTTTCAGTTGTTCGGCCATATGCATAAATATCATTGATCACAATAGCAGCTGTTAACATGACTAAGAACTCCCTGAAGACGTAGTTAAACTACTGTTAAAAGATTTTTTGGGTCAACGAAAAGGAAAGAAAATACACAAAATTTGTAATTTATGACATATTTCATAGATAATGTTGTCTTGTATTATGAGTTAAATAATACCAGTGTTTCTTAATCGGTGGTCCGCAAATAGTTTTTTAAAAAAAATCTCCATGTCCGCTCCCAATGCAGGTATCTTTTTTATGAGAACTGCTTGTTACCCAGTTGCTCAACCTCATTTTTTTCGAAGACGTAGGGCTAGGACAGGACTAGTGGTTAGCTAATCGCTCTCGCTACGCCCCGTGAGGATTGGATGGATGGGAGGGAGAACTCAGACTACGAACAGAAATCCATAAATCGATTGAAAGATCAATTTATGAAAACCGTCCGCACCGGGAATTGAACCCGAGACATCCGTAACCTAGTCAGCGACGTTACCAACTGCGCCACGGACGCCGACATACAAAAATTCCAAGCAACAATCATATTTATCATTCGAAACCCGTGAAGATGCAGGTGTTCAATTTCGGCCCCTGTGGTCTAGTGGTAAGTGTTTGCCATAGCGATTAGGTGGGTCCTGGTTCAATTCCCAGCAAGGTCAATATCAAATTTAGATTTTTTTAATTTAAAATTTGTGATCTTGGACATGAATGATTTCTAAAAATTCTCATCGAGTTTATCTCGTATGATGTTCTAATTTTTAAAATAATTGGCGCATTGGCTGTCAGCTGTAATGCCAGATATTTTTTTAAAAAATTATAACTATTATAGATTGTTATATTTATTCATAGAATAGATCAAAGGCTTAACACGAAAAAGGAAACCGCGTTGGAGGTTCGCAAAATATTTCTTGTATATTTAGTGGTCCACAATTATTAGTGCCTTTAAACTTATTTAGTTCGTTCACTAGTTTTTCAGTTACATTTCATTCAATTTTTCGTATAGTTTTAAATTTTTTTTTAAAACGAAATTATTAGTTTAAATAGAAATAATACACCATTTTGGGGCACCAATAACCTCTCACTTAGAGGATGGTAAAAAAAATAAAAATACTTAAATCAACTGAAACACTTTTTAGCATTCTAGCGATCAGGTCTTCCATTAGTTAATTACCTTTTTTATAATAGTACAACACATTCAGCCTTTTAGCGTCACTGCTTCCATTAATATAATTGTAAATCAAATACCCACGCAGCCGGCTTAATTTTGTTGTAAAATAATATGACTGAATTGGGAAACATGTTATAAATACGTCTCGTTTTTCTAGAAAAACTACTAAATTCCATTATCTGCTCTTTTTAATGCAATCTAATTTTGTATTATGTGAAATGAAATGAATTCACCGATTTGTATACATAGGGTATGTGTTAACATCACCACTGAGATACAATAATTGCAAACATGCCTGCTGCTTATGTGTGAAATGCAAATTTGCGAAACCAATCCGTTCATGTGCGAAACTGGATTGAGAGAGAGAGATCATTTTCGAAACTAGGAAGGCAGTGTGAAGATAAGCATGCGATTATTGCACCAATTTCGTTAGCACAGTCACGTGGGAAGTTTGAAAGTGAACTTAAGGTGTTAAATTTTAATTGCTATTGGGTCAGAGGTTTTTCTGCTTCCTTGTTTTTTTTAAGTGTCTATTCTGATCCAATTGTATGTAAGATTTGATAATTTTACTTGTCCGTTCTAAATTTATTAAACGCTTTATTGATACATCAAGTTTGCGAACAAACAAAACGAGAGAATTGGGAAATGTGATATAACGGATATGTATTATAGAAGCCAATGAAAGAAACAACATTTTTTTAAATATTGACTACATCAGATCACATTATTACCACTGATAGTCACTATCACTCACTATTAATTCTTTTTGGAATGACATAATTCGATATTACATTGAAAAAAAATGTCGTAGTGTATTGATTGAATTGGTATTTACGTGGTATAACTCCGTTACAATAAACTACAATATCAAAGTATTCAGTTCTACGAACATTTAATTAGTTAGTTGATAGCTATTTCTACTTCGTGCCATCGTCAGACCAGTTCTTTATGAATAGTATTATTCCGCATTTTCTGAACAGGCTTCTCTCAGCTAGTGGGCATTACTGTGGGCATACTAAGTTATCCAAAAAAATTAAAATGAAATTTAATGGCGATAACTAATCGAAAATGGTTTGATTTAAGACAATTTATATGGCGATAAAAATATTGTACAAACACATGAGAAATAAAGCCGTTACTTAAATTTGATATTTTATTATAAAACGAGGATTTCAATTAAAAATTAATAAATAGATTTAAATGAAATATGTAGTATAAAAACAGACTTGTTCATCAGTTGATAATACTCATGATGCGCGGAACCGGTTCTGATCATTATAAATATGTGGAAATAGCAGGAAAAAATTGGGTTTTATTTTAAAAATATAATGCCTTTCCACCAAGAATTGATAGTTAACTCAGCGGCGTTAACTGTATTTTAAGAAAGTGATATAACATACTGTTAATTTAGCTATTTTAATATTAATCGAAAATGCTCCAGAAAATATAGAATAGTTGTTTCAGATGGTGCACAGATATATGCACACAATACAAACGGCGACGATTTCGCGCAAAGATCGTTGGACACAAAATAATAACAGATAATATATTTAAAATAAACTGAAATAAAATATATCAAAAACCTACAAAGTGTGACATGAAATTTACATTCACAAAAATGAGAAATGTCTTATGACCATTCGTTTTGTAATCATAATGATATATAATTAATCTCTGTCAAAAATCACTGGTAGCAAGTGGCTGTACTAATTTTGTATGTAACAGGTGATTAGTGATTTGGCAATCTCGTGCAGAGGCTATTTTCTAGTTCACACCACGTCCATTGTCATTCTTATATCACAGATCAACATCTTGAATTCATTCTCACGATTAAAATGAATATATACCATCATCAATGGTTGTGGGCAGTGGCGCACAATGACACTTTTTACGACGGCAATAATAATAAAATATCATTGACTATGGATGTGACAATTACTGCCCATATATTAAATATGAAGAAATCTTTACAATTCGTGTGGAGTTCATTTCTTTTATATTTTTATTGTACATACAATCTAGCTTTAGATATCCATTACCATTTGGTTGAATAGTTAAAAAAAAGTTTACTTTCAGATAGATATCTTTTGGATGTTCCTGACCGAAAAATTTCTTCATTCCGAATTTACCATGCCATGTTTAGTGTCAATGTTAGTAACCTATTTAACATTTCATTGATTATTATTAAATTATTTTAGTGGTTTTGCAATTTTGTTTTAAAATTTTCCCATTTGCTATTTCTGATAATGATTATAATGAATTATTTACTCATACTTGACTTGTATCTCACATAATATACTTAATTTTTGATTTCAGATAAGTACTTACTGATTTGTAAGAGAACATTTTTAATGTCGCCTATTTAATTTCGTTTATGTATGATTATATGTAAATTCTTGTTTTAGCTCTTGAAATAAATGTATGTATAAACACACTCGATATCATATAAATAGGATTGTTAGGGTTAATTTAAATCCTATCAGTTGATCATGTTCACGATGATTGAAACCGGTCCTTATCGTTATACAAATGTGGAAGTACTGCAAAATACATGTTTATTTTTGAAATAAAAAAAAAGCGTTAATTACCTAGTCAAATGAAAAAAAAATTTACCCCAAACACACACATATTTCAAATAGCACAGTAATATACCATGTCGATGGTGTTTTGGTAAAAATTGATGCAACCTTAAGAAATACGAAAATGCGTAAGTGATTGAATCTCATTTTATAAACGGAAGGTCTCGGCCAAATGATGTAAATTAGAAATATTTACCACTTTTTCGAAGGGAAACATAATTTTACATCGGTTTTAGGTTTAAAAATTCTGACCCGGCCATTTGATGTAAGCCACTATTATATCGACAATCCCTACGTATAATCCCGTATCCGCAAACATGAGAAGTTACAGGATTGCATTTCAAAGATTCATAACGCAAGTCACCATATGATGTTTTCGATAAAAACAGTTTTTACTCTCTCCTGAACAATTTTTATTTTGAGGATTACAATAATTGGCCAAAACACCGTCCATATTATTTCCCGTGCTATAAAAAATATTTTGCCTCGGTACGCCACTTGTGTTGGTCTGCTATGAGATTTTACCATATAAGGAGAAACGCTAATGCAATGAAAGAAAGGGAAAGTAGAACTAAACAAACTAGTTGATCTTATAATATCTACTGAGAACCACTTGCATACTACGTAATTGCTGATAATCAACTCGGAAATAGTTAGCAACCCATCATTACTCAATAATAACTCCTGTCAATTATGTCGAACTATAAATAGTTGCTAATGGATCTACTGCCACTCAACTCACTTGTAATAAACTGCAACAATTTCTATTTTAATTGATAGGAATTATAAAACATAGTGAAAATACATGACATGTACTTACTAACTATAGTTTTATGTAAACATACCGTTTGGTAAAATGGTACCAATTTCATGAGATTTCATTGGTGCGTATTCACTAATTGATTGTTCTATATATCGACCAATATGGCCAATTGATGTAACCCTCAAATTGAAATTGTTTAGTTGAAAGTAAAAATTGTTTTTATCAAAAACATACATGGCGAGTTTCGTTATGAAACTTTGAAATGCATTCCTGTAAAGTCTCATGTTTGCAGGAGTGTCGATATAATAGTGACTTACGTCAATTTTGAAAGCTGAAACAAATTTAAAATGATGTTTCACTTCCAATAAGTGGTCAAATTATTTTTCTAATTTACATCATTTGGCCGAGACCTGCTCTGTCATTTTTAAAATTAGATTCAATCATTAACTTATTTTCGTATTTTTTGATGGTCTGAGTTTTTTCAATTGGCCAAAACACCGTCGACATGTAGTGTTTCCGTTTTATTTTATTCGCAAAATTTTCATTGAACGAACCTTAGGTGGGTAACCAGTGGTCTTCTAGGTACTCAAGTGCGGCCTTTTTTTTAACTGTATCCAAATTTTTAATTTCATTCATTTACAATATAATTTTATTAAGAATGTGGCCTTCAAAAATGAAAACGCTCACCACCCTAGAAATGATTTTACTGTTTTGATTGTTATTTCATTTCGTTATTGGCTAATTTCATTTAATTACTTATCCATCAGCATTTTGCACATCTTTGCTTTATGTAACTATACCATATTATCAATAACCTAGCGCACAAAGGCGTCAAGTGCAAGATTACTTGTTTCGGGAGAATGCAATTATAAAGTTTCTTCTTAGTATCCTTAGTATCTACTCTGTTGGTATGTACTTAGGACGAAAGCCTGTTAGGAATAACGACTAGTTAATTAAATTTCGCTTAAATCATTTGTGAAATATAATATATAGGCTTAAGATATATGGAAAGTGTACTAAAACGTTTGTGAATCTTTTTTAAGCCGTGTCCGCTCCCAATGCGGAGCACATGTCCTCATAATGAAGGTATCTCAACATGAGTTTTTCTACCAGAATTGTTTGTTACTCAGTTGCTCAGATTTAAGATGGAAGGATGGGGCTAGGACAGGACTAGTGGTTAGATAATCGCTTCCGCTACGCCCCGTTTTTAGGAGGGAATTATTTAGACGTTACAAACATCAATGCCTTCGAACAGAAATCCAACAATAACCGAACCCAACGATGTTGACCACCGCACCACGCATCTGGCACGTTTGGCTATCAGGCCAGTGCTTCCCAAAATTTTTCATTCCACCTCCCACATAATTTTTTACCAAAAATAAACCACGGTCCCCTATTCCGAAAATAAATTAATTTAGTTATCAGGAGCTTTACTATATACTATATTCATATGGAATGCAAAATTAAATATTTGTAGCTCTATTGGAACATTTTGCGGCCCTCGACAGAAACCCTACGACCGCGGCCAACATATTGGAAACCACTGCACTAGGCCATCGTTATACAGTTTTATATATTAGATTATTTTCATTTTGTTATCATACTTCATCTTAAACCAATTAATTCAAATTGCTTGTCAATATGTTACTACATTTAATAAATATATATATAAATGAAAATGCTTGCAAGCTTAGTGAAATCGCTTCTGATCATTGTAATGAAGATTAACAAAGATGTACTTTTTTACTAAACTGTTTATGTTTTTTTTGCTGATCACTTCAGAGGAAATTATTACTGATGACGCAACAAATATTTATATCAATATGACTGTTAGATATTTCCTATGTCGATATTACAATTTTTTAATGTATCGAGAGATTCTCGGCGGCTGGGTATGAAAAAACTTTTTAATCTATTCAAATTTTAAACAAATTTACAACATTGGTTCGCATGTCATTTTTTGAATTTTCACACGCGATTCTCCCATTATTCATCCGATAATATAGCATTAATGGCTTTATTTAACGCTATGGCGAAATTTACTAATCGTATTTCTTTTGCAGTACACCGGAATTATTTAAAATTAATGCGGAAACGTTTAACGCAAAAGATTTTTTTGTCGAAAGTACGGACCTTATTCAACCGATTTTTATTTCTTTTATTTAAATGGATTGTTTGCATTCAGAAGTTTTGTTCGACTTTCATTTATACATCTCGGAGCTACGAATTATTTGATCGTGTCGTGCGTTTCGTGTTATTTCATTAACAGTGTCATTTCAGCCTTGTTTAATATTAATTGAGCCAAGGAATATATTTTATTTAATTTTTCTTCAATCTTTCGTGCCATAATCGGTCTACACAGCTCATTTTACATTATTTCATATTTGTTATATTGATGATACCGATGACTAGAAAACTGTTTTGGGTATTTCATTATGCATTATTCGAGAAACTGCATGCCTTAGATAAATCTTTTACGCACATTCAGAAGGCATATCTTGATAAATTGTAAATTATTCTCGTCTAGGAAAATCATAATTCCACTCGTTTCTAACTATTTAAAATTCTCAATTGGTAAACCTACTCCCAGGAGAATACTTTTGTATTTTCACCATAGATTTACAATTTATGATTACCTTGCCCTCTTCCACCCACCACTGCTTTCCCATCCGTTAATTTTATACGGCAGTATCCAGTGGCGTAACAAGCGTTAAGCTTATCTACAGTTTTTTTTCACTTAATTGGGAGTGTCTTTGGAGCAACTATCCAAGACTTGGCGGCGTGCACTTAGAGGGCAGAAAATCAATCCCTCCAGGTAAATGAAAAGCTTCTATGAGTTGAGGTCTACTCACTCCGTATGACCCGAAAATTTTTCTTCTAATTCATTTTCTAATTTCCAAATTAAAAAAAACACAGCTCTTTCCGATCTTTATAAAACAACAGAATGTTTTCATCATCCTGTTTTATGAATATGGTGTTATAAAGCAGGATGCTCAATACAAATTGTGACTATCTTTACGTACAAATATTAATGGTATTGATGTAAAAAAAAATAAGTAGTCGTATTCAACCGAAAATACCACAAATCGTCAAAAGTTTTTCCAGCTCAAACTTCTTGTAATTGGTTATTCCCAATGCTTTAAATTTTTCGTTCTAATGTGCACGGGATACGGATGTGCGCAATAGTAATCTGCACAACTTTTTTTTTCATTTTCTAATTTCCAAATTAAAAAAAACACATGGTCGATATTATAAAAAACAAATGATTGAAATATTATTAATAAACATTTAGCATTATGCGAATCGATTCTCGAATATTTCGCCCTGGTTTCAATAGTTGGAAATTAATATTGGTTTGCACGGATAACCCGCTTTTACTACAGTGTATGGCAAAAACACCTGCTTCGTTTTCAACACGCAGGCGGCATAAAGGCTATAGTTTTTCTTTTTTCTGTAATAAGCGACAATTGTCGCAATATTACACGAGTGATGCGATGCGCGCCTGTACTATGTTATTATTTTGTTAACGATTCGTATCGCGATCCAAAACGATCATTGTGTTTTGCAAAATTGTAAAAGCGGATCGACGTAATAACCTGTCATCGGCGATGCAACTCGCCGCAATGCTCCGCTGCACCACTTCATGTCATGCATTTCCGATTTGTTGCATTAATTTAAATTTGCATTGATGTCTTTGTTGAACTTAAAAGTGAGAGAAAACGCTCAGATCTCGAGACATTGACATCTATTAAAATTTATTTTTTTTACAAAACATCGTGAAAATAAAATTTTGAAAACGTGTCAGTTGATTAAACCCACTCCTTATAATACAATCCCACTGAACGTTAAATGTATTGGGTAGATAGGGCGCCGATGACGCGCATAAACAGTGACCTTTATTTTTTTTCAATAGATTAATTCATCAAATAAAACGGTTTTTTTTTAATTTTAAACAATATAGTAAACTTTTTTTTTGGATTATTGAGATTTTGTACACTTCATTCACGGCATTCGAGCACACGAATGGACTCGAACTGACTGAAGATGCCGAAAGGCGAAACCCGGGTCGTTAGTGACAAAATACATGGAAGTGTACAAAATCTCAATAATCCAAATTTGATATTGAAATTTCATCAAGCACCCTCAGTCGATGTTTTAAATTATATAAAATATAGTAAACGTTTTATTTAAATAAAAAGCAATTGGTTTGTACTACTTCCACATGTTTATAATGATCAGGACCGGTTTCGCTCATCACGAGCATTATCAACTGATTATTGTTATATAAACTGAGTATTATGAGCAGTAGTACAAACAAATTGTGTTCTATATTTTTGAATACAATGCATTTCCACCAAGAATTGACAGTTGACACCTTTAACGTAATATGGTAAACATTTATGAAAATAAGTAGATTAATAAAACAATATTATTTCGCGTAAACGAATGTAGAGGAAATTTATTCGCTTTTAAGTTGATGGGAATGAATAAGATGCTTTACACGATTTACCTGACGCAGTGCTGCAAGAAACAGATATTTAAACATAGAAAAAGCTAGATAGAATGACAGTGAAATATGCATAGTGACTTCTGAGTACAGGTTCTTCTGCTTGTAAAAAAAATGTTACGTGTATTATTTATAATGAGGTAAAAATAGCAATGGCCATTTCGGCATCACTGGATGCTACAATAGTTCGAACTAGCGCCTTATTATAATGTAGTTCTACGAAGTGATTACTATTTCAATCAATACTACTCATGTTTTATGGAAAGTGGGCCATGCTGCCGTAAAATCGCATAGCTATTAAAAGTAAACGTCGAAACCGTTAGTTATTTTTTTATGGTGTAGGTAAATATAACTTTTCATGATAAGTTTTGTTTTGCTACACGTTAAAAAAATCCAAAATCACCGACGCAAGAAATTCATTCTGTAAATTATTTAAGTACAAAAAAACATGATGTATTAAGAAGTAACGAAAACCCTGATAAATTTACTATGTAAGTTAGCGCTATACTGATGTTAGTAAAAAGGAAGCTAATAACGCTAGTCATATACTGAAAAATGCAACATAAACTGATATTTTGACTTTATGTAGTTGAATGTTTTTCGTTGAAGATTGTTTTATTGCTGGGATATTTTATTGTCCGTTTGTCGTTAACTGTCTATGTTTATTCGAGCAGTATAAACCACCCAGGCCCAAGACTGACCTAATATTTTAATATTCCATTTGGTACACAACTTTGTACTTACCACCACCCGCTACCGCGTGACATCATACTTACAAGGTGTATTCCTCAGTGTAAAAACGTTAATCGTGTTTCAAATTTTTATCCGTAATTTTCCGAAGAAAAAAATCTCAAAACTTAGTTGCATGCACTGAAAATAACAATAATATGGCATGGAATAGCTTTTATGAGTTGAGATCTAATCACTGTCCATAGGATGCCGTAAATTATTTGAATGTTTGCACAACTTTCCTCGCAAATGTAACGTCTTCCAATAATGTGAGGTTTAAGCTGACCGAAAATTTCGTTAATTATACATATTAATATTTTGTTTCCTCGACAATACTTGTTAACTATACAAATTACCACTAAATTGATTTACGCTATGCTGCGATGCGTAAATTTTCACGCATAGTAATTGTGTTGCATGAATCTGCAATCGGCGATAATATATTATAGTGAAGCAATAGGCGTGGCAATTAAGTATTATCGTATATCGTTGAGTTTGTAGTATTACAAATATATGCTATGGGTACCTCTTGATGCGAATCATCGCTTGCTCATGCATTTATTTGATTTTCGACCATTATTTCTTACGTAAAACATCAGATTACACGAATTAGTAGAGTGTGACAAACTGTTATCGTTTTCGCCTTAAGTTAGCATCCACTCAGAAATCCTTACATCTGTAAATTGTTTTGTTAACTGCGATCATGTAACTTTAGATTAATCTCCAGTTTATTTAAAAAAGGATATTTATTTTTTACATTGTGTTGTATATTGTCTCTCTTCAGGATGAGAAAATTGATTAAACCTTAGGTGACTGCTATTACTGGTATTATACTGCTGTTCGTCCCTGCAGGAAAACAGTGATACCATCATAAGTAAAACGACACCTGTAGGCAAACGGCATATTATGTGTGATGGAACCATAATATGATTTTAACCTTAGTAAACTTAAATATAAAACAAAATTGTATTTGTTATTATCATGAAGATATAAAAAATATATCATGTCTCGTCTTTGTCAACATTATAGTTAATTTAATAATCACTTTTAAGTTCTTAACTGTCAATTCTTGGTGGAGACATTATATTTTAAAAAATAAAACACAATTCATTTGTACTACTTCGTTGTACATTTCTCATTCATTCATTTGTACATTATAAATATGTGGAAGTAGTACAAATGAATTGTGTTTTATTTGTTAAAATATAATTTAATAATATCGTTGGAAACGGGATCTTTTTGATATAAAATTAAAATTGATAAAATTTCAGCATCTTCAGACTAACCAAGGTATTTTTGATTCGAAGTAAATAAAATGGATGAGCAAATCGCAATACTAAAATAAACAAATTTGGATTATTGAGATTTTGTACACTTCCATGTATTTTGTCACTAACGACCCGGGTTTCGCCTTTCGGCATCTTCAGGCATTCGAGCACACGAATGTCGATTCGAGTCCATTCGTGTGCTCGAATGCCTGAAGATGCCGAAAGGCGAAACCCGGGTCGTTAGTGACAAAATACATGGAAGTGTACAAAATCTCAATAATCCAATTTTGAAATTCCATCAAGCACCCTCAAGTCTTAAGTCTTAAATTATATCTTAAATTATACTAAAATAAACTTTTAATCACGAGTTCGTATTCTTAAACGTCTGTCTCGCGCAGTTCTTGTTGGAACGTTTGAAGGGATGGTGGTGAGGTAAATTCATTTGTTTTCTTAACGAAGTTTGCAAGAATCATCCAAGAATCCTAATTACTATACATTGTTAACCGTAAAAACTCTATTATTTCAGCACACTTAAGTGCATTGCAATTAAGTCGCAAGTAAAACTTTGGGAATTACTTGAAAGTGCTTCACGCTGCGTTGTTGCTCGATAAGCCTAGTATAACTATGTGAATATGAAACTGTTGGCGGCGGGGTATATCTTTGAATACCCTGGGGCGATAGAGATTCGTTTATATGATATGGCTGTTGATGATTAGCTCATTGTGTTTGAATTACTTCTAATCATATCAACAACACACAGTTATCGACCGTAACTGTAAAAGTGTCTCAAACTTGTCATTCTCAATTCCTCATAACGCGTCTGGAAAGAACACGGCCTCTTCGATGAGTATTCAATTCTGGCGTCGTTACGGGACTGTGTTGTAAAAAACTAGCACTCTTGCTTACTTCCTTGAAACGATCGGCGAGTGGGACCTCTGTCCGGTTATGCAACCGGGCTTTTGCGAGCGGAATCAGATCGGAAAACCGGACCGGTTATCTGAGACCGAAGGAAACAGATCGACATTATAATGTGATCTTGTTCATTATAGCAATTTGGAAAACTTACTTTGTATTATGATAATATTTTGTTCGTGTGTAAACTACAAACACAGACTGCAGCAGTGTTTTCCAAATTTACAACGCTTGTACCATCAGTCTGAAGATGTTTATCAAAGAGACGAAAAAAGATCACACACAGTAACATTACCAGTGGGAAAACAATGTAATTAATTTAAATTTTATTTTATCATTGTACCTTTTTAAAATTAGACGTATTCCATACTAGTAGATATTCCTTTGATAAGTTTAAACGGCATTCTAAGAAACAAATCTAATGACTGCTGGCATATCCTCCATGATAAGTGTTCAACTCATATTTTGTTGAATAAAGACACAATTATTATTACTGTTTATTAAATTTTATTTGTGGTTTATGAAATTCATTATTTTATCCATATACATATTGCCAGGCGTTCTTAAGTCGTTTGATTCCATTTAAAATTGGCGTTAATTTTTCTTTACTTACCAACATATTTCTGTATTGGTTATTTGCATTATTGTCATTTTGTTTGCGCTATTTCCCTCTTTCCCCACTGTGTTCATTCGTAAAATCGAATTTGATGATTTCAAGGAAACAAACGAGGCGACGAGTTAACCCCCGTTCTAATAATTATGTAGGGGTGGTTGTTCAGGTAGTAATTCAATACTTTTGTTGAAGTGGGAAGTTTTTAACTTCCAATGAATCTTAAAAATGAGATGGTATATATTGATATATAACGATTCTTTCGTGTTCTTTACGTTTTCACCCTACGCCACGTTATCAAGAAGGGTTAACAATATCACAGGTACACATAACTAATAAATCGATGTGTTTTAGCCAAAGGAACGTGCAGGTGAATTTTAAATATTGCATATTATGACTTTGTAATAAAATTCTATTGGTAACTTGAAAATTAATAAATGAAAATCTATCAAAGTTATACGGTTTGATTTTTCAATTATAATCGTATCATTTAGTAAATTTACACAAATTTGATTGATGAATAATACCGATTCGACCACAGCACTCAAACCAAAAGTTTATCGTACTAACAACAAAAAAATTCCACCTTCGTCAATTATCAAAGAATTTGCTCATTATATTATCTTTGGCATTTTAAGAATAATTAGCTTTTGAATACAAACCGATACTGCAGAATCGTAATTTCCACAGTGATCGATAAATTAACATTTCTTTTAATTTTCAATTACTTCAGTTTAGTGACACTGCTTGGCGTGGAGATAAATATTCACCTGTGTTCAATAATGCCGTAAGTTGACAACAGACCGACCGCCGCGTTTGCCTGTTCACTCGCCGTTCGTCGAGTTCGTTCAGTCAGTCATGCCGTTCGGTTCAACTTTGACGCACCACAGCGCGCGAAAGTGAAAAACAAATTTTCGCGAATTGTGTTGCATTTTCGAACGTATCGAAATGTTGAGTGATTATCCGTTTTCTATGGAATTGTAATTTTACAAGTGATTTTATTTGTACGTATCTATAGATTGTGTTATTTCTTTCTAAACATTTATGGCTGTCAAATTTAAGACGGTTCGTGTGACTGGTTTTTGTTGTCGTGATACTGGGCATAATATTGTACACAAAATTGAGGAATATTTTTTCTTTACTGGTTTTTTCGCTCTACAAGTTTTAATATACATCGTCAAAGATTTTTCAAAATATAAACCATTTTCAAGTTGTTTTACATTTAGGGCGATTATACATTTATAAAAACACTTGAATCTCTCCAAAAATCATAATATGTTATGTTGCTGAGTTGTTAAATACGTTCCCGAATGTTTTCAGAGTTTTGAGTAAATCACGAAAAACTGTTATGGGCAGTATGACAGTTTTAAGTATAATTTAAACTATTTAAGTTATTTTGTGTGTTCCGGTGTAGAAGTAAAGGTAAAATAATCTTTTACACTGTCGTTTTTCGGAGCACATCAACAGTGCAAAACGACGATCGTGGTCATATAAAAACGACATTTGTAAATTTGGATAATTTTTGAATTTCGAACAGGGGACGAAATAGGAAGACAACTGCAACTGGAAAAATTGATAGATCTGTTGATAGAGCACATACGTACATTACAAGCTTATTTTGTGAAAAATCGTCAAGAGCGTAGTTTATCGACTCAGTGACTCTTATATGTTATATGTGCGGTTAAATGAAGAAAACTGAAGGAAATTTTTGACATTTTAGGGAATTATTGAAAAACATTAATTTATTCATATACGAAAATGAAGTTTCAAAGACAAACATTTTTTGGTAGAACATCTTTATAATAAAGTGAAACATTATATTGTAGAAACTAGTGTGTTTCTGAAATAGCTATCAACAATATCTGATAATATTTGTGGAACATTGCTAATTTTGATACAATTAAAATATACATCTGCCAAGAACTAGTCAATTCCAGTAAAACATACATCAAGTTAAAGTTTTTAATTATTTATTAGTTGATCGATGCTTTCTTACTTTGTTTATAGTGAAAGCAGCCGGTTTCTTCAATAAATCTCTTCGTCAAAGAATCATTTCTTAATGCTGCATAGATATTCCGCAGAGAAATAAAATAATTGAAGCTCAGACAAAGTACAAATATTCATAACATAATTTTGAAGAACATTTCATTGAGTTTAAATAGTGCTATAACACTGACGGAATCATATTGTCAGAAAACTATTTATGTCCAATATAAATCGCATAATGTATTTTTTATTATCACTCGCCGTAAATTAATATCAAATTCGACAATTGTTTCACACCTTGCTTTAATGTCGATTTTTATTCAAGTTTCTCTAATTTTACTTTTCAATTTATTGTCCAAAAAAGTGCACCACATAAATTTACCAATCGAAAACGATTGAATTTCTCTTTTACGTAATCGCTGTATTTTTATAATTATTATTTTTCATTGCTGGCAATAAAATCTTTCGATACAAAATTACCGACTTTTACAATCCTATCTTATTGCGATTTAAGCAGATTAAGATTATATTTTTTTTTTAAATTCGGTACACGTACCTAGTTAGTATATTGCTATTATTAATTTTTATCTCGCTAAGATACCTTTGTCTTTTTAAAACTTGATTCTCATTAAATACTATTTTCAACAAAATGATTGTGTAGATTTTTTTGATTCACACATGTTAATTTTGTCATTGTATTGTGTTTATATTGATCCAAACAATTCAGCTATTTCATGTAACAATTGAATATATTATGAATCATTTTGGACCATATTCACTCATAATGACGAATTACGTGATCATACCTATACAACGTCCAATTTTCATAAACAATAGAAAATGTTTTAAAAAATAAAACACAATTTGTTTGTACTACTTCCACATATTTATATTTTATATGTGGAATTATATGTGGAAGTAGTACAAACAAATTGTGTTTTATTTTTTAAAATATAATGTCTTTCCACCAAGAATTGACAGTTAACTCCTTAAAAGTAAATAGAAAATGTGTTATCCAGAACGATCATAAGATTATACGATGAATTAGGATGCCCTAATTTGGCACGTACATTTTATTTAATAATGTCTACAGACTCAACAGGTTATATATACATAAAAACAATTGTTAATCCCATCAAAAGACATACTATTACAGTAGACTCCACGATAACACGGTATATAGATGCGAGCTATGTAGACGAGGGATAATGTGACTACCATATTTATACAAAATCAGAGCATACGCATGCGGCATTTTAACCTGTAATCGAGGAGCAGTTGCAAATTTGAATGGAAAACGAGTTTTCCACAATTGTGCTATCGGGGGTCTCTACTATTATTGAGAGTAAATTGGGCTTAGTGAGCCATTCTCTTAAAGCCCTATTTTTGAAGATGCGAATAGAATATGCGATCGGGAAGGGCGAATGATAATATATAATATACCCCCATGACCTGGGTGCACGTTCGTTTACCAATTGAAAACATAAAAGTGTCATAATATTTTTGGGTTGGCTTGATTTTACGTAAACTTTCGATGCATCCATTTCCTTAATGCGATAACCTTTGGGCGTATACAGGTTGAGCGCTGTTACTAGTAGGAAGGAATCTTAGTTGAATTTGGATTATTGAGATTTTGTACACTTCCATGTATTTTGTCACTAACGACCCGGGTTTCGCCTTTCGGCATCTTCAGGCATTCGAGCACACGAATGGACTCGAACTGAGAGACAGTAAACAGTGTCTAACGCTTATATAGAAGATAAAAATGCGACAAATTATCAGAACATTTAGCTGCCTTTAGATTAAAAAAGAAACTTCGACATTCGCAAATCACTTGCTAATGGAGAACCATACGTTTAATGCGGATGATGGGGTTAAACTGTTGCATAAAAACATGGGGGATCATAAATTATTTTATCAGGAAATTTTAGAAATTAATAGAGCCCAGTTAAACTCATTACCAATCTTGAATGAGCAGCTGAACCTTCTAATTCTCCGCTATTATATCCGATACGTTGAAACACCTAACAGATGTCACCAAATGTGGAATGATTGTATATATTTACCCATTCGTCGAATTACATCCCGTCAAAACCCACAATACTATTATAATTGTAAAATCACTGGTATTTCTAAAAGAAGTTGAAAAGCGGTAATTTGCCTTCGGCAATTCGTCACTCTGTTAATATGGTGTTTACAAAATAAGGATTAGGGTGATTTCCGAAATTTTTAACTCAGGTATCGGTGTGGCTCTCAGACGTATAATTTATTGCCTCGTAAATGATATTTGTCGCATTTTTATCTTCTATATAAGCGTTAGACACTGTTTACTGTCTCTCAGTTCGAGTCCATTCGTGTGCTCGAATGCCTGAAGATGCCGAAAGGCGAAACCCGGGTCGTTAGTGACAAAATACATGGAAGTGTACAAAATCTCAATAATCCAAATTTAATATTGAAATTCCATCAAGCACCCTCAGTCGATGTCTTAAATTATAATCTTAGTTGAATCGAATTTTTTTTATTATTGATTATAGCTAATGATTTTTTCCACAACATTTTTTTATATTTGCTGATAAATATCAAGTAGTTATTATTACGCAAATGTTTTTAGAAGCAATAGGTTTTGTGCGGAATATTTTTTAATTGTGTGGCTAAGATTTGTTACTTTTTTTTTTCTTATCTGAAAATTATCCTTGGAAAATTTGCGTTCATAAATTAAAAATTCAACGTCACCGGTCTTATCTACCTTTTCACGATGAAATGTTTTATTTCTCTTTTTTTATTTTATTTGTAATAACTGAACCGGAAATGAATGTCATTTAAAATTAAACAAATCCTGGCAAAATGTTAGTATGCAATAATTTTCTATAAAGGATTCAGTTAGAGGTTTACCATGTAAAAAATACCTCGGATTACGACTTCAATCATGTTCACTTATCCCTCGATTTACACGGTAAATTTGATTTAGAGAAATTGAAAGACCTTTGGATAAATCAAGACTACTGTTTCCATGTATAATTGGAGATTGTTTCCAATCAATTATAAAAGTCTTCAATATTCAATAGACACAAAGTAAAAAAAGAATGAAAAAATTTAATTAACCTTTATTTAATTCTTAATAATCTTTTACACTAAACTTGATAATGAAGAATCATATTTAAAAAAAATTAAATAAAATTACGTTAAATTTTGTTATTTCATGTAATTACATTTTATTCACATCATACATTCATTTACAAATCGTGTTTAACCGAAACATTGACTTGTAAAACAAAACAAGAACGCAACTTATTAAACATGTGAGACCGAATCCGTGTAAATCAAGTAAGAAGTGTATCTAATATCATTTACGTTTAATTGCATGTATTTAATATATATATATTTTTTTATTATGCAATAAAATACAAATAATTCACACGTGAAGTATCTTTTTAATATGTATCTGTTTACCTCGCTACAGTACTTCGATTTTATTATTGATTTATGTGATCTAAATTCAATACCTGTTAGGTGCCATATTGTTTTCTTATGACGTAATGACAATGCTGTTTGACAGGGTCTGGTGGTATTTGAAAACAATAGAGGTATTTTTTTATCCGCTGTTACATTCTGTAGGGACTAGTTACGTAGTGTGTTGTATTCTAACACAGCGATTGTATTTGCGGTAGACTGACGTTTAACACGCCGAGTGGGATGTCTAACAAAATGCGATAATGTATCATTTTTTTCAATGAATTAATTTAATTCAAATAGAGTAGAATATATTGTAAAATATTTTTAGATATTTTTTTCAAATATCATTTCGTTTGTTTTTTCTCGATTCTTTGATAAACTTTCATTGACTTGAATGAAATAGCTTATACCTACGCACAATATGAATTCATTCTGAATACACATATTTTATCATATTTTTAAATACAAAGTATATCACGTGCTACATTGTGTGGTGTAAAATTACACTATTTGCTATAAAATGTGACCGTATTTTTATAAGTGCACAGGTAACTCTGATATCATAAGGAAACATATACACAGGCAATGGAAAGAGAAATTAAACAAAAACGTTTTCTCAGCTCCAACTTACTTAAATAAAATTTGCGTTTCAATATTTATCTTTTTGTAGAATTTATATTAAGAATTGTTTTTTTCTTAAAATACTACATATCAGTTGTCACCAAACTTGTCAAATTTTTTTTATCACGTCCGCACCCAGTGTGGAACATGCGGTCACCTAATCGAGATATCTCAATAGAAGTTTTCTACGAGAACTGCTTCAGTTACTCAACCTCTCTTTTTCGAAAAGAGAAACGATAGAATGATAAGGTTAGGACAGGACTGGTGGTTAGTTAAACGCTCTCGCTATGCCCCGTTTTTATGATCGAATGTGTGTGGTAAGAAATTTTCGACATCACAAACATTCATGCCTACCAACAGAAATCCATAAATTGATTGAAAAATCAATTTTTGAAACTGTCAGCACCGCGACATGCGTAACCGAATCCAACGACGTTATCCACAGCACCACTGAACCGACAATCAAATGATTAGTGATGAGTATTTAATAAAATTATATTTACAGTATTTACACATTTGTACTTCGTAAAAACAGCCGTAAGGAACCACAGAGGACTGCGTTATGCGTTATGACTCGTTTTTCAATCCTCTGATATACAATATTTTGTAATATTTCATTTGATTCTGTCGTATATGACGCTTGGATTGGGTAAAAGTGTTTTAATTACCATTATTTTTTCTATTGAAATAAATGTAAGCGAATGCTGAGAAATTTTCTTTTAGCAAAACGATATCTATATATCAAGAAGAATTTGATACATTTGAACTCCATTTGTCATTCACAGACAAATGTATCGCAGAAAGATTTTTTATCATTCGTTGTTTATCTCGTGTTATTTTTGCACAAACATAATAGTATCTACTGAAGAAGCCTTTACTGATTGTATTAAATTGTGTGATACATTCTTATCTTATCAGGTTATCTTACCGTGTATTCATTAATTAAAAATTTAATACCATATAAACTGATAAAATTTGGTAGTCATTAATTCTTTTTTACTCTCTACATACATGTCACTACTGGTGGCTGTTTGATTTTGATGTACAGACCTCCTTTGACCACAATTACGCTGAACTGTTTTGAGGTTAGCTGTCTGTGACCTACAAATTAAATTAATGTTTCATTTAACATATATGTCCATTATTTAAATTATAAAGCTACATTATAATAAAGGCTCGAAATTGGTTGAGCTTTATTTAAACTTTTAATGAAGGTAATGATATGTAATTTATTCGGTTTAAATATTCTATTGATTGCGTACGTTTATTATTACATTTAATGCTTAAATTATTTATTTTATTTGTAAAGTGATCTCAAAACAATTCATATATCAATATTCTAACATTATATAAATATTATTTGTTATGACGGAATGAAGAAAAAGGTAGTGAGGTCATAATTATTAAATCAATGTTATAAAATCCTTAAGACTAATAATTTTAATAAACGATTGAAACGTTTTATTTTTAGTGATAGAATTTGTATTTTCTTGGTGGACATTGCGTATCTATTTCGGTATCAGGCCTTCGTCAGATATTTCCTTATACTAATTTTCGATTATTTTTATATTTATATACTATTAGATGAGACCCCATATCACCTTACTTACATCGCTATTTTCATTTAAATATAATAGTTTTAATTTAAGTAATTGTATATATTTACCCATTCGTCGAATTACATCCCGTCAAAACCCACAATACTATTATAATTGTAAAATCACTGGTATTTCTAAAAGAAGTTGAAAAGCGGCAATCGCCTTCGGCAATTCGCCACTCTGTTAATATGGTGTTTACAAAATAAGGATTAGGGCGATTTCCGAAATTTTAACTCAGGTATCGGTGTGGCTCTCAGACGTATAATGTATTGCCTCGTAAATGATATTTGTCGCATTTGTATCTTCTATATAAGCGTTAGACACTGTTTACTGTCTCTCAGTTCGAGTCCATTCGTGTGCTCGAATGCCTGAAGGTGCCGAAAGGCGAAACCCGGGTCGTTAGTGACAAAATACATGGAAGTGTACAAAATCTCAATAATCCAAATTTAAATAATAGTTTTAATTTGATGTCTTCTGTGTAAATTGCTCGAGAAAAAAAAACAATTAATATTGAAAATCAAACAGATTTACATGAAGTGTAATAATTTGAATAGTTACGTAAGTTTGTAGAGTGGTGATGTATTAATATAATTTTTTTAGTCATGTACTTGCATCCTTTTCAAATTATTTGCTGTTTCAATTGGCACTGTTTCCTGAAAGTGTTAGTGTAAACAATATTTATTTATCGGCCACCATGACAAACTGTCAGTATTTTATCAATGGCCATTTTTTGCTGTACTTCCGTATTTCATTTTTTAAGCACAATCGTAGAAAACGCTTTTCTTGTTATTGTTGTGAATATCTCATTATGAAAAGGAAGTTCGTAATGAGTTATCAGCCAATAGTTGAACTAGAATTTCACTAAAAGTAATCGTTTAATTTTAAAATTTGCAAAGTGTGGTCAGTTCGAGCTCATTCGTGAGCCCGAATGCCTGGAGATGCCGAAAAGGCGAAACCCGGGTCATTAGTGACAAAATACATGGAAGCGTACAAAATCTCAATAACTCAAATTGGTAGGAAAAACTGTTTTTTTGCTTTAAACTTGTTAAAATTATGTTTGATCAACAATAGCCATTTTTCGATAACTCGCCGCTTACATTCTTCTCATTACATGTATGTTTTGTAACTAAATAGATTAGTGTCTACTGGTAAATTATCAAACATATTTCATTCAATATTTACACGTGAAACACAAATAAATATTAGTTATAAATTGTCAAATGGGTATTATTATTTTATATAGTACATCAACCAATCTAAATAAAGCCTTAAAATCCAGGACATAACAGTGTGTCGTCAAATTTTTATTCGGCAATACGTTGAGGCCGCACAACTGCGAATATTATAATAAGTATATCTCCATTTGCTTCAGTGTGGCAATCTTTAGAATGTCAGGGTTATTTATTAGTGTTTCTGAAGTGGGTGCGGTACTTATTACTATTAAACTTCTTGTCACTTGTCATATTTTTATGTACAATTATTTTTATGGAATATGCCAATACAACTTATACAAATACAAATTACGTCAGTAACATTGGCTTATAAATATACATGAAATAATTCAATGAAGTTTCTCGTTATACATTGCTTTATCAAACATGAAGCCCACTCAATTCTCATATTAAACGGGGGATGCATTCCGTCATTAAAATGATTTTCCACTAAGTTACCGCTGAATCCATCGAAAATATTAGATTTCATTACTTTAAACATTTACATACGATTTCCCACTGCGTGAAAAAAGGTGCAGATAACACAGACTAATGTTGGTTATTTTCCATTACCTTAAACAGGTGACGTACGATTTCGTAACATTAATGTATTTAGCTGGTCATGTAGCTGAGTGGTAAACACTCTTGGGCATTCGTCTTATTCGGTTGCGGTGTCCAATTCTATAAATTGATTTTGTGCTCAAATGCATTATATTAAATAATATATTATAATACCGTAATATCAACGTATTGAATTTTGTGGATTTTATAAGTCAAAAGTTAAGAGCAATCTGTATATGAGGCGTTTAAAAGCAAACACGGATATGTCCACTTAGCAATATTAGTAGTAAACGACGTTTTTGTGTATAGTGAATTTTTCCATTGTATTGTATTTCCAATTAAGAAACGTATGAATATTTTTAGTAGCCAGTCCAACCGCTTATTACAATAAACATAAGCGAAATAAAATTAGACATGTCGGCATTTGATTGTAACTATTAAACTTATTTTATTAAAAGTTTATAAACATTTTTTCAGCATGCGTATGAACGTATTTTTTGTTCGAAATTGACAAAATGTAGACTTATCAGTTTTTTGCTTTTCAACGCCTCATATGAATTACCCTTTACTTGCCATTTTGTCAGCCTATCATAAAATATTCCCTTTCAATTTGGATACTAAAAGTTTTATAGGCAAACATGTGAACGTTTTATAAATGTCACGTTCTCCAATATATACATAATAATAATATATATGTTTATATTACCTTTTTATACGATGCCATTAATACGATTACTAAAATATATTGAATTAAACTTAAGCTTAGTATAATAAGTATTATAATATTTTCGAAAATTATGAACTCTCATCGCGTCATAGTATGGATATTTTCCAATGTTTGTTTGATCGCTTATATATTCTTGCCCATCTAGTTTCTGACGTACAATAAATCGTCTGTCCATAGATAGTTGTAATACGAAAATTACGAGGACATTCACTACATGTTGTGGGCAATTCGTGGAGTCATTGTATTTGATGAGACGAAGATAGTCTTTTATTATTTGCCACAACTTTCTAAATATCGGCATGAGTATAAACGAGATAATTATGATTATATTACTTGTATAATAAATTAAATTACTTAGTCAACTATACTTTTACTTGATTATTACTGTGTTATAAACGTTTTGTAATGATTACGGAAATTATAGAGTTTGATGTACGTTGAGGAACGCTGGAACAAATTTCAATGGCGCTATAGAGTCAATACACTTTATAATGTACCTATGATTTCTTTTTATTATAATCACAGACAAATTATATTAGCAACACATATCTACGAGTCCAATTATTTAGTTCAGGCGTAATTGTGGTATACAGATAATATTAAAACCAAATAAAGAAATAACACATGCGTACTACAAAAGACATTTCTTCGTTTCTTCCGCTACGGTCCGGATCGAACCTTGGCCGCCTCAATAAGTCTCCTCCACGCTAATCAATCCTCCGCTTTCCTACGTCAATCGCTGATCCCTAGCAGTCGTCTTCTGACACGCCATCCATCCAGCGAATAAAAAAAGACAATTAACGTTAATAAAATAGTACTAATTTACTGAAAAAAAATAATTAAACGGAAATATTAAACTGTGGGTCGCTAAAAAAGTTAATAGGTAACCAAAATCAATTAAGACGCCGCTAAGATACACGTTAATTCATACAACTTAGTTTCCATGGATATAGGCGTTTATGTATAGGTCTTTAATTTATTATCGTTAATCGCGTATTTTTTCTTACTTCATATCTATTTTTACATCGCAAAATGTGCGTGTATGCCGCACATTGTATCATCCTTGCCTTACATTGGATTTCAGCTAGTGTATTAAATTTACTACCCCCCGGAGAGTTCAGGGTTAAACCTCTTTTACTGCTGTGTTGACAGGGTTAATGTATTTACTTATATTATAAGTATTACATTATAGGTAATTTATTCTACATATCGTCACCAAAAAAGCCCAATATATCAGAATACTATTATATTTCGTTATATGCTTTACAACATGTAATGAAACAGCTGCATTTATTTCATAATCTGTATTTTTTATTCAAAAGGCAAAACCGATTTCGGTCAGTTTGTGACCGACCGTTTACAAATGAACCAGAAGAAGATTATACGAAAGTTTTTATAGAAAATGTCGACCTTTAAAAAGTTTACAGCAAAATGCTTAGGATTAATAAGTGAGACTTGCATAGATTTTATTTGCAAGAACGGTATAAGGACAATATTTAAAGTTATCTAAAATATTGCTTACTTCACTTTATATCCCCTACGAAAGGTCTACGAGGGCGTAGAACTAATCCACGTCAATTCGTATTGTGGCAAGCCGGGCGAATTTAGCTAATTAGCATAATATATATATCAAGCGTGGGCAACCGGTCGATATTGGTCTATCCCAATTACGATTGAGTATTTCGGAAAAAAATATGTTTTCATATTTTTGACCATGTTTGAAAAGAAATGGTTTTGGCTAGATTCGTGATTATCGACTTTATGATATATGTAATAGGGGACCCTTTTTTGTGGTACTGTTTAGCGAAGGTTCTTAGGCACAAAAATCTTAAACGATTCTTGCTAGAAGTAATCGCCATGAAAATTATGATTTAAAGTAGCTCCCAACCTCAAAAAGGTTGCGCACCGTTGATATATAAAAACTCGGGTATTTCTAATTAATATCTTAAGCTACACGTTTTTCATATTCATTTAAGACATCATAGTGAGAGTAAGAGGGTTAGGAGTCAGCGTGAATGCAGGTTTTGTGTTAGTGAGATATAATTAACAATATTTAAATACAAAATTAATTCCCAAGTAATTATAAAAGCAAGAGACTTTTCACTCTCTATATATTATATTTCGCCATTCTAGTACAATGCTTGTTACTTTTCCGACATATATAATCTAATATAATATTTCCATCTTTTATTTTTTAACTGTTTTCTGGCAGATTAATCGATTTTACGTATGTTTCAAATTTAAAATTTACTCGATACATGTTATTCAAATGAGGCTTTTGATTAATATTAATATAATTGCATATCGCTATTGAATAATGACTTGGTAGTACAGTTATACACTTGTGTTTGATTTTCATTTGAATATTTTATGACCTGTCAAAAAGGCATAGACAATGCCTTGCAAAACAAGTAAAACGTTAATTAAAATTTATTATGAAGCAATTATTGCTGCAATTACTTATATTTTTACTGCCCGCGGCGTACTTACGATATTGTTAAAACGACCATGTCAAATTGTTCAAGTGTCCGTGAGATCACCTGACGAAATTTGCATCGTCGACTACATGTTTTAGATTTCGCCTCAAAAGAAGAAGAAAAAACACAAATTACTGTTATAATGTATAAATAAATTATTCTAATATTGAAATAATTGCCGTGGAAATGTTTGGCAGCTTTGCCACCTTGGCATTGAACTTAATTTCATAACAGTTAGTTTGGTTCCTATGTTTTTATTTTCTTCATATTGGTACCGTATTTTAGCATGCTTTTATTTATATGCAATTCGCCTGCCTCCACTTTCTTCCTCACACGCATTAACTGATATTATCAAACTGCCTGAAAATCTATATAAAAACGGATGGACATGCTCTTTTTCTGTAATGTAATTTTTTACTTGAACATTATTTTTTAACAATATAATTAAAATTTCCAAGGCTGTTGGACTTTCGTATATCCGGTTTCGGAGTTACATGCTCGAATCCAGGAATATAAACTTGCATATATTGTTATTCCAATCGATTTGCGGTTACGTATCAATGGCATGGAATTATGTATTGTTTTAATCCCTACGCAGTCATTTTCCACTCGTCCTTGAATATGGGGCGCGGAAAAAGCGACTAGATTACTACTTAACCTCCGCTATTTCTCTAAAAATGTTGATTGAATAATTTAAAACCAACGCTCCATAAGGCGTTCATGCGCTTAGCATTGCATTAGTAGCGGGCATGGTTTGAAAATATTAAAAATTCAATTCACCGGTGTGATAAATATGTTTATACTTTTTTAAATTCCAATATCATTATTGTCGTTGTCTTACGAGAGAAAGTGACCAAACGTAGAATGACATAAAGAACTGTTCGTGGTATTATGAATGTAATAGCTTTATATTTTCGATGGATTCGGCGATAATTTTATGGAAATTCATTTTGAATATAAAATAAATGATAACTTTAATAAACACGTGTTTCGCCTCTTTGATAAGCATCGTATAAACCACTGGTGGTTCGCGAAGATTTTCTTAAATCCGAAAAAATGTTGTTAAATTTCATGTAATAAAATATCAAGCATACGGTCTTGCAAAATTAATTGTTTTGAATTAAAAATCAATTATATAAATATTTATTATTTTATTCCAATGTTGATGGTTCGCGTAAATTTTTTTGATTTTTTTGGTGGTCCGCGGATGTACAAAGGTTAAGGAACAGTGGTATAACCAACGTAATATTTGTGTGGAAATAATGACCATCGTAACTTACCTAGTTCCAAAACCGACACAAAACTGTGAACGTGATATATGGGGATTCTATTTCATGACTAGATTCATTATCAATATTCAAACGGTTTTCTTGAACGTTTTACTCTTGATCACTTTCTCCTGTGTGACGACATGTCAATTTTATAAAAAGTTTATACTGCCGTCGTATTAGAAAATTATGACTGAATCTGTACATATCTTGTAATCAATTTTTTTGTTACAAATGATTTCCTAACACAGCGTTCGTTACACATTCTAATACATTTATTAAAATATTGAGTTATTCTTTCGTTGCCTATTCTCTGTAGGAGTTTTTCAGTGTAGCAATACCGCATATTATAATGTATACATTTGCAACATTTAAGTTACGATACGGTAAGTACGTACATGCATATTAGTAATATATTTATTTAAAAACTATTTTTATATTTAGTAGAACATAGTAGGCGGTAGTCTCATATATATGACATTCAATTAGCTAATATAATTTGTTAATTAGATTAGAGTCCTTGAATACGTTGTCTAGACATGAATCTACTTATAAATTGTTCCTTTGAGGCTCCGGACCTACAGCTGTTTATCGGCTGCAGACCACGCCTTTGCACTTATACCTATTAAACCAACAGGTTACCATGATAACCTGATGTTTGTCAATGTCAACTGACGGTATTAATAGTACAGCACATAACTTCGGCTATTTTAATGCTTTTGAAATGTAGAAAATAGATAAAATTGCTTTCTTCATGTCTGATGTAAATGTCAAAGCTATTTTCATGGTATTGGAAACATTGCGAATTCTGTGAGTATAGCTTTTTCCTTCTTATATAATGCAATTAATCGATTTATTGGTAACGTTTGACAAAACTGACGTTTGACAAAAATAATACCCACCTGTTTTCATATTCATTATGCGTTATTTGTTTTTAAAACTAAATGTAATCTTTGTGTCTTCTTAGAAACGTTTTTAATCAAGAAACATTACATTTCACAGGTGTACAAAGATTCCATCTGACAATTGATAGAGGATTAATGGATTTAGATTTTTTTTAAATGTATTGTATATTAGCGCATTCACATAATATAACGTAACGCTACCGACCGGTATAAGTATTTGACATCACAGCTAAAAATCGCCAATGCACCATATATTGTTTTATTTTTTAAATCACATGATATGTATAATATATTCGAGATCAACTCGACGACAAAATACTTCACAAAATAAAGCTCTTACCACTATAATGTATTATATATATACAGTCAAACCTTGATCTATCGATATTTCTTTTACTCCCAACAAATAAAAACAGTGTTAAATAATCCCGCATTTATCGTTGATGGCTCCTTAAAAACGATAAATTAAATTTTCACTGTATCTCTATAATATATCTCGAACGTCGGTGGGTGCACCATTTTTTTGGAAAGGAAAAAGTCTCATGTTTTTTCTCCGTTGATTATGATCTATTACCAGTTTTATAAGTGATGGACTTCCATATTAATACTGTTAATCATTGTGAATTCTAATGACACAATGTAAGCTATAAGCAGCTTACCACACCTTAGTTTGAGTCAAGGTGTAGTTAATGTTTAAATAGATCTTTCATCATATTAGTTTTGTGGGGCGTTGTGTAGCTTTCATTTTATATTATTATATCACGGTGTCTGTACGCCCCTGTAAATAAAAATCTTTGGTAAATATATTTGCCATTTATCTTTTTTCGAAATTTTTGCTTAAAAATTAACTGCCGCAAGACGTTTTGCAACTCTTCGTCTTGTAATTAATACTTAGATACAATGATGAAAACAAAGTAACACCATAAAAGTTAATAATTTTGCTGCTCCGTCTGAGCCAAGAGTAATGATTATTATTTCTCACTATTTCTTATCTAATGCTCGATTTACAAAATAAAAGATTACTGCGGTTCGTTATGTTTCTAATGGAGAAAATACTGTTCGCATTAAGTACGTAATATTTAATTTCCCTAAACTGCATATCAAAAATTGTATATGTAAAATAAATGTATGGCAATCTAGTAAAAATATCGATCGAAATACTATCGCACTTAATGTTTCTTTAACATAATATATCATTTATATTATAAACCCAATATTCAATTGTGAATTGAAAATATTAGTGAGTATTTAGTGTTGCAGTGAACAGGTTATTTTACTGTTTTCTATAAGCCAATGCACTAATGACAACGTTAAGAATGCCTTTCATACAATGTCACAACAATCATTACTCAAAACAGATCGATACTTCACTTAAATAGTCGTCTTTTGTGTATGTCAATTGTGTGCAGCTTTAAAAATAGTTCCACCATAAATAGAGACAAAGGAAAACTAGGCCATCTGCGTAAAAGGAGGCTTCGTCGACTGGATTCACACCTCAAACCCGCACTTGACGCTTGCAACATAGAAAGCCCACACTGTGTGACGTCTTCATTGCTAAATTTAGCCACTATTCCACTCAAAAGATTGGCTGTGTTTTACAAACAGTCGTCGCACATAGATAAAGCCTTTTATGTGAGCTGGCCAAACGTATCACGAAACATTGCAAAATCCTGTTTTGTTATAACTCGATAACAATTTACTCGGTTGATGCTTTAGTAATAATTGCTGTTCCGTTTGTGTTTTCAGGGGTTGATATCGATTTCTATCTGAATAATAAAAGTATGATAGTTCGTACAATATACTGAGATTGCAGTCCAAATATTTATAACCTGCCACGATGATACTTGAAGAGGTGGTACCATCAACAGCGATTAAATGAAAATTAAAAAATAAGCTCTTCCTTCATTTTCAATTACTTTGTGATTAAAAAAATATACGAGAGGGTGGGAAAGAATATTTAATTGTCAAATAAATTAGTAACATTGCTTACATTGTGGAAGATCATCGATTTAAAGTACTTTTTTTTCTCAATATTCACTATTTTATTTCAAATATCAGTATCAAATAAATCACTTTTAAGGTGTTAACTGTCAATTCTTGGTGGAAAGACATAATATTTTAAAAAATAAAACACAATTCATTTGTACTACTTCCACATATTTATAATGATCAGGCCCGGTTTCGCTCCATCACGAGCATTATCAACTAATAAAAATACAAACGTAACAGGCTTATTTATAAAGTCCATAACATTTTAATTGTAGACTATTTTATTTGATTTATGTATAATTTTTTTGCTAATCAGTATTTTCTTGTCTTAGTTCATGAACCATTAGTTTTATATACCTTCATTTTTGCACTCAATTTTACATAAATAAACCTGTTATGTTTGTATTTTTATCAGTTGATAATGCTCGTGATGAGCGAAACCGGTCCTGAGCATTATAAATATGTGGAAGTAGTACAAATGAATTGTGTTTTATTTTTTTTAAATAAAATAAATCATTTGATATTTGATCCGATCTGGGGATTTACCTGAACCTTTTAGTGGCTGAGCGAAAGTTTTATCACTATGCTAAAAGTCGACTTGACCTTACACTTGAATACTTTCAAAACATCCGAACAATGACTGTTTATATTCATAATTGGCTAACTACAAAATACAACAAACAAAAAATTTATCAAATTTAAAAATGGGAATCAGAGTCGGCCGATTTCTGATGTCTCCGACTTTGCCTAAAATGCAATGCAAAAAGTCACAACTAACTTTCACTGATACCACTAAATAATTCAATCTCATAATATAAACATATTTAAAGCACCAAACGTGTGACTGGAAATATTGCAGAATGTGTAATTTGCAATATCTTCAGTTTCATTCGCCGTTTTATAACACACACAACAGTGTAACCAAAATAAAACTAATCACGCAAATGGTTTCGACATTTCAAAATGGCCGCAACTCGCAAAGGTATCGTTATTGTGTTTTTAATGTGAAAAAAATATTGCAACTCTTCTTGCCACATTGAATGTTACACAGCAGTGAATCCATTCGAAGTAATTATTGTACAAAAAAATATATATAAAATAGATTTTAAGCTTTCGTAAAATATTTATTGCCGTTATAGTTTTTACTGCTATAAGATGTTATAGTACTTCTGTAATTTACATTCTTCATCATGGTATTTGGTTAACAGAGCATACAAGTTAGGTGAAATAATAATATACGAAATTGAAAATGAAGGGTTAATGGTTTTTAAACCAAATTTTTAGGGAAATATCATCAGAGGGTTTTTGGATTATTATAGATTAGAATAACAGTTATCATTTTTTTTCATTGAATTCTGTTTACATTTCTGATATTGAAAAGAAAGTTCTGCATTTGAAATATTAAATCCGTCACATCGCTGATTGTGAGAAAGAAAGGATTTGTAAAAATTCTATCATTTTTAATGTTAGAATTTGCGCCTTTTTTAATACTAATTTTTGCTCAAATTACAATGGTTCCCGAACCGATTTTTGTCTAAAATAGTTTCGCGACCACAAACGAGCTTGTCTGGTAGTAACTCACTTCACATTAAAAAATAGTTAAATTTATCAATGTTTTAACACACAGAAGTAACCTTGCGAATTTGAAATTGATTGTATAAGAACATCAGCTGCACGCTAATGCATAATGTATGCAGTTTACACAGCGCTTGAATGCACATGTTTAAGTGTTGACTAAAGCAATGAAGCAACTAAACTAACTAGCGCAAACTGCATCGGCGTATATTGTTTGATCAAAGTTCTCACGTTGACAGGTAAATGTTTGCCCAACGCAAGTTCGCTCACATCAAATTACAGAGCAGGCTCAGTATAACACCTTACCAAAGCACTGTCAAAGTTGGCCAATGTTTTTGTTTAGAGCAGGCGCTCCCAATCTGCCTCCAAATGCTGCCGTTTATTAAAGATTTTCAATATTACACATGTGTCTATTTGGAAGTCACCCATTGAGATAGAGCTAGATTATCTTGGAAAGTGTGGAATTATATTCTGAACATTGTTGAAAGGGGGAATGAATCAAAAAGTTTGGGAACCCCTGGTATAGAGCATATTCCTACTAATTAAATTTTTCTATACAGTAAAACCTCGATATAGTGCACTAAGGATTTCAGATGAAAATTCCTAAAATCACCCTGTTATACAACAATGTTTTGTGCATGATAAACAAGTGGTCATGCAGCTGTAGTAGCTTTGAGGCGTGTCGGCCGATAATTTTACATGGGCCAGGTCATTTTTTTACATATATATATATTCACAGTATTTGAAGTCCGTTTAATAGAAACTTCACTGACCTTGTATGTAAATGTATTGTTTCATTTATTTTCCCTATAATAAAAATTTTTGAAAACCCATTTTATGACATAGTGTAATTTCGACTTTAAGGGACGCCCCCGCAATACTCCAGTTTATCAAAGTTTTACTATATCACAAAACTCGTGCATTTTCACTTGCTGACTACCATCAAATATCCGGTCTAATGGAAAAATTGTTATTCTAATAATATATTTCAATTCAAAACACATAATTTTATCAATTTTACGAGCAAGTGATTACACAGGTGCAGCAGTTTTTACGCGTGCTGGCTGATGGTTTGAGTACGCTTATTAATTAAAACTTGCGTTGTATATAAAAGTACTGTGTTGGTTTTTGCACATTAATGAAAAATATATATTAAAACCTAATATCGAGGTTTTACTATATTGTACTTGTAAGACATATTTGTTTATATCTTAACAAATGTGTCTATGTGCAGGTTGAATTTTTGTTTTCAATTAATAATAATTAACGATGAAAACCTACGAAAACAATACATTATTCGCATATTGAAGGGAATAATGTGAAAGCGAACGAACTGTTAGTTCCTTTATGAAAAATGGTTGCAACTGCTGCCTGTGATAAAATACAAAGGAACCAACAGAATTATTGAATAATAACTTAAAATCTATGAATGTTTTCTATATTTTTAAGTAGTAATAGTTGTATTAATAATAGCAATAATTTTCAATAGTTTTCACATTTAACAAACTAACCAAAAGTATTTAAAAACATCTACGAACATTGACTTTTATTATCTCCATTTGGCAAATTTGCAGTTGTTTCCCTTATGTTTATCTCTAATCCAATTATATGAATAGTGTTTATTCATTTATTTTACAATGATGTGAGAAGACCCCGGATCGAAGAGAGGCGAACGGCTTGTTACCCAGAGTCCTGGAAGGGCTGTGATCTCAGACAAACACCATTTCAAATCCGGTTCAAAACTTATTTATTTTTCCATCAAAGATGCAGTGGGTTACATTACACAAATATATAAATCCTAACACATAAAATTGATTCTATGTTTACATTTACTTAGCAACTGAATTTACTTTAAGTTATAATACAAATGACACGACTAACGATTTTAAATTAAATCCAATGCAAATCAAAACAAACAATTCACGTCTTCACCTCAGCCGCGACGATGCCGCAAAAAAACTCCCTGCATCGTCGAAGCTACCCCTTTTCTTCAAAATGGACTCGTCCAGCGGGCGTACCCGGCGGCTATTGAACGGCATGGTAACAAGTTTTGGGCCGATTCTGCGAATTATTGCCGCTGCCGCTGGGTGATTTCAGTTCTTAACACTAATGAAACTTATACTTAACAAAAACCAGGGTGTGTCAGATGCTAGTATTTGTATCCATGTCAAAGTAGAAAATGTAAGTCAATTATTGAATATTGGGTTCTAGGACAACGGCCAGGTTTCTAATTATCGTTAACAAACCAAATGAACCTATTGCATTATATCAATAAAACACACAATTTACTATTGAATGGCGTTTAAAATTATGTCAAATAACAATAGGCTTTTAATCAAACCGCGAAGTTACTAAACGCAAGCACAACAGTGAATAGAAATCGTGAGGCTAATGAGAATGGCGTTTACTCTGGCGCCACAAAATTGTAAAAATAGCTAATCGATAATATTTTAACAGTACCTCGACCGTCATCAGCCGTGTGTGTTTGTTTATATACTACATCAGATATATACATATACATAAAATACTTAGCAGTGGTATGCCAATGGTTTTTCATTCACGAGTGACATTAATCATACTACCGAATAGAGACTCCAACTATTCTTATATTGAATAGTCAAACTGAAGCTACTAGAATATCCGAGTTCCTGAAGGATGAAAGTTATATTATAAAATTGATTTGAATGATTAATAACATAACATTATACATACTAAAATAAAAATTTTAGCTGCGTCGGATTACTGCAACGGTATTCTTTCAATTAATGAAATTACGGTATGCTTCCCCGAGTCATTCATCAATCTCGAGTATTATAATTTACTAGTAACCGTACCCGTCATAGATGACGGTATTGAAATTGAAATACTGAATCTCTAAAGTAGATAGTACTTCGGAACTGTGTGTGCATTGTTGACACCGCGACCGCTTAGGTCATGAAAAAATTTCATTCCTACATGCGATATGTCATAATAATAAAACGTCTACAGAGCGGTCTGGGCTATTATATATTAGATGATAAGATACTGAATGAAGATACTGAGACAAAAAAAAATGTGTCATGCTATTTCGTCGATTTTGTAAAATATTTCATTAAAATGATTACGAATAGTATTCGAATAATTGCCAAACTATTCGAATATCCAATAGTTAAATAAGCGCCGAATATATTCGAATATACGAGTTGAAATCCCTACTACCAAAGCTGTGCGAACTCGGTATGAGACTTGACAAAAGCATTCTTTTATTGGAGCGGTATTTAGAACACGATACTTTAATTGTACCCATTGATCTTGAGGCTCCTTTTGGTGATTCATTTCAAATATAAATTAAAAATGATTGGCGTGTGTTATTTTTCACTTTTCTGTGTCAGCTGATAGGTCAATATTTGGGCTGTCGGACCGCAACTCTGGTGGCTTAAGGCAGGCATTATAAATATCATAATCTATATCTGCCTTGGTCGGCCGGAAATTTATGTGTCATCTTATTTTTACATTGAATTATGAATATTTTAATAATCTGAAATATGTTTAAATATTCACAGCTATTTAGAGGTAAACATAAAACAATCGCAATTATAATAGGATAAAATAACAAAGTATTTAGTTCTACAACATTTTATTAGGTAGTTGATAGCTATTTAAGCTTGACGCCTTCGTCAGAACTATACTTAAACTTAGCTACCAAGTTCTACCTAGTAAATGCCAATTCAATCAATAAATCTCAATTATTACTAACTGTTATGGTTATATTATACATACACACCAGGTGCCATCTGTCAATAGTCGCTCAATATTATGTCTCACACACAAACACACTCTTTGTCTGCGCATCGAGCTTTACAGACAGATATATATTGTATTGTCAAAGCGCCCCGATTTATAACTACACTGCTGTCGCGAAACACGTCTTATCAGTACAGCAGCAAGTCGTGTATGTGTAGTAATTATGTATATTTTATCATCGACTCGATTGACACACGAAGTACTCCACTGGCAACAAGTGTGTGAATGCCACAATCGATTCCTTTCCTTTTGTTTTTCTTCGCAAGCCTCCATTGGCGTAGCCCATAGATACACATCGTCGGGTAGTGTTATCGATTTCCCGGAAAATTTGGCCGGCAGGGCTAGTAATAATATGTAAATTAGTTTTTCGTCGAGACGGTTGTGCCTGGCGCGCGATAGATATGTTCAATGTTGAAATTTTCTTTCCATGCCTTCTATATATTTTTCCGATACGTTATACAGTACTGAAGTCTCAGCTCCTTGCAGTTATCACACCTTTGCCTGGACGTAAAAAACACATTTTAAATATAGTATAGATTTTTTCCTTTTATAACTAGGCTTGGCACATGTTTCAAATAGTTACACAATTGGAATAGGAATGCTCTCAATTTTAGTTTTATATGAATTCCATTAATTAACCGCCGAATCATAAGAATTTTTCGCCGGAGCATTTGGCTATCACCCTATTCCTCCAAGATTCCATGTCCCCCGTCAGTCTTCTTGCTTCCTCCCAGCGTCCCGTAGCTCTGCCAAATACATCCTACGGATGGTCATCAGCGGCCTTTCAGGGCGCCGGAATCCACCCGGTTGGTAGAAGAGACAGGCAGGACTCAGGTTCCCCTGGGGCATCCACAACACATGTAGAAGCCAGGTCCGTTTTTTTTTTTTATTTTGGACGTAATAAGGGGCTGGTTTGTCCTTTCTCTTACCTCCGACTTCCTGACAAAGTCAAACCTCCGTAGCCTTAGTATTCGCCCCAAGCATCTGTTTTGGCAAAATGTCAAAAATTATTTGGGTAGAAATCTTCTATGTAACTAATGTTGTGTTATGGATATTAATACATTCATCTCAATTAACGAGGAAGGAATATCATAAGAGTACGCAAAATGCTTACGGAAAAATATTATAGCTGTGCGCTCAATTAAATTAACCTGTGGAACCGTTCAATATTTAGCCGCATTTTTTGTGGCCGTGTACAGTATACTACAAATACAATACATATAAATATCTACATCGGCAGTTCCCAAATTTGAGAACCTCGAACCGGTATATCGACATAATAAGATTGCGGACCGTTATATACGCTTGTAGAAATATATTTCAATTCATTTATTGTATACCGATTATGTGAAAAAATGTTTGCAAAAAGGATCGTAAACAACTTATAATTTATCTCTCAATAAAGAGTTTATTTTAGTTAATATTGGTTGCCTGAAAGGTGTAAATATCAAAATCGAAACTCCGCTTCCAACCTTATTAGGGGAAAGGGGAATCGTGTATATATTATATCCACGGCTGCTCGCATGAATCACAGCTTTTTCGAGGAAAACAGATTTTATAATAAAGCCAGAGGTCATGCTTTTTCGACCGTGAACTCTGTCTGGAGCTGATATCGCGTTCCCTTGGTAACAAGAAAAACATTTTCTTCTAGTAAATACATATCAAATATTTTAGGCTATTTCTACAAATAAACAAGTTATTTATTGGGAAATGCTCGAGTAATTTATCAGGAAATACTTTTATATAGAAAAATAAAAACCAGTTAACAGTTAAATCCATCTATTTCACCGATCTATTTCGCTTCTCAAATATCGTCGCTGTTCTGGAAGAAGACACTAAAAATATTAGTTTTGAGTAATTGGACATTGAAGTTTTTCTTTTATTTTTATCTCTTTTTCATATTTTCTGAGGATTCGACGGTAACTTTGTGGAAGTTAATTTTTACAATTAGCCTGAAGATGCTTCTTAAAGACGCGAAACGCGTCACGTTAGTGATAAACCAAGTGGAATAACTAAATTATCAATTTTAATTTTATATTATATCTTTTTCATTTGAGTTTGTACAAAACTGGTAATTAAATTATTATTTATAAAAGTAAGTGTGTTCTTCCATACGGTATTGTATGAAATAAGGAACATTTTGGTATAACTAACTCAATATGTAATTTTTTATGTTTTCTTAAAAACAGTGACGATATCTTGAACCTGAGTTTGTTGATTTTGATTTCGTAGCAGAATTTATTATTTCATGCGCTTTATACGAAATGTAATTAAAACCAATATACTATTATTTGTTTTTAATCATTCGTGAAATGACATTATAAGATATAATGAATAAGTATTAGTCATTTTATTATAATATAATGTGTTAAATATCGCTGTAAAGCTGTTATTTTATCATTGGGACGTATTTGAAACATTTCAATTACCAAAAAATCGAAAAGTCATGACGCAACATTTATTTATGTTTTTTCTTACTAACTGATTTAGTCGATAAAAAAATCTCGGCCTTCGATTTACCCGTGACATTGCACCGAGAATAGAATCAAAGCCTCTTAAAATTGCCTTTGGTTCGTGCATTGCCAGCACAGAAATGCATCGATCGATACTGCATTTACTATTTGAAGACAATTGGATTGGAATGCAGTTTAAATTATCACGTTTCTAATGCCAACTATTGTTTTCCATGTGTTATTGACTAACATACCAATATGTTTTCGACTTCCTCTGATATCCGTCTTAATCGCACGATTTTAACTTTTATATTTTATTAAAATATGTATATGCTTGGTTAAGATTTTTCTTATTTATGAAGAAAAAAAAAACTTCAATATTTTCGATGAATTCGACGATAAAATTAAGACAATAACACGTGTTTCGCTTCTTTTAGAGGTATCATCACACTAACTATATCGCAAAGTTATTGATTTCGAATGACGTATGTAAACAATGATCCTAATTATCAGCTTAAAAATGAAGGGTGGGGTGGGATTATTTTCTTCTACTGGACGTGGGGAGGGGATAAGACACAAACTATAATAGTACTATAATTTAAGACATCGACTGAGGGTGCTTGATGGAATTTCAATATCAAATTTTGATTATTGAGATTTAGTACACTTCCATGTATTTGATGCATGATAAATAAATGGAAGTGTACAAAATCTCAATAATCCAAATTTTATAATAGTACTAATTATCATTACCCTACCAATTCTAAAATTAATTACTGGTGTTCGGAAGTGAACATAAATTTGATAATGGTGAGCCACTTCACCTATTTTAAATTTTATTTACTAATAATCGATTACTGTTGGTGGTTTTATTAATTCATAAAAATTCTAAAATATATTTATTTTGTAATTTAAGATATCGACTAAGGGTGCTTGATGGAATTTCAATATCAAATTTGAATTGTTGTAATTTTCTACATTTCCACGTATTTCGTCACTTACGACCCGGGCTTCGCCTTTCGGTATCGTCAGGCATTCGAGCACACGAATTAACATGGAAATATACAAAATTTCAACAATTCAAATTTGATGTTTATTTCAATTCCTTTTCTATTAACTCGATGGGGGTATTTCTATATTATTATGTTTTTTTTAATTATGATCATTTTCAATTAAATGACAGCCATTGGAATAACAAAGTTAACAACATTAATTTTATATTATGATAAACGCTTTATATATAAAACAGTACTTGATGAATGTCCTCATTATAAAGTAAACTACGATATAGACTTTAACACTTACGTTTTTGAATTGAATTGCGTCTGATTTTATATTAGTAAATTGCTTTTCTCAATAAGTAGTTTAGCGTAGGTCTTCAGGTTTGCTATATCTACTTCTACGGCTTCGTTTTCTTTAAGAGCTGCCACTTCTTTGCTTAGTGTTATAATAATTATGTCATATTAATTACTATCGATGTATAAAAAATCATTCTTTCATTTGATTAAAATTTGACTTTATCGGTATATTTATGATCAGACTGTATTCAAGTGGTTATCGCCTACCACCAAATTTTTTGCAATTTGAAATTACTTTTTTCTGCTCTAAATTTAAAAATACTTTTATGAAAGAAAAAAAAAAGTATTATTCAAAACATTGGTGACCTTCCCGAATGTACTGCGCGTACAATGATTGCCTCGTTTAATGTTAGTATGTAGTAATTACCCAAATCAACCATACGACACCGAATTTGGTTGAATCGTTTCATATATGGCCATACATGGGCATGGAAAAACGAAACCGTCTTTTAAGTAGTATCGTCATCATTAAGTCACATCAGGCACACACTAAACTTCAATATACCGGACATTACATGGGTTTCCTTTTTGTATTTTAATATCTCTTGATAAAGACTTGTCCACGATTACCCATTCTCTGAGAAACATGATCTATATTCTATTCCTCCGTCACTCATTCATTTATTACCAACGTGAATGATTGTATATCATTGTCATTTATGAACTTGATTGTTGTAATTTCGTTATTCTCGGTTTTTAATTTTCAGCTTCTGTTTGATTTCGACATTTGAAAATTGTAATATGGTCAGCCAATTCAATAATAATTTAAACTTGAACGATTCAAATTAAAATCAATAATGTTAATAACGACGCAGATTTTATGTATATAAATACAAGCTATTTTTTGGTCGTCACATACAAGACGCTATTTTAAACGGAAGACAATGGTACATTTATAACTTACAAAAAAGAATGCGCCGCGACGGCTCCTGGAGTCGGAAGAGCAAACAAAAAATACAGACTTTTATTACTATTATAAACGTAAAATAAGTGACATGCTTTATTATCGTTCATTTGATTTGTTCGTTCGCGAACGACGCATATAGTGAGCAAGTACAATTTAAAACTGTTGAGGTCGATGAGTTTCATCTTTATCGTAAGCCTAATTAAGAGATTGAAGAATACCTTAACCATTATTCAAATACCCTTCTGGATAAAGATAATTTTAGAAGCCTGTACATTTATTATCGTCATGCAGATATCCAGCGACACAACGTAGTGATTTATGTTGACGATGAAAGTTCTGATTGAAATTACGACAATAACCAACTTGATGAGGATAATAAATCTTCAATCAGATATAATCTAGCAGTGTTCTTCAAATTGTCATGCGTCACAGTTAGGGCTTCCAATTAACCGGAGATTTTAACTAACTGGTTTTTTTGTCAAAAACAACAACAAATATTTTACAACGTCAAATATAAACAATATATCTTTAAAAGCAGCAGAAGAATAGAATTTTATTCCAACAAGCAAGTAACGGAAATATTCATAAAATAACTAGCACACATAGACATGAACATATTTAAAGAATTGTAGGTTATAAATATAATCGGCTCTGTGGTTCAGTGTTTAATGTTGTTGGATATGGTAATGGATGTCCCGGGTTTAAGTCCCGGTGCGGACAGTTTCATAAATTGATTTTTCAATTGATTAATGGATTTCTGTTCTTAGGCATGAACTTTTGTGATGTCTGAAACTCCCATCGGATACTAAAAACGGAGTGAAACGAGAGAAATTAGCTAACCAATAGTGCTATCCCTATACTTCTATACCTACTCTCTTCGAAGAAAAATATGTTGAGCAACTGAGTAACAAGCAGTTCTCGTAGGAAAACTTTGAGATACCTACATTAGGAAGACATATGCTCCACGTTGGGAGCAGACATGGTAAAAAAAATATTGAACTAAATATTTTGCTATTTTTCACTTCTTCATAATGGATTTTTACCAAGTAAATGATAATCAATTATTAAACGATCAGCCTATAGGAGCAGTCGACTCAATGGATTTTTATAAGATATGAATTATTTATTTTTATTATTTTATACAAGGTAAACATAAAACTAGCACTTAAAAATTATAAAATGTCAGCGTTATTTAATTTTATTATAATTGTAATCTCCTAAAAGTACTATGTAAGTATCATATTTTACGTCGTTAATGCACGATGGTGTTTATGAAGTACAAAGTGTTTTTAGGTGAAAATATATCAAAAAACTATTTTTTTTCCTATAATCTCACCTATTCATTATATATGAACATATTTTTTTATTTAAGAGTTGAAAATCGTGCATTTAAGCGTAAAGAAAGCATGCGTCTTTTGATGATGCCGTGTAATTCTTTATTGCATGAAATATTTCTGTCCATAATTTCGATACCTTTGTGACAGGTGTTAAATTTTAAAAATAAAATAAATAAAAGAATTTTTAAAAATATTTTTAAAAACCCGGTTAACCGCGTGAAATAAACCGGGTTTCGGTTTTTTCCAAAACACGCGATAAACCGGTTAACCGGTTTCGGTTTAAACCGGATTGGAAGCCCTAGTCACAGTGTATTCAGGAACCCATTTTACATATGCTTACATTCAGTTTCATATGTTCTGCATGAATCGTGTTTACAATTTTGTGTTTTAACTGTATGCTATTGTAACATGGTAATTAAAATACATGCTTCGACAGTAATTGGCTGTAATTTTTTTATCTTACATTATTATTCAGAGTTAGGTTTAGTTTTAAAATAAATTAAGATATTGATAAAAATGAAATATGAAGTAATCATAACATTGTCATATCCTGCGTTAAACATAGAAAATAACACGAGAGTAGCATTTAAACATTTTTTAATTTTTGAATTTTTTTGTCGGAAGCACGTCGGAATCTCATTTTTACCAAATAATTTTCGATGTATAACTAAAGAACAAATTATTAATATTAACTGTCGTTTTTGAAACAGCAATTTTACTTTATTGTATTGAATAAATATTTAGTGATTTACGCTTATCCGCTCATAATCAATATATTATATACACTATAATAGCAATTTATTAAACACGTACATTCGAGAAGTAAATCATACAGCGTTGATATTTGTATAAGTTTTCCTAGAGAAACCTCTTTGGTGTAAATAAGATATGCTTTTCTTATCGTTCTATTAGTCGGTTTTCATCGTTTGTCATTGTTTATATATAAACTAACAGTGACTTCTTTTCGTGTTTACGACACGAACTTTGCGAACCGCTGGAGTGTGGCAATTTAGTGTTAGAAGAGAGTCTGTCACTCGTTCAATCTCTGTTGTTGAGTTAATTTTCGACTCTCAGTTGGCTAACAAAAGAATCTTGAAATGCCTACTCGTTAAACTTAACTCGGCTGATTGTATTATGCTGTAACTGTTACACTACAATTCATTTCATGCAATCAAACTATATGTAACACGAAGATGCAATTGTGTTACATTACTAATCAAACACAACAATGCTTAAAACAGCATTGCCTTTTTATGTAACTATTAGAATATTTTCGAGCGATTATGTATCGTAAGGTTATGCACTCATGTATATAAAAGAAAGTCGAAGGTTACGAGACATCTCGCAAATTTTACTGATTCTCCTTCTGATTAGTTCATCTTCGGAAACATACAACTTGATTGAAATATTTACCTAGCCAAATGTCGCTAACTTTCATTTGTTTAACGATCGACGCTCTCCGAAAGTTTATCGGTATAACACGTTAAACAGGCGCCATAAAATTAGTTTACCAATATTGTCGTTGCGCGCGCTGTGATGAATATAGAGTGAAAATTCCAATACGCCAATATTTTTATTATGGATAGATATCTTTATCACCATAGTTTGATTTTGAATTAATAAAAGATTATTACCATAAGAGTATAATTCATGTCATATATTATATATGCATATGTCTGGTATTCTCATTCACAAACTGCTATACGTAGACTCCCCAATAACACGGTAGATTGAAGGCGAGGTATCTGGAAGCGGGCTATCGAGGCTTCCATACTCATACAAATGCGGTGCAAGAGTATTTACACAAAAAACATCGCAAATTTTAATGAAAAACGAGTGTCAATCGTTTTATCGGGAAGTCTACTGTAATTTCCATCAAGTGTAAGTTATACTGATTGAGACCTAATGTGGAGAATAAAATATCAAAACTCAGATTCATTGAATATTTTATAACTCCTCGAAATTTTGTAATTAATTTGTCATTGATACTCCAATTCTCGAAACAAAGATGAATTTTTAGTTAAAGTTAGCAATTAATCAATATAAAATTGTAATTTTAGTGAAGCGAGGTACATTATCACCGTCTGCGATAACTACGTAATATATAGTTTTATATTTAATTAATATTTATACCTGCATAGTTTCTATCATAATGAAATATTGAAAAGTGTCGACTACTTGTGGTTTTATAATACAACGATAATTGCTATCGTTGACAGTGGGTGAACTATTTGTGAACGTAAATAATTTTCTACTACAGAAATTAAAATGACTTTTAAATTGTGGTTGAGTTTTAATTGAAAACAATAAATAATAAAATGCTTTGCCTGCAAAATTATTCAAAGGAACTACCTGCTAACTCTTCCGCACCACCGGTTGCTGTACGCAGAAAGGTTTGTATACATGTTTTTGTGATATGAAATTTATTAATAATGTGTGCACGTTAAACAATCACAATTAATAATGCGTAAGGTATGAGAGAGGAGATCGCTAAAAATGCAACAATGTTAATAGAAATTCTATCTGATGCCTTAGTCATTTTTTGTCAATTAAAAAATATGCAATGACGAATAAAACACTAAGGATGATAAAGATTTTTTACCATATCACGCTATTACCTGTCTGATTATGTCAGCTGTCAGAAGAATGTAATATATTTTGTATTAACAATATATTTGTGTAAAATTTTCCACCAGAGAAAAGACATGATTTATTATAATTATCCGTTATAACTTGGAACATGCTATACCAGTGGTTTCCAAACTTGTTAAACCCATGGACCCCTTCTTAAAGCCAAAACCTAACTATGAACCAAGTAAAATAACTCTAGATGCCTGCATAACAAACAAATTATAACTTTATTTATGATGTCTAGAATAGGATGTTTTTGTAACCAAAATTTGTAATATCCTTGTTTAAACATTTGTATCCGCTTCTCATTTGTGGATAATACATTAAATTTCTCATATATTAGTATGGATTCATCTGAGTTTGTGGGTCTGCTTGCAAAAGGGTCCAACATCCAACAAATCGCTACCAATTTATTGATTGCTATGTATTTCAAGTTTCATAAAAATGTGTCAAAAATATTTTTTTTAGAGTAGATTTTTCGCAGACCGATATACTTTTACGGTATTCAATTAATTTTATCCCTTTATACCCAGTACACAAAGAAGAAAGTTGCTTATTTATAAAATATTCCGATGGACGGATGCGATATTTCTAAGATTATTATGATATATTATCCTGTTTATTAATTTACTGAATTTATATTTACTCTTTATGAGTGTATGGAACTGCAATTATATTATGTTGGAATGAATGTATGAGTTACACACAATATTTTTTGGTGTGGGTTACGTCCCTTTTCCTTTCCACCGTCCCTATACTAGCGGACGAATAGGACATTTTTCTTCGTGTTAGCAGCTTATGAAATGAACGAGAAACCTTGATGTTTGGTCAAAAAATCATTAACCATTTGCATACTCGTACACATTTCACAAAATACCCAAATGTTTCCTATCAATTGAAAAGTGTATTTTTTTAAATTAGTCACGTGACAAAAATAATCAAGTAATATAAACGATAATAATATAAAAAGTTAGTGACAAAATACATGGAAGTGAACAAAATCTCAATAATCAAATTTAATAATATAAACGTTTTCTTTCTTTTATAGCGGAGCGGCGGTCGGGTGACTGAGCAGAGCTCATGCAGTGAAGGCTCGCTCCTGAGTGCTGGTAGCTCAGAGCCCGAAGATGAGTTCAGATCTTCGCGAGGGGACCTGGCGTCCGCCACGGCTGGCAGCTCCTCCACAGCAGACAACTCGGCCGCCCTGGACACCTCGGGTACGGCTCAATCGTCATATTGTTGTTGATTTCATGGCCTAAATTGGGTTACACATATCTTCATAATTAATACAATTTTTCGGGAAATTTTACAACTGGTATTGTGTTAAAGCCACTAATCAAGGAATTTTTTCCAACAAAATGACTCTGATTTTCATTAAAAATAGTGAGGCAATTTCCTAAGAAATTAACAATCTTCACCGTCAATTTCATACATTTTTCTTTGTATATTAACTTCACAAATAAAAAAGTTAAATCGCCTACAAACAATGAATCACTGGTCTTATCGCTGATTCAAATATAATGGTTCTAAGAAATTTTCATTGTTTACTTTATTCTTACAGTAATATTTTAAAATTCGTTTATTTTACACGGAGAAAATTTATTTGTCTATTTATATTATACTTTAAGTTGGTGCGTTATATAACCTAGGCAATTTTTCCATGCACGACCAACCCTCCTTCACTATATTTGATTTAGCTCAGAGCTACGTTCCACAGTGTAAAAAAGAATCAATTTACAGAAACAATGAGAGATAATGAAATAATATGGATTTCAATTAAATAAATTAGATATTCAGTATAAAACTTTCTTTGATGATCAGTAGTTCCGTCCATTTTCTTGACCGTTTCATTGTATATATTAATTTTCTTAATAATAAAAATTCTAACATTTCAAATAATGCTGATCAATTATTTTTTCGATTATAAGATTGCGAGCAGCGAACTAATTTTACATGGAAAAGTGAGAGATACAGCTCGAGTAAAAATATTTGAATTCGATTTCAATAAACATTCGGCGGTAACTTCGTGGAAATTCATTTTTAACATACAATTAAGATTGATAACTTAGTACTTAGTTAGCAGTACGTCCAATAAATGGAAATAAACCCACCACACCGTTCATTTTTAAGTTGAGCCTTTTTTACCTTAGAAATAAATAACCTTGTGATATAGTTAGTCTGAGGATGCTTCTTAAAGGAGCAAATCACGTGTTACCATTTGTAATAAAGCCAGTTATCAATTTTAATTTTATATTGTTACCAATGTTTGTTGGATATCATAAGTGTACCCAACACGACAGTATTCTCAAAACAGCTACGCGATATAACCAGTCCTTGGGTTTGTTCAATTATCTCATATATTCTCCTACTATAAATTGTAGTGTATTACCCTTGTACTGCGTACGATTCTTGGGTATCTTTGAGTCAGATTTGTCGCTAATCGAGCTCGCCCTTGGCTCTGTAGGATTACGATTTTCTCTTCTCGTAATCATCATTCATCGAGTGAAAGTCATCGTCTACTCTGTTCCATTGTATTGTATACAATTATTTTTCCGATTATTGCATGGCGCGGTAATTTTGCGATATTCTTACTGCCAACTATTATACTGGCCTGTGATTATTGTTATGTAGTTTCGGCGACCTCTTCGCTGAATCACGAGAGAATAAATCGATGCCAGGAAATGAAATTTCGTATATATTTTTTCATAGTAATAAACTATTTGATATGGAATCCTTTTGCTCTCCTTCCTGAAAAGAAATATCTATTTTATACGAAGAAATGTCACTTAATAGGTCCTTGTTCACAAAAAACAACATTAATATATTGATACATTATGACGGACACTTCTGCTTTTTATAATGATTGAATTATCGTGAAGACTTTTCAGTCATTTGAGCAATAGGCCACGTAAATTGTTTGACAGTAGGGCGAAGACCGCACGTTTTCCAGCATCAAAAAAATAAACCAAAAATATTGTTACTTATTTTCTCTTATAACTCTTGAAAATAGGAATATGAGAGCATCTCAGACATCATGCCTTTTGATTAGAAAACATGTTTCGATTTAAAAATCAATATACTAATTTTTCTCTTAATCTAATTAAACATTATAATAGAGCCTTGATTCAATGGCCACCAATCAAAACAAATAAATTCTTAAACCTACAAATAATCTTACTATGCTAGTCAGTTGTGCTATTATTATATTATATGAAAACAAAGTATGTATACAATACCGAATATACGCCCCAGGCTGATGGATGACAAGTAGAGTGGAAAGATTGTTTGTTATTCTATCGGCTACATTCAGTTCTGGGTAATATTGATGCAATAAAATAAATAGCATTTCGGAACCGGAAGAGCGTCTGCGGCGGTCATCACGAGTTCGTGCCAGCGGAGCCTGTTAACTTGCACAACTTTTCTGTCATTCTGCAATAGGAAATAATGATTCTGTAAATCGAATTACGTCTTATGTAATTTCCGTCTCATTTGTGACTGAAAATGTTTATCTATTCTTTATTGTAGACTTTGCTTTAAAATTAAATTGCGTTGTTACGCATAAAAAAACATTGAATACTAATCATAGATCTGTACACTTGGGCAATACAATAAGATGAGCTTTTTCATTAACTCGTACGGTTTCACCCGTGCGATTTACGTAGGACAATGTAAAGCTGTGAATTATGTGAAATTATCTGAATTAATTGGTATGACATCAAAGAATACTAAAGTTTGCGAGAAGGCACTTCAACCATTGGCGATTGACGCTGTATCTATTCTCGGAGACCTGTCAGAGAGTTTTCACACTCCGTCCTTTATTTAAGTTATCGTATGTTCCGTGTTATCATTCATACATATAAGTCGGTCACCGTAGCTCATCGGCAAGGCTTAATGATAAAAAGGTTCCGTATTCAACTCAATATCAAATGATGATATTTTTCAAATTAACACGTGAATTTTTTCCTGTGGGTTTATGACATTTTTTTCCTCAAGTTCAAAATCTGAAAACTACCTGTAATAAGATGTAATGAAGCAGAAGTGCTTGCCAGTCTGTCTTATTTTGTTTTTATGGCACTACGGTCTATTTAAATCCTAGCTTGACTTTTCAACCGTCCTCCAGGCATCTCTGTATCGGTCTCTCTCCCTTCTGTTGTTTCCACCCAGCTTTTGCATCCGTCTTAATGTTGTCGATCCATCTTTTTCGGGAGCGACTGTTTTCTTTCATACCCTTTGTGTAGAGCCCTTGTTCCTCGTATCTAGTAATACAAACTAACCATCTGAGTCGTCTTTATGTGATCAGGTGTTTAATTTAATCCGACCTCGAATCAGAAGTACAAGAAAACAAACAAATACAAAAAAAAACATTGACATTTTAACAAAATTAAGCTCGCGAACTCGTTACGCGACGGCAAACGGTTAGCGGGCCGGCCGGTGCCAGCGACCCATTCCAGACCCTACCCCGCGGCCGACTGGCATTGCGGAAAAAATGCAATCCCTGTGACAGTGAGATGACGCCCCCCTACTTCTGTAAGGGTAGAATGCCCGATTCCTAAGAACTTATCCGACAGCGTAGCTAAAGCACGATGCGCCCGACACATTTTAACGTATTTCTTTCGTTGACTTTGCTTTGGATCCGATGAAAGTTCTGGGCACGATACACACTGAATAATAATGGGTCGTGTCAAATCATATTAAGTTGCATTGTGCAAGATGTTAAGTTTCAAAAATGATTTGTATTGGATTCTTTGTCGTATAATAAGCGCATTAATCATTGCTAGTTTTTTTCTCATGTCCACAAAGCTAAACGATTGAAAAAATAGTAGATTACTTAAAATTAGGCATTATATATTCATTTCCGAAACAATTCTCGTATTCCCGATACTGAACGGTTAGTCTTTCTCAGTAGCGCCCACAAAGTTTTCTTTTCTGTACTGCACAACATTATTCACGTTGATAAATATATACTCATTGAGATTAATGAGTCCAATGACCCTATTCTAAAACGAACCATCTCTTAGTTGTAGGCACAGCTTTTGATTTTTTTATTATCTCCATAAACATACGCAATGCCCTTTTGTATAAACAATCGTGCGTTATCAGTAATATGCATTCTGTCCTATATAAAGAGCATGCTATTCATTACAGACTACATCGTCCTAAATTTTATACTGAATTCTTCCGATATCAGAAGCAAGGTAAATTTATTGTCCATTTTTATAAGCAGTTCTACGAACCTTTGGCTTTCTTGTACCGATTACTAACGAATAACTTCAATTTACTAAAATTTAGTCGATATATCCGGTTTTTCTCCATTATCATACACTTTCAATATCTTTCCAAGTACATATTCATTGAGTTGTACATATTCATAAACTTTTAAATTAATTCATTTCAGTTTATAAGTACATTAAACAAAACATTAAATGTTAAATGCGTAAAAGTTATTAAATACTATTTAATTTGTAGTTATGGTGAAATGAATATTCCTTCAATACAATTAGTATGTTCATTTGTTTTGGTGACGTTTTGTTAACTGTTTTTTTGCTAGTATAACCGTACCCGTCATAGATGACGTTATTGAAATTGAAATACTGAATGTCTAATGTAGCTAGTACGTCGAAACTGTATGGGCATTATATAAAATTATATAAAATTTATGTATACCGTGAACGCGTACATCATGAGAAAATTTCATGCCTACATGTGATATGTGATAATAAAAAGTCTACATAGCGGTCTCTGCTATTATATATAAGATTATTAAAATGGAATTGAAAGTCCAAATACGACAATGGAAAAATATCACTAACATTGAAAGAATTTCTTGTTATGCTTTGATTAGTTATCAAATTAAAAAAAATCTTTTTAGTCTATTCTACTATTATCAGGACTTTAAAGATTTCTTTTTACACAGATACATAAGGAAAATTGTATGATTTGGTCATGTTTCCATTGAAAAGAACTGAAAGAATCGATCAAACAAAAGACAGCTTCTGTTCTATTAAAATACACGGAAGTGTACAAAATCTCAATAATTCAAATCTGTTCTATTTTTTTTTTCTGTCCTCCAAAATTGTATCATTGATATTCCCCTTTTTTAATATTAAGTCATATTTTACGATACCGCCTAATTTTGTAAAATCTCAAAAATAGGATTGCAATTGCAATCCCCACTCATATGGCATAATATTGCTAATGAGATACCGTCTTTATATCGTCTTTGTATTGATAACTTATCTAGCATCATTTTACCTTGAATACACTCAATCATAATTCGATATCTAATAACTGTCATATGTGTGATGAGATAATTGTGTTAAGAAAACCGCCATCTTTTCGATCTCGTTAGGTAGTTCGATAATACGTAATTTCTTTTATCGGCCATTAAATAATCTTTATAATTTTGAGAGATAGTGTATCTCATTGCATTGTATACTCTCTCATAATATTAGCTTTGATAAGGGCTATTTTTTATGGCATTTTATTGCATGCAGCCATTGCTCTCGGTTTTAAAACACATTCGTCAGTTAAATCTTTGATCTTTATTGAGACGGATGTGAAGTGCATTTTTAATTTCGAACGTTTTATTTTTTTGCTGGTGAAATATGGCTAAATAGTTATCAGACATTGACGTGTGACCAAAATCAGTTTTAGATTGTCAATAGTCTATACCTCGTGAATTTTGTTTATAATTTAAATAGATGTGATTTGATTTTACAATAGACGGGAGAGCGTTGTATAAGATAAAATATGGATGAATCACGATATATCGACGGTGTTTTGGCCAATTGATGTAACCTTCAAAATTGAAATTGTTCTGGAGAAAGGAAAAATATTTTTTATCGAAAACGTTATATTATGATGAGTTGTGTTATAAATCTTTGAAATGCACTCCTGTAAATTCTAATGTTTGCAAATACGCAGGGAGTGTCGATATAATAGCGGCTTACATCAAGTTGCTGGGTCAGAAACCAATATAAAATGATGTTTCCCTTCCAAAAAGTGGTCAATTCATTTTTCTAATTTACATCATTTGGCCGAGACCTGTTCTGTCATCTTTGAAATGAGATCGAACCATTAACTCATTTTCGTATTTTTTGAGGGTTACATCAATTGGCCAAACACCATCGAAGTTATTTATGTACCTAAATTGGAAATGTTCGAATTCAACAATTTCTATGATTCAATTTCACGGCTTATTTAAATTTTAAATCTGTTTTGGAGATCATTAGTACCATTGTGTGATATATCGTCGTTGTTCTGGAAGAGAACACTAAATCGA
>JAGVSL010000225.1:0-118133 GCA_022494535.1 Himalopsyche phryganea
TTTTTCTTCATCTTTGTTTAGAATAGTTGTTTCGTCCTCTTATTATCTTGGTATTTCTTGGGATTTATTGTTGTCTCCTGATCCTTTGACTTGACAAGTGAAGAGAATCTTACCAGAAGTAGTATCATCTTTTTCGACATCTAACTTGATAACTTCAACGTCTTCAAAACCCGTTGGTAAATTTTTTCTCAATGTATCCCCGAAAAACTTGAATCAATTTTTCATCCTCAAATCCCCTCAAATCAAACAGGGGTCTTTTCAGTGGTAGAACTATAATGAGGCTTTTAGGACTGAATCCTCCGTTTCAAGGGGGAATCCCGCCCTCTGTTTGAGGATTTGGTTGTCGGTGTAAATTTATTTTTCCTTTCTGTTTGAGGAGCAGGGTTGTAATGGTTTTTTGGGTTTAAACCTATTGCAGTGTTAAAAATTATTTTCATTACTACTGAAATAGTTTTCTTAAAGCAGCCAAGGGTTTTTCGTTCGATGTTTTTTCCCCTTTTTTCCCCCTGTAGATGCACTATAGAATGAAGGTCTGGGGACACTTCTCCCCGGAGCCCTAACTTGACAATAATCGGGTCTGACAGGATTGTATGGCCTTGATTTCTCGGTTCTCGTAAATATCTTGTTCCTTGGCTGCATTTGGGGAAACCCAGAATCGAAATCAACAGAACCCAAAAGACGGTGTTCTTAGTACATTTGTATTGTACTCGGGTTGTCGTATTCCCCTAAAAAAATTGGACTTCATCAGGATTACCCGGGTACGGATCGGGGTTTTTGTATTTTTGACCTAAGAATGTTTCAGGTTTCGATGGATCTGATTGTGTGATGCTTGGACAAAAGGGAATTCTGGTCGCAAAGTTAAAGCGGGGTGCCCGAATTGGTAGAATTTGCTGAGACAGGTCGATTTGGGCCCGGGCCCCGGTCTATGCACAGTTTCCGTTTTGGGTTTTTTCGTTCTTAATCTCCGTTGATGAAATTTGTTGGTTTCGTCTGGAATTGGGCCTTTGGTTGTTGCCTGTACGCTTGGTCGTATGTTTATTTTCGAAAACGCCCTTGCGGTTGTTGAGGTTGTGTTGTGATCGGAATTGACTCCTCCAAACCCTCTGGTCGAAATATGAGTTACCGCTTCTTGCGCCATTTCGTTTGAAATTTGGCGCGGATATCTATATCTGTCAGCCAAAAGCCAGTTTCCAGCTGTAAAGAAAAACAGAAACAAATTATATTGGTGCCGAGATAGGAAATTATTAATTAATAACCTATAAAAGAAGAAATGTTTGAGATGAAATTTATTATTTATAAACAAAATATGTTGCATGAAGAGTATATCTATAATATTATTAGTTATCGTCTGGGATTTTAGTTCATCTAGTCACTTTGTTCTTTCAAATATACATATTTAATAAAGAAGTCAAATACAGCCGGCAATAAAATAGTTGACGGCCGCGAAACGGCTCGGAAAATTATTAATTTAAAAAAGACAAAACGCGAAAGATAGGCCATAAAACGGTATATTAAAGTCGTTATTCGGGCCGCAGGTGGGCCCTAATAACTCTCCGGCCCCCTCTTAACGCACCACTAAACTTAGCTTAATGCTTCTTTCTGGCAATAAAAATTCTTAGCAAAATTACAACAGTGTTGAAACAGGGAATAATAATTATTGAAAACAGTATACATAGGTAGAAGACACAGCATAAAACCATAAACAATAATGAAGAACACTACCACACAACTTGTTTTGAAATATTATGTCTTTCAAATAAAGAACGACTGTTTTTAATTGGCAGTTTTTATTTTAGCTCTTATTATTAGATATATATTCATCTTACAACCGATTGGTTTTCATTTGAAAAACGTTAAAAAGTTAATTTAAGCTTTTATTAGATCATTTACTGTTACTTTCTCGGAAATCAGTATGGAAGTATACATAATTATGAAAATTGTCATTCTCTCATTCTTTAGCTAGACATGAGCTAGACGTTTTGAAAACAACGTCAGTGGGAGTGTTTACATAGTTATAAAGACAAGATAGAAAATCAAATAAACCAAAACAAACTATAAACAAGTTCAACCTTGAAAAGCTTTAGTGCTGTGTTATCAAATATAATGTAATTGCTTAACTCACTTTCGAATTAATCAGAGCAATTTGATAGTACAAAATAAGTATCTTTATAAACTCTTTGACCATCTTAAGCACAACAAGACGAAAGAATTTTCTCGAAAAATGGTTTTCATATAGTGAATATCCATATCATAATTTTTTGATCAATTTACGAAAAGAACAATTGACACATCATGTTTAATCTTGTTTTACTTCACTTAATTGATTTGAATTTTATTTAGCCATCTTTTAAATACCATGTGGTTCAAAATGGAAATGCCATAAACAAATAATGAAGACCTTGGCATAAAATCAACAAATGTTACAAACTTCATTTTTCAGGAGAGAGTAAAACATAATATCGACGGTGTTTTGGCCAATTGATGTAACCCTCAAATTTGAAATTGTTCAGGATAGAGTAAAAACTGTTTTTATCGAAAACATTATATGGTGCGTTGATCTATGAATCTTTGATCTGCAATCCTGTAAATTGTCATGTATGCAGATACAGGATTATAAGTAGGGAGTGTCGATATAATAGTGGCTTATATCACGTGGCCGGGACATAATTTTTAAACCTAAAACCAATGTAAAATGATGTTTCCCTTCCAAAAAGTGTGTCAATTTATTTTTCTAATTTACATTATTTGGCCGAGACCTGCTCTGTCGTCTTTAAATTTTAAAATGAGATCCAATCATTAACTAATTTCGTAGTTTTTGAGGCTTACATCAATTGGCCAGTATACTATCGATATCTTGGTTGTGCTTACACTGTTTTCATACAAAATGGCACGTGCTCTTGCGATTTTTAGAAAAACGGCATATTTTTGAGAGCTGATTTGAAGGACTTTTTAAATATATCTTTGCACAGTTGTATGGACTAATAGACACAGAATTGAGAAAAGCAATAAAATGAAAATATAATCAATTAGACAATTGTTGTTTTTACACTAAGGTCTTTAAATTTTTTCCTCATTTTCATTTGTTTTTGCATTCACCTCGATATTTTCGTTGGACTGACGCATCCCCTATATTCGTTTCTAGATATGTTATATTACAGCATAATGTATTTGCTCAGTACTTCTATAAACAGGTTTTTATGTCACCTTAATTTATTTCGTTCCTCCAGGGTAGTCACGGAATTTCCAACAGAAATGTTATAGGTAATAAATATGATATCGATACCTCAGTTCCAAAGTGTAACAAGTCAAAAAATTTCAATGGGGAAATGCTTAGAATACACCGACATATACCACTTCCAAAATGTAACAAGTGGTAATATGTGGTTATTATTACTTCAGATCCAAACTGTAACAACTCCTATTATTCATATTATAAAAAATCTATTTTTTCGATAATCCTAGAATTTTATTTGCATATAAAAACAAATTCTGAGATAATCGCATTTAAAACATTTTTTTAAAAGTACACTCTCTCCCAAGTACAATTGTTTGTTTTTAAAAAAGTTTTTCTGTGGATTATAAAGAATAATCTTTTTTGTATATAAATCATAAGATTTGGTATACATGAGTTATCATGATTTTTGTCAAAATAAAAAAACTGTAATACGACTTTGTACTGTTTTTTTTTTCAAAGCCATTACATCAGTATGACTCCATGCATTTTATTAGTACGGAAAGCATTAAATTGCATAAATTTTGACATTTAAAAAAGAAAATCATCCAAAACTGACTTAATGCGTTCTTTCAGTATATCCTCGATATACAGAAATTAGATGTATAGTAGAAGACTAATCTTGGCCAATATATTGTTTCCTAACTATCTCAGATCTCAGAGCTTTTTGACTTGTTACGTTTTGGAACTGAGGCATCGATTTATGAAGTCAAAACTTAATAGGTACATAACTATTTTGTTTTATGTATACTAAAAGAAAATGGACATGAATAGTGTAGTTAAACGCGGTTCACCTCAGCGATAATGAATGTACACGGTAATATTATCCCGCCATTTTGAACGGGCCATACATAGTATTTTACATGTCCCGGGGGTAGTTGTTCTTTATCGTGTAATGAAACTATTACGGTTTTATTTGTTTATTTTAATGTTTCAACTATAGCTATGTATTAACCGCATTCGTCAAAATAAAACGTAATATTGGACGAATACAGAACGAATCAAAAACGATATATTGTTCATTTGAAAGAATACTGACACATCTCAAAATAATATTTTTTATGATCGTTGTAGTTTTTTTCAAATAGGAACTGATTTAATAAATGCATCTAGGGTCACTGCTCTATTAATTGGACGGCGATAGTTATTGGACACTTCAAACTTCCAAGATAAGAGTAGCTAAGCATTCTTGTTGGTGTGACGGAGACAAATATGTTTAGTCTTTCATCTCTATGTAACTGCAGCTTTCATTATCCACTAATAGATGACAATATTGAGAAAACTTCATTCGTATGTGATATCAGGTCAAAATCGCGAAAAAACGTGTTTGTGTTAATATATCCGTTAAGAAACAGTGATATTTTAGTGACATTTGCTTTATAAAAGTTTCGTGAATTTCGTAACGAAACTTCTCAGGAAAGCGTAACAGAATACAAGCTGTCAATATTCATTGAGATTTAAATAGTGGTACAACTAACCTAAAAAGTAAGTGTGGCCAATTAATATGTTTTTCCATACTTTTCAGTATAATACAAATATCCAAAAAACCTTTTGTTTTCATTACTGTTGTGTTCATTTGCTTGAAGCTCATTATTATTACTATTCCTCATCTCTACATACCTTACATGTTTCCCACATACTTTTTTTTGACTTATACACTGTTAAAGGAAAGTTCTTCCTTAAGTGTCCAATTACTATAGCAGTCACCCTAGGCAGATTTTGTTTTTAATTCTTTTTTAAGATAGCGTTAGTATGGAGATTCACGTGGAGATTCACAATTCGTGGCACGTCCAGTGGAATAAAAAATGTATCAATTTTAATTTTATATTTGCATGGAAACTGAACGGAAAAATAGGAGTTTATGTAAGTGAAATAAAAGGTTTCTATTTTATTGATTGAATTGGAATTTACTTGGTAGAACTCCATTATAATAGGATAAATAACAAAGTATTTAGTTCTACTGTTTCTAGGTTTCTATTTTGTTTGTGTATTCTTAATTGATGAGTTACTTTCTCGTGTTGTATGACAATAATTTCTAGTGGAGTAAAATTTAGTGAAAATACCATTCATTTGATTATTGTATCGTGTTAATATTTAAAAAATTGGACATTCAACAAAATGTTGTTAAAAAATACTTATCACTAAGCTAGCAAGTACTTGAGCGATATTTATATCCAGTAGCGATTTCATATGACCTTAAAATAATAATAAAAAAACTGAATTATATTAAAATATACAAAACTCTTAATTCTGCATTACATTATTTATGATTCACGCATACACACGAGTCATCTGAACCAATTTTGCCTTTCACTTTCGTTGAAATAAGGTTATACGCCGCCCATTTGCATAACGTCTTAAGCCCCACATAATTCACTGGCGCGTGGTGGGAAACGGAAATGCCACAAAAGACAATATATCTTGCAAACCATAATATGCTTTAATTTTTGATTGAATATGGCTTATTACAAACGTTATAGGAGAGGTTTTCGCTTGATTGTGTATTGTGTCCGATTAAACTCCACCGTATTTGGAGGTGTTGTAATTTGTGTGTATGCTGTCATAGTGTGATACATAAATTGTCAGTTCAGAAGCAAAGTGTTCCAAATCAAATACATGTGGGATGTATTATATGATATTTATTCAACACGATTAATGTTAATAATGTAAATATAGTCCAATCCAGTAAAAAAAATCGTTACTGTATTATAAAAAGAAACCAAATTTAATATGGCACCATTTGTTTTTACAAATACAATTTTTTTCCTCCAAGGGTTAACAGTAGACATCAGTACAATTATACAAGTAAGCCATCAGCTACCATTGCGACGGATTTAAAACGTATATCGCTTGAAAAATGGTTTTATGTTGTAACCCACTAATAAAAATATGTGGGTTACGACATATTATAGTTTTTCGAGCGATATGTAGAATTTAGGTTTTGAAAATGATTCAGTACAATTATTATGTACTTAAACAATATTGTCTGTTGATATTAAAATTTTATTGTAGATATTTGATAAAGTGTATATAACCGTAAAGACCCACAGACAAGAGATGGACAAGACTGCATGTTTAATGTAATAGAAAATCCTGTCTCTGTATTATAGTAAATTTTCAATTATTTTAGCTAAGACTTTTAATACGAGAGTGTATCCCACATCTGGAATTTTATATTCATACATTCATGCTTTAAACAAACTATTATAATGTCAGTGAGAGTCCGTATGCTTTGTTTTCTGAAAAGAAGTCATCACAACGTTATGGAATCGTACCCATGACTTGCTTAATTTAAACCAATGATTCCCAAAGTGGTCTATATGGACCCACCAAGGGTCGATTTCAATTCCGGGTCTAAGTAAGCGATAAAAAAATGTGGGTCCACGTGAGCCCTCTTTTCATCTTGCCTAAATGGGACCCATTCAACCGAATCATCATATAGGTATTCTGTAAAAGTCTTATTACACCTAACACAAATTGTGTATACATAACACAGTTACGGACAGATGAAGGTATGAACCATGAAATTTTAGCCAAATATTGCACAGTTGCCATCAGAGTATCAGGTTCATCCCTTTCATTAACAGCATTATTTGTGTACATATTAATTGTATGTAAGAATTTTATTAGGTTCTGATTTGTTACTTGCATTTTGTGGTTTTTAAATACAGGTATTCGAGGTCTGCACTGGCCGAAATGTCATAAAATTACCCGGTCCGAGCCCGTCATCTTCAGACCCGGCCCAGCCCGAGCCCAAGTTTCAATATTACACTTGTTACCTGAGCCCAGATTTATTTGTCTCAGCCCGAAAAAAGACCAATTTTTTATTTGGTAATTTATTTATTATTTTCAAACAATATGTGTTTCATATTTCCAATATCGTTAGATAGCACATGTGCAAATGTCAAATAAATTATTTAAGTTATGAATATTATTGGTTTATGGCTGACTCATGACCCGAACTAAGTACGAAATATTTTTCTTAAATTTGAATTTCTTACCCGGAACCGGGACGAGCCCGAATCTGAATTGTCTTTACCCGCCCGAACCCAGCCCATGGGCCAGGCTAGGCCTTTGTAAAGGCCCGCGGGCCAAGCCCGGGCCCGTGCAGACCCCTAAAAGGTATGAATAAAAATTGTACTTGTTTTTCTATTTTTGAAATTATACAAAAATTATGCAAAAAATCCTATCAAAGTGTGCAGCGCTGTGCTGTATAAGCTGTGAAAAACACATTTGCAGTCAATAATTAGGGATAACAAAAAATCAACTAGTGGTCTATGGGCCAAATAAGTTTGGTAATCTTTGATTTAAGCTGATGAAATATGTATAGTGTGTAGGAAGTTATCATAACCACAGAAAGCCATATTCTTGGATACATTTCCATACATTGATTGAAAAGTCAATGAATCAAAACATTAACCGATTTCGAGGTTTTGACCGTGCAACCTAAATAGACGAATGAACAGAAGTGAGTACATGCAGCCCTCAAGTGCTGTCTTTTGATTGAATCAAAAAAATGAATATTTCATTGTTACTTTTCATAAATTTATAAGTGTATTTAAGTTTCTTGGATGCGGCCGTCTTTAATGTAAAATTCCAAACCCTGCCTTGGGCGTCAGAACCGGCTGAATAACTATTTTTTTGTACATCGAAATAATGCATTAGAGTAGATTTAATAGGTACCGATAAAAAGCTATTAACTACCGAATTCTTTTACGTTGAGTCATATAATAGTGTGATTAAATTAGTTTTAAGTTGTTAATGAGGCTGACAGAATTCAAGGACTAATGTCAAATCAAAGTAGATCGAATAGGATGTTGAAAACTGTGTGTAATGGCATGTTGTTATCATTATTTTATTTCAAGTAATATAAATTTATGTATACGATTGTGGAAATAAGTAATGGAAGGCTGGTAAGGATATTAATTAATAACTGATTAGTTGTTAAATCAATATTGTAAAAATAAATTGCAGGGACTCCAAGCGAATATTCGAACACATTTGATTCTTGACATTCAGATATGAGAACATTTTATAAATTATTCGAATATTATTTTCCCATAGAATTAATGTATTAAAACACTGAGTTAACAAAAACAAAACGTTTGACGTCGCATTATAATATATATAGTTTTTAACCACGTCTGCTCTCAATGTGGAGTATATGGGCTTCTAATGGAAGTATCTTAACCTCAACTCCTATTTTTGTCGAAAAGAGTAACGATAAAAGAATAAGGCCAGGAAAGAAATAGTCGTTAGCTAATCGCCGTCCCGTTTTTAGGATCGGTTGGGTGGAAGGGAATTTTAAACATCACAACCAACCATTCCCTAGAATAGAAATCCATAAATCAATTCATGACATTGTCCGTACCGGGATTTGAACGCGTGAGATCTGTAGTCGTACCACTGCACCACGGAAAAAATATATCGATATTGGTAATCTATTTTGTTTATTTAAACATCATAACACTTCACTCAAGACATGTGCTGACAAGTAGTATGTGTTAACAATCAATTCGTCTCGCCAGAAACGTGATGAAATTCATACATTATAATATATTTGAATATTTGGATACTGTAAGGTTTAAATATTCGATATTCAAATATTGTTTTCAACAAATATTTGGAATCCCTAGTCTAGAGGCTGTGACAAAATCTCATGTTTGTGCTTACCGAAAATATTCCAATAATTTTCCACACATTGAAGTGGACATTTCCCAGCTACATTTTATTACACTGTACGCCGTCAAAAACATGCTTGTATACTTCACCATTCAACATTCATTCATGGTAGCAAAATACTTTGCATGTCTTTTATGTTAAAGTTGTGAAAAATATTCCATGTTTTAGAGTATTTTCTACGCCAAATTAAGATGGAATGTTATGGCGCAGTGCACGAATGAAACCAAACATTAAAACAAGTTACAGCGGCAGAGTTTTATGGATAGTAAAAGCGTTTATTACAGCGATGACAAGTGACGTGATATACTCGCAGACCGCATTTGACCTGATAATATTGCCCAATCAATCAAATGTATCGGAATGCTGTGTCAATAATTTTCCTGTGGTTTGTTTCTGTGATTGTTTTTGGTTATGCCGTCGATATAATATTACAGAATGCGGTATTGCGTATGATAATAATATAATGAAATCGTGCGGCATATTTTGGGTTGTACATATTATAGCTTTAGGCGTGTTAAACAATGGCGGTAATATGTATTATAATACCCGAGGCGTTGCATTTTGGTTTTTGCTAACAATCGTTTGTTAGGGAATGTGACCTATTGTTGCTGTCACTCAAGATTATTTTTGATAATGTATGTTAAGCGTTGACAGATGGTGTTTAAAAGAAAAACTGGCCTGTTGGATCCAACATGGGGGATCATAAATTATTTTATCAAGAAATTTTGGAAATCAATAGAGCCCAGTTAAATTCCTTGCCAATTCTGAACGAATAGCGGAACCTTCCAAACTACCCGTTGCTGTATCCTACATGTTGAATCACCTAACAGATGTCACTAAATGTGGAATGATTGTATATATTTATCTTTCGTCGAATTGCATCCCGTCGAAACCCACAATGCTGTTATAATTGTAAAATCACTGGTAATTCTAATAGTAGTTGGAAAGCGGCAATTCGCCACTCTGTTAATGCGTTGTTTCCAAAATAAGGATTAAGGCGATTCTCTAAAATTTTAACTCAGGTATCAGTGTGGATCCTAGACGTATAATATTTTATCTCGTAAATAATATTTGTCGTATTTGTATCTTCTATATAAACGTTAGACACTGTTTACTGTCTGTCAGTTCGAGTCCATTCGTGCCGCTCGAATGCCGAAAGATGCCGAAAGGCGAAACCCGGGTCGTTAGTGACAAAATACAACAAAATCTCAATAATCCAAATTTGATTTGAACTATAGTTTTACTTGAAGTCTTTTGCCATAATACGAATGATATATATTTTTTTTGATTTTGAAAAACTGGCAACATATGCACTATAATATATAAAAGTTTTTATTTTTGCGTCAGCGGTCTGTGAAATATTTCTACTGTTTTTATCGCACCTCAGATGTAGGGTAATGGTTGGGAAACGCTGATGTCAATAGTAACTCCACTGGAAAATATAAACAATTTAAATGTTACAAAAGAAGGGATTATAAAAGTTGACATAAAAGAAGAGAAAAATCAACTAAAATATGCGAAAAAACTTTTACTTTAAGAATGTATGAAAGAAAGTTTGAGCTTCCAAGCAATCAAGATATCAACACAGCTCTTCTTAATGTCGTAAAAACTTCAAACTTTTTTTATTTATCGTGTATTACGTTCTTGTTTCTTCTACAGCATAACAATTATGCTATTCGTGTACATTGCTTGCGAATAAAAAGTTACGCTTCAACCAGTGGCGTCACTCATAACTATTACTAAACGAGCTACTGTATTATTTTTATTTGTTTCATTCAGTCGGTTTACCCATTTTTATTCAAATTCATCGTACCATAATTGCTAATCATGAAAATGTGCACATAAATAGTAACCGGTCAACGATTAGTTCTCTACTATTCTATCTAAAAATGAGTCGAGTAACTGACTTGTAGCCAGCTGTTATTAAAAAAATATATATCAAAGTACGTGGTTATAAGCTGTGCAAGTCAGTCCAACCTTCCATTGGACCAATCGGTCACGCTGACTTGTGAATTAGACAAATTATCAAGACTAGTAGGCTAGTAGACCTCAACTCAAATCGTTTGTTTTCATTAGGATTGATTTTCTGCACACTTAAATGTGCGCTAACAAGTCTTCGGCAGTTGAGACTCCCAATTCAGGAAAAAAACTGGGGATACGCATGGCGTTTGTTACATAAATGTATATTGCTGTATAAAATTAACGGATGGAAAAGCAGAAGTGGGTGGAGGAGGGAAAATAAATACTTGATTATAAACCTATATGCTCTAGTTTAGGTAGATGTCCAACATTGTAAAAAAAATGGCCAACATATTGTTGTTAAAATATCTTTTATTCCCGGTAGATTCTGTAGTATCAATGATAATTTGGCAGATAAATTAAAACAGACATCCACCTTTTGTATCCAACAATTTCGCAGACATCGTTTATGATGCACTCAGTTTGTAAATATAATTTTAAATATTGAACTTTTGGGGTACAATTATTACTGTTAGGATTTTCGTATCTTTAAGCTATTGGTGTATGTTTTTTTATCATTTCAAATATAGCTTAGCACCATCACTGGATTATAATATCGCTACGATAGAAGGCAATAACTCAAAAAAGTTTTGAAAGAACTTTCTTGCTTGGAAAACATATCGTAACGGTAATTTTTCAATTTATCGAAGGCATTTGGGCGCCACTGATAAGCCAATTGAGTTACATTGTCATACTACATACCAAAAAGACACAAGTGCCCATTTCAAAACAATATTATTATCAGCCATTTTTTCGAACTAATTTCCAAGATAATGTTATTTTCCTGTCGCATTTAAAATTATTTTACTACACCAATAATTCAATGAAACAAAACAATATCACGCCACGGCCAGCGGTCGGTAACCTTTCGGACCACATAACAATTTTGAATTCCTCGGACAACGCACCTGTTTTTTTCTTAAAAAAATACAAACATAAATACAATAATGAACATAAAAGTTTCACTTTTTATAATAAAAATATGTTAACACTGGCTTATTAAAACAAAGTAATTTATTGGATAATTCTGCGTACTTATTAAGTTACTGGAACAATGTAGATCACCACAATTTTCTGGTGGACTACAGGTTGGTGACCACTGCTTTAGGTAGTACTTTAATGAATCCGACTGCCCTTGCAATTGGCATCTCATGTGATAGGAGTAAACTTTTTATATAAAGAAGGCCATGATATTGGCTACACTGATTGGAAGCATGCCGGTAAAAATCCTAAAAACTTAAACTAAGCGTCACTAAATGTGAAAAGTGTTTCGTCTCTTTGAGAAGTATCTTCAGACTATGATTTTTATTCTTAACTTAAAAATGAACAGAACATAAATAATACTGAATAAATACTCCATCAAGTAAATAAAAATGTAATATTTTCGATGGATTCGGCGGTAACTTTGTGGAAATGGAAATGGTGATTTTCGCCTCCAAACATTTCGAATTAATTTGTAATTAGTACTATCCTTGTTTGTGTCTTACACCTTCCTCACGTCCAGTAGAAAGAAACAACTCCACCTACACTTCATTTTTAAGTTAACAATATGAATCATAGTTTCCTTAGAAATAAATAACCTTGCGATATAGTTATTCTGAAGATGCTTCACAAAGAGACGAAACACGTGTCACATTTAGTAGCACAATCAGTGGAATAATAAAGTTATCACGCCTGTATATACGGTTGATAAGTATTTATTTAATATCATTTAAGCCACGCCTGTAGTAAAGTAGTAAAACTTTAAATTTGTGTATAAAACTAGATTAATCCGCCAATTGTATAAAGCTCGAGAAAGTGTAGAAAAAGAAATAGTAGGTGGATGGAGTGGTACGTATTCCGAGTCGCAGATTAAAACTCAAACCGGGAAAAGTATGCAGCAATGTGCGAGTCTAAAAGTTCCCCGAGAAAACTTTGCTGGCGATAAATTATTCGGGAAACTCCGGCGACGCTTAATCCGGGGAAACTATTTTGCAGATAACGACGTCTAGCGGGTACTTAGCACACGGAAAGGGTTGCCAGATTGGAGATTTCCTATTTTTAAATTGTATATAAAATACCTGTTTTAAGTGACAACTTTACCAAATGTTTTGAATTTTATAATTCATTATGTCTTCTTTACTTCAGATGTATTATGAATTAAAGAATATGTAAATTATCCCTAATTAAAAGTGTGTCACATGAAGGTCTTTACATTCTCTCTTCACTGTATATTGTTATGCACAGCATTAGCTTAGATAATATAGAGAATGAATTATTTGCCGTATTTATTTTTGAACAAGATATATAGATTTATAAAATGTTATATTGTATGGTCGAGAGGGCGTGTAAAAAAATGTATTTGTTAGTTCATTATAAGCTTTAAATTTACACAAGATAACGGAAGTACCAAAAAATCTTTTGATAACAATATTAATTAGCTCCATTGGTTTAATTATTAATATATATTTCTTTGTCCTAGATAAATATAGCTGAGATACAGCTAACTGAAAGGCTGTAATAATTTGGAAAAGTTTTAATTGGTATGAAACTTTCATAAATCAAAAATTTCCCCTTAAGCTTAAAAACATTTTAACGAAATAGAGATATATTTTAGTCCGAGGCCTGCTTTACAATTATTATAATCAGTTTAGGTTCGTTTATTTAACAATCTGGCGCCGGTTTTTTTTGTTAAACTGCCGGCGTTCTGTTAGAACATCTTCCTTTCTACGTCAGTGAAGTGAAGGAGTTGGAAAGCGAGAATCTAGTAACAAACTTTTTAATAAACCGGACCATTAAATTAGCAATGTTACAAAAATAGTATGGAAGCATTCTCCACTGGCATGTTGGAATGTATCACTATTCTTGTTTGTGCACTTACGAAAACATCTGAAATATAATGAATGTTTTATTTTAAATAATGTTATCTCAGAAAGTTTATCCACAACTGACAAAATTAATGCTAGTTGTTCGAATCGAAAAAAAACATATCAATGATCATACACATTGTGACGGGAATATTACAATTAGTGTGCGTACAGGAATGGAAAAAAAATAGATTTAAAAAATAACTAGTTTGTATTTGCAAGCTTTGATGAGATTCGTTTTCAATATACTACATGTCCGGTACAACAATGTCACAGGCGCTAACGAATTAAAACTGAGACTTTTGTGTCAAAACATGCCTAATAATCGGTTCCCGTATCTGGTGCGTTAATTTTATAAGTATGGTTCTTATAGTTGTCATCTTATAATAACTTATAGCAATCAAAAAACCATATGGCTCTAAAAGTTCAGAATCTTTAATTAATGATTCTCCTGAAAAAATGTGCTTTGCACATATGACGCTATATCGTTAAGAACTTTATTATTCCATGCGTTTTTTGACTAATTCTGACGATTAAACATTGATTAATATTGCTCGTGCTACGATGTTTTGGGAGACAAATTCAATCTTCAAAACAGTATTTTCTGCCATCTATACCCTTTAATTTTAGACTGAAAAAACTAGTCTGATTATGCATTATCAAAGAAACCACAAGTGTCACACTGAGTACCACAAACAAGTGAAATAACGTAGTGATCAATTTTTATTTTGCAGTCTAATTTTTAATATTTAAGTCTTAGGGAGATAAATAAAATCGCTATAATCCTTTGCTGTATTAAGGTGAACGACCGCAAATATAGTAGTCATATAATTTATACTGAGATAATTAATGAACGTGAATAGTCGACATGTTGTATAAAACCTCAGGAATAGTCCGGCCTGTTCACTAATTTTTCGAGTTCGAATGATTTCGCCGCAAAATTACCATACCTGGTCAGAAACTGGCTTGACCAAAATGAAGGTGAAAGTCGTTTCACTTTCATTAACCAAGTGAACTTTGGGAAAAGAATAAATGTTCGTCTCCCTTTTAAAGATACTCACTCCCCAACGTGCCTAATTTTTTTAAAGAGTTGTATAGTATATTTATTTAATATTTAATAAAAAAATATATAAAATAAGTTCAACATGTTCCCAAATGAAAAAAGGCTGGAAAAATAACGACATGTTAATGCTTGGAAAAGGTTTCTCTGTATTTCGGTTCTGTAATATTATAATCTGTAATTTATGGATAATATTAAGTTTTCGTAGAGTATTTTATAATACACAGGAATGTAATAAGTTACCCTGCCTTGGCTAGTAGACCGCGGAGCTTTTCAGTTTGTTTCCGGCTTAAAAAACATAAGAAGAGGGTTGTTAATTATCTAGTTTCCGTAGCAGATGGGACCCAAACCCTCCGCAGAGCCTGATACTTACTTATGTCTGCAATATTGTGGCACTTCAACCCTGAGCAGCGACATTAGGATGTACGGGTTAGGGGCGGGTGAATTATTTATTGTCTCAATGAGATGTTTACATAATGGCTTATCTTATTTCACTTGACGTGACGCTGTAATCTGTAATGGAATAACGGAAATAATTTAAGCGCAATATTTTCATTTATTTAATGTTAGTTATTCAAAGGGGTTGTAGAAGATTTTACGACTTGCAGTGTTAGCTATCAAAGGAGTAGGGTTTTTAATGGAATATGATGGAGTAGCTTGCTTGAGGCAGCTATAACCCAACCCGAGCTGTAATGCCTTGGCAATGACAGTTAATACGTCATGGAATGACTTATAACGACAAAAAGTTGAGTAAATGGGTTGACCTTTATAAATAATAATATGAAATCAGATTTTTTCTATGCGGTGGGTTTCATATTAAGCTTTTTTATATATATATAGTATTAATGATGTCAAACGAAGTATTCACTTTTCAATATTGTTTATCGGTTCTAAGGCTAATTTGACAGTTCAATTTTTAAATGAAGCCGTTATTGAAATGTATACATATAAAATACATTTTATTATTATTTGTTAAGAAACATACGTCTGGTGTTACAACCAGCAGCCGAGGTGTCAGATATTTTTGAATATTTAGTCACTCGAGATCAACTAGAGCAGAAATACATCACAAGAGCCATTACTCAAGATCTCAAATTTGAAGTTGATAAAATTTAAATTTGATGTTTTTTGTCGGTACTTCAACCCAGACAAACCTGATCGCTAGAGTAAAGTTCTTACTACTAGAACACAAAAACCTTTGTATTATATTGATTCTATAAAATGTATTAAATTAAAATCGTTCAGCACATCATCCTTTATATAAGTAAATAGTTTCCTATTTATTTTGATGGCGTATTATATTTCATGTTGATTGAAGTTAGATGGATTGTTTTGATTTTTTTTCCATGTCCTCTCCAAACTTGAAGCATATGGCCTCCTACTTGGAGGTAATCTCGGACAGAAGTTTTCTATGAGAAATGCTTGTTACTCAATTGTTTATCTCTTTTTTTTCGAAGAGAGTAGGGATAGAAGGATAGGGCTAGGACAGGTGGTTAGTTAATCGCTTTCACTGCGCCCCGTTTTTGAGGATCGGATCGGTGGGAGGGAATTTTTAGACATCACACACACTTAGACTACGAAAAGAAATCCATAAATCGATTGAAAGATCAATTTATGAAACTGTGCGCACCGGGAATTGAACCCGAGATATCCGTAGCCGCAGCCAACGACGTTACTAACTGCGCCACGGAGGAGACATTTTGGTTATAAACACATTTATTACTTTTTTTCGTACATTTTTAATTTAAATATTTTCAATTTGAAACAGGTAACTCGTCACTATGTTGAATGTTTGCCGGAAATTAAAGTAAACATGACAGTTAGCGCCTTCTGTGATCGGAAATTATTCTCAAAAAATTGAGATTATGCCGATTATTTAAAGTACTATTAACAGAATGTTATTAATAAAATATGAAATATTGTATTACGATATTTTTACGATTAATTTTATAAAATAAAGAAGCCTACGTCACTAATAGTTACATTTACGAATATGTACGTATGTTTAGAAATCTAAAACATTTAAAGAATTCAATGTACAGTGGTGATAAGAGATGGGTTTTTAAGTACTTGCGGAAATCGGGATGGGGTATCTATTGAGAAAATTATATAACAACTCTTTTCAAATTAATTCGCCAATTAAAATTTTCCGTAACCCATTTCACCTACGCCTTTTCCATGTCGTATATATTATATTAATTATATAGTATAATTGTATTGAAAGCCAATGCTGCGGAACAATAAACTCGCAAGGCTATGGTTTGTTTTAAGGCAATTAATAAGTTTCGAAAAGTATTTCTTAAAGTTAAGGGAAACGTAAAAATTATTGAGTTATATTTTTTCTATATAATAATCAATGGCTGATTAAAGGCCATATTTTATGTACACTGTGTTGCCATGTTTTTAAACGATAAATTGATTATTTCACCGAGTCAACATTGAATTTTAAATAGTTATACACGTTTTGTATTTTCCGTAATCAAAATTATGAGGATTAAATTTCAGTTTTAATGGGTTTTTACTTATTTAAAAAGATTAAATTCAAAAATCTAAATAAACATTTCTAAAATAACTGGTATTTTTTACCCGGCTTCGCCCAAGATAGAGAACACTTATATTAGCTTATTACATTTAGACGTTGATTAGCTAATGTTGAAAATTTAAAATATCATCGTCAACCGTACCTCTTTTGTTAAACCCACAAAATGTAGTCCACCAATTAATAATAATGTTAAAAGTTGAAATCAGCTATAATAAAAGATGACACTTTTGCCACCTGCACTCTTGTTATGGTGCCGCAGAACTTCTCGATAGACAGTTTGTTGATCTGCATTTAATAATGGCTTCTGCAGCGCCACAAATTAAACATACGATAAGAGTCATACGCTAATTCTCGATGACGATTATTCCAGATGCACACCGAGTTGTACGAACTTACCAAACTCACTTTCTACCAAATCACAAACATGAAACTCAATATTTAACACAAATATTTGTGTTCGCGTTACTATCTCAACTGTCTCTTGCAGAATATGTTGGTATGTAGCTGTTGCTAATCGACTATTATTATTAGTTTTTTCATCCCGCATTGAGACGTCAAAAATATATACTTTTTAATTAATGGTTAAATGTTTAAAAATGAGAGTTGAAAGCTAAAAATAGCACAGTTGAACTGATAATTGCAGCTAGAATGACATGTGAAAATTTCACGTCGCTAATGTACGCCGTTTGGGAGGAGTTGTTGTGACCGACAGACATACCAACATACAGATTTCTACTTATATTTTGTGCTATATAGTAAGGATACTGATGTATTTATTATGTTGGAATGATTAATTTTTTAGTAAATCCCTTTATAAGTTTTACTGGAATATCTGCATGTAAAATATTAAAAAGTGGTGGTTTGTGTTTTTTATTTATTTATTCTAGGTTAATTATGTATGAAAGGAAGGCGGAAAGAAAGATCCAAGTACACCCAAATCGCAAAATGAGTTAATGATGGCATCTTGTGGGGAATTTTTATACTGAAAAATAGCATATTAAAAATCTCCGTCCGAACAAATCAAGAATGAAAATTCATTGTCTCACACATTCGACAAAGTAAAATCGTTGTCTGTGGACATTGATCATTCTAAGCAAAAGGACAAAAAAATAGAGCACTGAAATGCATGACCACTTTTAATTTTGAGCTATAATAAAAAAAAATGGAGATATACAGTTTTTCCACGTCATTTCAAAACTGAACCAGTGTAACAAAAATCTTTCTTTCCATCTACCCTTCATATCATATTGTCAAAAAGCGTATTATCGATATTGCTATTGAAATATTAGTCGTTCTGTAGATTTTTTGAATTGCTGGATTCAAGAGCTGTATAACCTTGCAAATGCCAATGTATATTCTGAAACACTTTTCACCAAATGCATTAAAAGTACCAACACTACCTTGTTGTAACAAAAAAAGCACACAGCTTTTTGCGTAACTTTACTAGGCAGTCAAACGGTTGACAAAGTTTGAAGTTCCGCCTCAGATTTAGTTGCGCAGTTTTAATTAAAGAGTTAAAATTTGGCGGGAATTAAACTTCCGTTCGTTCGGGATTTTCCGTTCGAAATTAGGAAAGGAGCGCTCTGAATCCGTGGGGATTTACCAATCGGCTTCGGGGATTTACTGTACTAACGATATTATTATTGTAATACTGATTGCTGGATTAAAAGTTGCTTTCACTTATCCCGGCTTCGCTAATGAATACATTAAGGAAATTCGTTCAAACGGCATAATTTATCAATAATAACGGAATGGTCGTGTAGTATAAATATTGTGATACCATTATACATCGCTACAATTCGAATAAACTCACAAATATATATATCGATACCCAAATACCGAAGTGTAAGCATCAAAGACATTGAAAAAATAAAAAGTTAATGTAGCTTTTATTTAGTCAGATTTCATTTTACATACTCCATTAACAAAAGCAAAAAAAAATGTAATCCTCTATTTGTAATAATATAGTTCCTAAAAAAACACTTTGAATGAAAACACAAGAATCAACTATAAACGTAACAATTGTTAGAAGTACACTCGATTCTCTTTATGCACGGTTTATAAACGGACCAATTGATTTTTTGTTCACTGGTTTTATTCCTTTTACACGGTTACAAAAACGAAAAGTATTATTAAATACAGTATATGCATATATTTGAAAACCCTTTACGAATATTGGAAGTAGGTGTATGCATGCAGGTGTTCATGACACATGTTATGTTGCTCTTCTATGTATAAATTTTATTCCCTCTGGTTGCTATTTTTTAATGTGTAATTTAAATTGAAAATCATATTAATTTATAACTTATTCTGTATGTATCTAATGAAACCATTTTCTTACTAGTATAACCGTACATGTCATAGATGGTGGTATTGATATTGAAATACTGAATGTCTAAAGTAGCTAGTACGTCGGAACTGTGTGTGCATTGCATAAAATTTTATTTTATATATATACACCGCGAACGCTTAGGTCATGAGAAAATTTCATACCTACATGTAATATGTGATAAAACGTCTACAGAGCAATCTGGGCTATTATACATAAGATACATATAAATAAACTTCAATTATTTTTGACTTCGATAATTTTATATTCTGGGGGTGTTTTATGTAGTGGAACCTATCTTCCATTTTTATATAAGCACAGTAGCTGTTTTGCAAGGTAGTCTTTTCCGCGCAAAAGAGAATCTGATGAATTATTTGTATTTAAATTTAAATGCGTCACTAGCATCGGCGTGCGGTGGACTTATCACTATCTCTATCGTACAACCTAATTTGGGTATAAGCAAGAAGGATACAAGAGCATGCGCCGCATGCCCTTGTATCTCGCTTGCACCTTCACTTTTCATGTGATTGAGTGAGAAAGAGATAAAGCCATCGCACGCGCCTGGTCACTCAAGTTAGTAATTAACTGGGTTAAAAATTGTTAGAAATATCATTTCTTGTATTGGTTAGTCATAAGTGAGAAAATTTATCAATTAGACATTATATTCCATTCAAGAATAAAACTAAGCCATACATATATTTACTACACAAACATACTTATATGAAACGAATATGTCTAATCCGTTTTTTATTACGATAACCTTCAGGTAGATATAAAAATGTCGCTCTGAGCGGTGCGAGAGGGTTGAACCAATGTATTTTTTTCTTACACAGGTAACGGAAAACCTACAATGATCTCGGTAAGCTGAGTAAATCGGTTGCCGACGTATAAACAAGGACTGCCAGGATCGATTCGCGAGCACTATCAATCCTTTCAAATTACACATTTCGAAAACAATCAATATAAGATTAGAGGTAAGGCCGCGATTGTCAAGATCTCAATTTAAACCCCAGATTGCCTAGATTCACTTTTAAACAGAATTTGTGAGATATATAATAAATTATTATTGAAATAAATGCATGTCAGAGCATTAACTTGTTCTATGGATTCAATCGTTTTTTAACTTACTTGTTTATCGTAAAATATATCTTATTTAGATTTGATTCATTCAAATTTTCTACATTTCCATATGTTTTGTCACTAACGACCCGGGTTTCATCTCAGTTCAAATTCATCATGTACTCGAATGCTTGAAAATGTCAAAAATGTAAATATAAAAAATTTTAACGGTTCACTTTTGATATTAAATCAAGCACTCTCAGTCGATATCTTATTAATTAGATTTCCATATTAAATAATTTGAATTTAAAAATATATATCTGACGTTTCTTTAATATGGATAAATGGAAAATGATTATTACAATATTAACGAAAATTGTTATTTTAATTTGGATTATTGAGATTTACAAAATCTCAATAATCCAAATTTGATATTGAAATTCCATCAAGCACCCTCAGTCGATGTCTTAAATTAAATTAAATGTTATTTTAATGTTTCTACGAGTTTAGTGAATACGCAAGAAGAAAATAATTATATGATTCTAACGTAATGTAATAAAACATGACAAATAAAATTTGCGTACGAACCATTTCCTTGCATTCTATTAAATGTTGTAAACACGTATTTTAATCCTTGAGAAATAAAACTGAATTTTTCTATGTTTGCAAAACTGTTAATTGATAATACTATTTTATAGCTTTGGGCAGGATTCCAAAATATCCGAAATTAAAAATGCTATTAATAACAATATCAAGATGGTAGTAAAAATCGGCGTTCGTGGAGCAGTTGGCAGCGCCGTTGGTTACGGTTACGGATGTCTCTGGTTCAATTCCCGGTGCGGACGTTTTTCATCAATTGATCTTTCAATCGATTTATGGATTTCTGTTCGTAGTCTGAGTGTTTGTGATATCTAAAAACTCCCTTCCTCCCATCCGATCTTCACGGGGTTTAGCGAGAGCCATTAGATAGCCACTGGTCTTGTCCTAACCCTATCCTTCTATCCCTAATCTCTTCGAAAAAAGAGAATTTGAAAAAGAAAATTCTGTTGAGACACCTTCATTAGGAGACCATATGCTCCACGTTGGGAGCGGACATGAAAAAAAAAGTAATGCTATTTTTTTGTATTCATTTTTTATGTAAATATCAAAATTGCTTAACTAAACGATTGTTTTTTCCAGTTGATAATGTTGAAACGTCATGTGAAAGCGGTCAATATATGCTAAATAAAATGCAAAATATCTATTGCTCTCTAAAATAATACTGACTTCTACAGATTTATGAATTTATTAACAAAATAAAAGTCAACTTAAAATTATTAAAATATTTCACGGCGCGGATGTAAAGTTAGCATTGCAATTAAGGTAAAGCTTTCAGACAACGTCTAAAAAGGTAATTATTGTACACAGTGCAAATAGTTTTACGAAACATTTGGAAACAAAATAACGGTGCAGGTTGGCGTAGAACTTCTGGGAACGTTTCTAAGGCTTCAATACAGCCTTTAAAGGTGGTAGTCAGTGAATCAACTTTTTATTGACCTTTCAACGAACAGTTCATAGAAAAGAAAAAGGTGCAAGAGAAGCAATAAAGTTCTCATAAATGCGAACACTGATATCCTGTATTTGGCAGTGTTCATTCATACGGGAATATTTATGAAATGACACGTGGAAAAGATTATAGAAAAAATCATTGATGTTAGAAAATATTTTTGTTTTTCAACTATGTCCGTTCCTAATTTAGAGCATATGGTCTCCTAATGGAGGAAAATGAACATTAGTTTTCTTTTGAGAACTGGTTTTTACTCAGTTGCTCAAACTCCACTTTTTGAAGAGAGTAGGGCAGAAGGATAAGACTAAGACAGGGCTAGTGTTTATCTAGTGGTTTGCGAGTCATGGAACCTCACCAAGGCACAGGGTAATCGTATACTGTACTTTGAAAACAGATGTTTGCGGCGAATACTAGGGGTATGGTGGTTTGATTTTGTCAGGAACTCTGAGGTAAGAGAGCGGACGGATGAGCCTCTTACGTCCAAAATAGAAAAGCGACGATGGACCTGGCTTGGAAACGTGCTGCGTCCTGCCTGTCTCTTGTACCAACCAGATGGATTCCATCGCCCTGGAAGGCCGCTGATGACCATCCATAGGATGTATTCGGCGGAGCTAATGACCTGGGAGGAAGCGAAGTGACTGGCGGGGGACAGAGAAGCTTGGAGGAACCGCGTGATGGCCATATGCTCCGAATAGGGAGCGGATATGGTTTAAAAAAAAGTGGTTATCTAAGTGGAAGAGATTTTTAAACATAACATACATCCAGACCTACGCACAAAAATTAATAAATCGATAGAAAAATTAATTTATGTAACCATCCGAAATGCGATTCGAACCGGTGAGATCCGTAACCGAAGCCAACGACGTTTACCACTGCACCACAGACCCAAAATAACTATAATATATTTATACTGTCTAGATTAGTTTCATGTTTATCAATAAAGAAATTGGTCAGCAGACAAATAAAAAGTGTATGCGGAAAACCGCTCGACGTCTTGACGAGTGAAGGGCGAGCTTTGAACTTTAAGGTAATTGACCCACCTACCCAGACCCAATCGTTGATGACGAATGAATGAGTTTTTATACGTCTAATTTCTTGATGACTAGCACTCGAAAGCCGGTGTAGTTTGGACACTGGTAAGATCTCTTGCAAGGATTTTTCAAATAAATAAAATATTATTAAGTTTCCGGTATTGAGAAATAAACGCTAGAAAAAAGTGATAGCTTTTTCACGCACGTCTCTATAGAATCAAATACGTCAAGTAAAAACTTAAATCTGTTTTCTTTTTGCTTCGAAAAACATAGTATTTGCTATTACGTTATTTTGTGGAGAGGATTTAACACCAGCTTACTCTTTTTTTTTCAATTACTATTATCTAAAGACTACAATCATCCAACATGTACACTATTTATGCCCCCAGAACACCAGTTAAAAAACTGAAAAGGATATGCGTATAAACAAAAGGAGAAAACCTACTGGGAAAACCAACCCTTACTTACTCGTAGAAAGAAGTTTCATTTAGTACAGATTTTTTTAAAAAGTGGGGTTTATTTACTTTAAGGGAATGATTATAGCAAGTGTCTCGTTACCTGATAGTGATTTGGTTTAAATATGTACCGACATCCTGCGCAATCAATTCACCTTAAATTATACATGGATAAATTGGATACCATAATACAAGGTACTGTTAAGTAGTAAATAATAAGATAAAGGTATGTTCATAAAATATGTTTGTATACCTGCAGGACTCTAAAATATTAATATTAAATTTAACATTAATTTGTAAATGACAGGATTATAAAAATATAGTACACATTTTCAAATAAATTATATTAATACATAAAAAATTTCTGCCTGCGGCACAAACTTCTGCTTAGTAATGGTTTATGGTTAAAAAAATTTGAAGTCGCTAATGAGTCCCTTTTTTTAATAAATGCATCTGTCATTTTAAATCACGTTTGAAAAATTTGGTGCGGCCACGAGACATTCCCAAAAGACCATTCATATTCATTATGGCCACGGAGAAATTTTCATTGATAACGATATAGATAAAAACACGCAAGTTTTTTGAGGGATTCTTTGTATAGAAAGTCTACTTTCTGAGAAATTACGCGAAATTTATGGTCCACGTAGGATTAAAGTACAGCGTCTCTAGATTGTTACGATCTTAACGCGGAAGCAAACGAATAAACATATGTAATGCAATGAAATCTAGTAAAGTACAGTTCAACAGTGGCTTAAACTATTTAAAATGATCCAAGAACAAAAAAATCCGGTTTCTTCAAATCGTGAGTGGGCTTAACAGCAATTCGAGGGGCTGGGCTGTCTGACGAAATCCATCCATTGGAATTCTCACATATTTTGCAGGAGTTACGAACAACGAGATCCGATCAAAGCCAAATAAAGCTCGTTAAGAGTGTGGTGTGAGGTGGAGGGGATTACAAAAACAATTTTCACCTTCTCTAGGGCAGAGATGGTGAACGTCGACCTTGGGCGTGTTTATCTAGGTCATAGACAATTTAATGAACGGAAAATGGTGAATTTATAGAGAGAATATTGTATTACAAGCAATTCAGCTGTGAATCCATTTAGATACCGTTTTCAAGGGTATCAACACTGTATATTTACACTTTATTGGAAAAATAACTATAATATTCAGTGATATAATTTTTTGTCATTTACAAAACTATTTTTAAAGCAATGACAAAAAAATCATGTGTATTTAATAACAAGTAAATTATTAATAAAGATAATTTTTAACATTCAATTTTATATAAATAGCCCTGATGTGTTTGTATTTTTATCAGTTGATAATGCTCGTGATGAGCGAGACCGGTCCTCCTAAAATTGGGATTGTTTATGAAATAATAATAGCTTATTAATATGGAGACGATTTGAAGTGGAAATTATCATATATAAGAATAATCTAATTGAATTGTTGACATTTTGTACATTTCCATGTCTTTCGTCACTAACGGCCTGGGTTTTGCCTTTCGGCATCTTCGGGCATTCGAGCACACGGATGAACTCGAACTGACATTGAAATTCCATCAAGCACCCTCAGTCGATATCTTAAGTTATAACAATAATCTGATTAAGCTTATCAACTAGAATTGTTGACAATGATTGAATTAGTATTTTCTTAGTAGAATTATAAATTAAAGTCAAAATATCAAAGTGTTGAGTATATAATTAAGTTTGGATTATTGAGATTTTGTACACTTCCATGTATTTTGTCATTAACGACCCGGGTTTCGCCTTTCGGCATCTTCAGGCATTCGAGCGCACGAATGCTTGAAGATGCCGAAAGGCGAAACCCGGGTCGTTAGTGACAAAATACATGGAAGTGTACAAAATCTCAATTATCCAAATTTTATATTGAAATTCCATCAAGCACCCTCAGTCGATGTCTTAAATTATATTAATAGTTTTTATTGATATCAGTAACTTACAGCTACGTCATTATCGGGATCCCGGTATCTTGCTTGTACCTGGTTATTCTTTTATTATCCGCAGAGCGAAAACATACTACTGCATATTTTACTTTCTATATTTTACTAGTCCATACTTTATTATGGTGACATATTTATGGCATTGTTTTTAACAACGGTGTTATTCGCTATCCTCTTTTATGAAACTAACAATATTTAATTATACAATTATTGTAAAAAATAATTTGATAACACATCTAGTACGAGATTGAAATATTATACAAACTAATTTATACGTTATGCATCACTGATTCATACGCTAAATTTATTTAGCTGGCGAAGCTTTTTCTTTCGACTTTCTTACTTAAAATGAGAGAAAGCTTTCACTTTCACAGCACATTTTCTGTAATATGACGTAGGAAACAAAAAATAGAAACACCTACAACAAATAAAATGAAATAAAAATACACACAGTCGTGTATCCGCCATTACTGCTTCAAAAAATAATGAGTATTTTATTCAACGCTCCCCCTTGAAGTAAAAACGGAATTTCAAAATTACACAACTGTTAATATTATGTATTTAGTTTAATTGATTTCGTGAAATATGGGTCAATTTATATTTAATTGAAATTAATGCAGAAAACCTCGGACACACTAACGCAAAGAAATAAGGGCACCAGTCTCACGAGGATTGAATGAAATAGATGACTGATATCATCATAGTTACGTAATTAGTTTCAATGGTTGATATTTATTTACAGCGTCATTAACTTATAATGACATCTAATTATGTATTGGTTTTTATGGATACACGTATGTTTAGTGTTAAATATCCTATACATACATTACTATTCGTATTTCGTATGTCTACATGGAAGTTTTCTTTCCGCTGAGATAGATAAATAAAACGTATGCATTGAAAATGGCATGCAGCCGGCACGTCGTCGCCGTATTCAGCCGGATTTTCTATTCACATTTTCCGACCATTGAGTCAGCCATGTTGCCGTATTATTGTATCCATAGAAATGCGCGCGTAAAAAGTTCGCGCGTTTTCTATCGCGTATTGGATTTCGAATTCGTAATACTACACCGCGACCTCGAAATAAGTAACTATCTTTGGCACTTTTTTAACGTTGACATTTGACACTGAATGATTTGTAATGAAAAAGTGAGATATAGACAAAATATTTATTTTTGCGAATTGTTATATTTAATGTTATGTTAGGAAAATCTGCTGAATATCTTGCCCTTGTAATATATATACCTATTGTATTGCATATACATAATTTTGTTTTTTCATATTAAAAATGAACATAAAATTTATTTTAATCAATAATTTTTTGACATATTTTAAAAACAAACCTGCGACACTCTACAATCTTAATATTAAATATACCATTTGTAAATCACAGAGTTTTAATAATATTTACAAATTTTTTAAGAGATTTTAGTTATACGTAAAATGCACCATTTTCTTGTTTGTAATATTTTATAGTGAAAAAAAAATGTTGGTAATTTAAAAAAATACCCTCAATCTAACACTATTAAAAATAGCAAATCATCATTTTTGGAGGAGAAATTGGGTGGGGGTGGGGTGGCCAATCCCCTAGCTACGCCACTGGTACCAGGAAATAATAACTGTGTTAAATAGACGCGCATTATTTTATATTTATATTTTTTAAATAAAAAAATATGGCATTACAGCTGACAACCAATGCGCCAAATATTTTGAAAATTGGAAAATCATACGGGATGAACTCGACAAGAATTTTTTATAAGTCACTGATGTCCAAGATCACATATTTAAATTGAAAAACGACTTGAGCAAGGATCTACCTGATGGCAAGGGCAAAGTTCTTTACCACTAGACTACAAAGGCCGACATTCCCTTAAACTATAAACCGGCTTTTACGGCATATTATATTGCAAGTTGAACCTAAGAAAACCTGATGTTTAAATAATCTTTGGAATTCAATGCATAATGTATGTTCAGTCATGATAATTATTGAAGTTCAGTTTATCACCTTCAATCCAAATTATGTGATTATGTGTGATATTAAGGGGGTTAGAATAATTGTAGACAGGAAGCAATGTAGCAATTTGAAAGCTTTTAGGCGAAAATCGTTTCGATTGTGTAAACATGCCATTCCTGTAATCGGCGTCGATCTGATGGAAGTCGCCAACATTTCCCGCTCACCGTGCGGCTAAACAAAAATAAAAAAAATTTCCATCAGCCCTTTTGTAATGCTTCCCGCGACGGAAAAACTTTTCAATAAAACGGAATTTAACTCTACACTGTCTGGATATGGAAATTTTTGCGGAGTTCCCGCTTTTTTTTAAATGTGGGACGAGTCGCATCGGAAATACATACATACGAATTTGCTGAAGAGTTCTCTTGATATTGTGTTCGCGAATGCACGACGGTTTTAGAATGCATTTAAGTGATATCTGAACATGTTTTTTTTCGAAACATTATGAACTACCCATAATAAGTTAAAAATACTTTTAACTCATTACATTTCAATTTTAATTGCAGTATATTGGGCACGATCGGCTTAAGGTGTTAGATCTACCAAAAAATTCTATTGATATATCGCAAATTTTGACAAACCCACCTTTTTAGCAAAATAGTTAATATTGTAAAACGATTTTCATTTTTCGATTCAATCACCGCTAATTCAGATATTTATAGAGCGGATAATCAACTGTTCTGTATAAATGAAAGAATAATCTTAATATGTGTCCTTAAAACTAATTTGTTCTAACATTTTTGGTTAAGAAACTTTCGAATCTACTACATAAATTATATAAACACAATTTAAAATTTCAAAATAAGATAAAATGTTAACTATAGCAAGTACTGATTATAATCCATTTAATTGTAATTTAGTTTAGTAGTTTACTTATCTTAAAGTGAAGCATTGAAGCAAGTGTTAGAAGACGTAAAGCAATGGGTGACGGAACTAAGAAAAATCCGTTGAAATTCACACAGTAATTGACAAAATATTTAATTTAAGACATCGACTAAGGGTGCTTGATGGAATTTCAAATTTGGATTATTGAGATTTTGTACACTTCCATGTATTTTGTCACTAACGACCCGGGTTTCGCCTTTCGGCATCTTCCATTCGTGTGCTCGAGTGCCTGAAGATGCCGAAAGGCGAAACCCGGGACGTTAGTGACAAAATTCATGGAAGTGTACAAAATATCAATAATTCAAATTTGACAAAATATTTGCTTTCTTATTTTTGCACGGCTTAAGTTTAATCCTTGTTACGCTACAGGGCTCATTTATAACATTTAGTTGGCGTAGATGTGATTATAATACAGATCTTATAAATAGCTGGTTGTATCCAAAATGGTCTGCAGCGTTCATATTCCATACTACGTTATGTGCGGAAAATGCATCAAATTATCAATGATAAGTTTTCACATACAGATGGTTGAGCACCTGATTATAAATTGTGATGGGAATAATGGACGGTACAATCGCGGTGTAAAAAAATGTCTGAATTTTTGATTATTGCCCTCATTTCTCGCATGCGATGGAAAGAGGGAACGATACTATATTCGTTCTCACGGCACCAAAACTGCATTTCCGATTGCGTTCAGACGGACAAATTAAATTCTGTTATCTTTGGTTCACACTGTTTGCCGCCGCTTTTGTAGCTTCCATTTTGCATCGAATTAATTATTGTTGTTACACCAGTACTGCCAACGTACAAACATGTATGTATAATAAATACAATAGACGCCGATAGATTCTCTTTGATTTTGTAAATGGAATTATAGATATTAGAGAGGTTTCATTTTCAATTTTGGAACGATGTGAATTCAATAACTGGCTGTTTCTACGCGAGCTAATGATTGACGGAAAAATAGTTGCCTACTTTGTGAATATTTATTTCAAAATAAGTGATTTTACAAACCTGAAAATACGATAAACCAGAGATAAATCCAGTTCAGCTCGCATTAGTGTGAGTTAATATTGTAGATTTATATATACTAATGTTTTTGTACATATGATTGATAAAATGTTTTAGTAATGAGCGTCTTACCAAAGATGTATAATATTTACCAATAGATTCTGAGTATTTTCATTTACACGAAAGCGTACCTGAAACAACAAAGGAAAAACACAATAAGATAATGGAAATGGCATAATTAATTTTAAAGAATTTATATTAAATGGTTGTATTCCGCCTAAAACAAATTTAATTAATGATAAAACAATTGCTGTCTCTTTATTGAAAATGCGTTCGTTTCCAATATTAATCAATACAAATTCCTGTGACGTTTATTGTGTGAAGAACAAATCTGCGCACGTCATTATTCTTTTGTTTTGTAGTAAATGACTTTATTGTTCGATATTTGAATGAAAATTTGAATGACAATGTCATCTGTTTTATGGAATTTTCTGAACGATTTATGATTATTGCTTTCAAAATTTTCATAATTAACGCAGAGAGAAAGTTTTATTATCATAGAACCACAAATTTCATAACTTTATTAATTGATAATCATAGTCGATGAAGTTATCAGAAAATATGATTAAAGCCATGAACGAAATGTCAATAGTCATTTTCCCCCTTTTAATATCAATTTCCCGGCAAACATAGTCAAAAAAACAAAACAAAGACAAAAATACTGAAATAAGACACAAAAAATTGTAAACAGCTATTTCTGGTGAGAAAAACAACATGTCAAAAGTAAAAAATTAAGCAATACTGCCAATCGAAAAATTACATCCCAAGTAAATACAATTTGAAAATAGAACACGGTAATAAAATTGTTTTGATTGAAATATTCGTCGATTTATGGTTGCATTAGAGTTACCTTAATTGTAATATTGAGGTTCCACGATTTGAATATCATATTATCTGCGAGATTGCATCTGGTGGATATCTGATCCTAAAATTATTACTGCACATCGTTATACTACGCTGTGCCGTAATAATTCAACGAGAATGCTCTGTGTCAGCTGAATAGCCATACCGTGATATCCTATTAACTCCATAAAGTTTCTAAAGAATAATTAACGTCATATTTCACTGCAAACAAACAACTAGACTAATTCGTTTGAAACTTTCTAGCAAAAGTAGCCACCTACTTAACAAATTGCCCCGATTCTTAAACGAGGGTTAATTAGGGTGCAGTTGTTTATCATGTCAGTCTGCGAGAATAATGGAATATTTCTTTTTAAATTTAAAAATTAAAGCTCGAAACATTCTTTTACTGAGTTTATTTTTCGTTGAAACAAGTTGCCAACATTACTAAATTGTTTTAATATTATGTGTTATAAAATTTTTCTCACCTTTTAGCATAGCATATTATCTATGGTTACCAGGTCCGGCAATAGAATGCGCTACTATGTTGACCACTTATACTCTATCGAAGTTGCCAATCTATATTAATATATTATCTATGATTAACAGCTGTCTGCTTGAAGACTAAAAGATGTATAAATTGGATTCGATTGGCTTATTGAAGACTAGAATATTTTCGTCGAAAGTTCAAATAGCAAAATATAGTCAAATTAACGCTTCTAGCAATTTAAATATCGCTTATCTTCGCTCCGAATGTGGAATATATTGCTTCCTAATAGATCATTTGATTACTTTTAAGGTGTTTACTGTCAATTGTTAGTGGAAAGGCATTATGGAAGGGAATTATATAGGATCATCTGATTAGTAAAAGCTTAATTCTTTTGCTTAACCCTCTGTTGAGATAAGTGACGGAATGAAGAATTGGGTGAGGAAAAGGCTAGTAGGGGACAGAGGGTGGGCAGGGAGGAATAAAAGCATCACAGACACCTACATATACAAGTTTCCATTATAATATTTGAGCTCTTGTTTTCGTTACCGAGTAGACAAAAGTACAATATCTAATATTACAAATAAGTGGCTTAATACTATTCATGTACGGTATGTCATTATCTTAGTGACAAAAACAACTTGGCAACGGATAGCGAACGAGAAAGTGAAGTTATTGAACCGATTAAAAATTTATTTAAACAATGTGTAATTAATTAAAATGTTAGACAAGGAGAGTGCTCTGTTAATATATATTATGTAGATTGAAGATCGCGGAGGCTGGCTACGTACAACTTCATCAATTATTAAGATGAGATGACCATGCCTAGCTGGACCGCAATTCCAGTAGTTTTCAATCATTGAGACAATTGTGGATAAATTGAATCTTTAATTGCATCGAATTTATATTTTATGTTGATTGGTTGGCTACTATTGGTATATTTTAGAGGTAATATTAAAGCGATATTCTTTAATAATTATATGGATCCGGCGGCTAATTTGTCAAAATTCATTTCTAATATAAAATTAGTTTATAAGTTTGTTATTATACTGGTTGTGTAACACCCTTTCCACAGACTAGCATTGCTGTAAGATTTTTTTTCATTACAAATAAAAACTTATTTAGATTTTTTTAAGAATTTCCGCTCCCAATGTGGAGCATATGGATTGCTAATAGAGGTATCTCAGGAGAGGTTTTCTAAGAGAACTGCTTGTTTTTCAGTTGCTCAACCTATCTTTCTTTCAAGAGACACCACAAACAACTACGCATTAAAACCATAAATCGGTTGAAAAATCAATGTATGAATTTGTCCGTACCGGAATTTGTGCTCGAGGTATCCGTAACCGAAGCCAACGACGTTGACCACTGCACCACGGACCCGACTAAGCCGAATCATAGCTCGGTAAGGTTAATAACAGGCTGAAAATAGTCACATTAATCCCGATCTGTCTATCATAATAAACTGATTCAATTAAACGACGGCAGAGCTCACCGTTTCAGAGTTTATTTCAGACGGACATATATGAATATTTTCTATTTGAAAGTTAAGAAGATAAATATATAAAAAAAAATCCAAGCTTAGAAACGGTAAAAAATATTTGACGTACAAAAGTCGATACGTTCTCTATCCAGAATGTTTTCAAAATTTAGAAAGAAAATATAATCATGATAATATAATTCAGTCATGCTCCGTTTACCAATCGCTGCTTCAATGGCAGAGTCACAAACATCTGAAGCTGAGCTTTGCATATTTGATACGTCCTGCTTCGGACCTGTCTCTAGTTTACTGTCTAATACATAACATTCTGTTAACTTTTGCTTACAAATTGAAACAATGCTTTTACCATTAGAAAGCAGGAAAACTACACATTGATGAAAAAATTACACTAAATATAATCGAAGTAAGCATTGGGAGTTGTTCTTTATTTTCGACTCATGTATCGGATATCAAGTAAATCAATGAATACGTATGGTTTATACGCCAAATGAAGAATGCTGATGGATTTAATATGTAAAGTCAATTAAATAAAACTATTTTATTAAATTAAAGAAGAATAGGGAACAATTCCTTTTGTCGGTAAATCTTTCAAATAGCGAGCAACTTTTTTTTTGTCTCGATCATTATAAACATGTGGAAGGAGTACAAATGAATTGTGTTTTATTTTTTAAAATGTAATGCCTTTCAGCCAAGAATTGACAGTTAACCTTAAAAGTGAGCAACTAACTCCAGTAAAACTACTTTTAAATCTGACATTGATTCGAAAGATATATGAATTGAAATTGGATCTGATTACAAGTGAGTGACATCCCGCTAAAAATATAACGTTTATGTAATTGTCATTTTTTGACTAATAACATTATAGAAGTTAGAATTTTATCGACATTCTTTTCTAAATAATGATTAATTTTTGAGGATATTAAAATAAGGCAACTAATTATTTAGTCAGTAAATTATCCCGTAAATGGTCAGTAAATAATTGTCAAATAAAGGTAAGGTAAGGTTAGGTTAGGTTTAATTGAAAAACTGACCGTTTTACATAAATTACTGACAGTTAAGCTAAAAGTTGCCAAACAAATAAACGTTAGGTTACGTTTGAATTAAAAAACTGACCGTTTTATATAAATATCTGTCCATTTAATTTAATAATTGACCATTTAAAATAAACTGCTGATTTAATTAATGACATCGACTGGAAGTGTACAAAATCTCAATAATCCAAATTTGAAATTGCTGATTGTTTATTTTAATAACTGACGACTCGTATACTGATTATTTATAGAATTAGTTACTGACCATTTATTGTGTCTTACTGAACAAAAAAATAAATAGTTACTGACTCAATAAATGAAGACCTATTGAACGGTCAAAGTATGAAATTGGTTAAAATATCATAAGAATGTAATAGATAGTGTCAATTGGCAACTGTATTTGACTTCTTAGGTTTTTACTGTTTTAATAAAAGAAAAATTTTACGAACCGAAATGTTCGATTTAAAAATATTCATGACTTTTTCTTATCAATTTTTGAAAATAATCATTAAGAATATTTTGATAATTTACAAATCAGATAGTATTTTTTTACGAACCGGTGCTGCTCTCCGGCCGAAGTCGAAGTCTGATTTTTCTGCTCCGAGAAGCATCTAAACACTTAATCTAAAGATTTGTCTATATCGTAGAATCGATACCTAGGAAATAGATTTACTTTCAATAAGTCATTCAAAATGTATTCTAGTTCAGCGGGTGCAACTGGCTGGAGATCATTAAGCCAATACAGAGGGTTCAGATTATATTCTTGGAGGCTAGTCCATCAAGGTTTGTCAAGCTGATGATGCCTCATGCAAAGCCTTGCAATATTTTAATTGGACTATTAAACGCCTGAAAGAAGGCAGCTCAAAAGAAAAGTACTTAACACGCCTCGCTGCAAGAAACGTTTCAATAGAAAATTTACATTAACCCGTTGACTGCAGGTCACGCGTATGTGAGTCATATTAGCATACAGAATGATTTTGTCAGCAGCTGACGTGTAAAAAAGTTACACCGGTTGAACTTCTTTAGTGTCAAGACTGATAATTATTTATTTGAAAATGAAGCATTATTTTTATTCGGACAATACATGTTTGCTTTCCATTTACTCAGACGAGTACATTCTATGCAAGCGATCATCAGCGGCCGTCTAGTGCGACGGAATCCTTCCGGTTTGATACAGGATCTCCAGCGGCGTTCGCAACACATGTCAAATTCAGGTCTATACCGGGATAGCTCTGAGACAGTCGGTGGAAAAGAGCTTTGAAAGAACCCTATACTTACTATATTATCCAAAAACGAATGACTAAATGGAAGTGCTTTTCAAACATAACAATTGAATATCAATTATTTCATAGATAAAATATCATTGTTTCGTTATAGCGAAATCTGCAGGTCAATGTAGACCGTAATATACAAATAAGCTTCTTATGCACTACTCACTAGATCAGCGGTTTCCAACGAGTGGAGAATTCCCCTTTGTGGGTGAATTTTAGAATTCCAGGGAGGTGGAGGGATGCTGTGTTTATTGAAGGTTTTCATTACTTTTAGATATTACATATCGTCGGCTTACAACTAAAATCCATTGCAATAGTGGATTTTCTTTGAGTTCATTTATTATGTTATTATTCTTAATTAAATTAACACTACTCTACTCTACTTTAACATTGCAATAAAACACCCCATTTTATGAGTTTTTACTCAGTGTACTGTTTTGTGCACTTAGTGAATTTAAGTTGTAGGCCGACGATATATGCATATTTGGAATGCACCTTTTGAGTTAGAGTTAGGCTATCTCTGAAACGGGAGACATATATTCTGAAAATTGGTGAAGGGGGGAATGGAACAAAAATGTTGAGAGCCAATGATTTATTAGATACTAGAATATTAAAAAAGATGTTGGGTGATTCATACGGAATGTAAAGTGTTACAGTACGCAAATTTTACTATAAACCAACACCTGCTACTGAATTTGAGTACTTTTTTTATACCGGTTTTAAATTGAGAACGTTTATAAATGTGTGAGTGTACAGTAAAACAATAAATTCCGCGAGAGTGACAGTTGAGTAATGAGAGTGACAGTTTGTCGATTGATTGCCAGATACGATTTGTTGTTATTAGTTGAGTGGCCGCCGTTTCGCTGGCATTTACAAATGGAAGCCGGATAGCCGGAGATAACGCGCAAGAAAGAAGTTGAATTGGTAAAAAAACGCGTAGGCGCAAAAGATTGGAAATAAAATATTACACAAGACTTACAATTTAGCGTTAAACACCAAATCTACTTACAGCAACATGTAATGTACGTATTTGGTTAAAGGAATAAGTAACATGTATCTGAAATTGGCCATAATAAGTTCCTATAAATAGCGGGTTCTTAACCTGTGGGTCACCCAAATTTTTTTATATGTCTTCGATGTTTAAATATAATACTCTGTATACGGATCATTGAATAAAAATATTTTGAAGATTATCTCACTCTTTGGATAGGATAGATAAAAAAAACTTTCAAATGTTCGCAATCACATATTTTATGTCGAGGGTATACAGACAGAATTATTTTTGTGTCAAAGTGCACCCTCTCCCAGGTGCAATTGTTTTTTTATAAAAAAGATTTTTTATACAATATAAAAAATAATCTTTTTGGCGTACAAATCACAATATTTGGTAATGATGAGTTATGGTTATATAATGCTTTTTATCAGAATAAAAAAATTGCAATAACTCTAAATACTGATTTGTTCAATCACATTATACCAAATTACTTCATGCGTTCCACTAATAGAGCGTTGAATTGCGTTGAAAAACTGACTTAATGCGTTCTGACAGTATATCTTCGATAATGTTTAAATTCTTTCCGAATAATAACTAATGTCAATTGTCGGCTACATGGCAAGTCCGGGTGCGGACAGTTTCATAAATTGATCTTTCAATGGATTTATAGATGTCTTAAACTGCCTCTTACCCATCCAATCCTCAAAAACGAGGCTAGTCCTTTCATAGCCATATCCTTATATCCCTAACCTCTTCTAAAAAAGAAAGATTGAGCAACTGACTAACAAGCAGTTCTCACAGAAAATCTTCTGTTGAGATACCTTCACTAGAAAACCATTTGCTCCACGTTGGGAACGGACATGGTAAAAAAGACTGGAGTCTATCATCATATTGCACCATGTTCTTCGATACGAATCGAAATATAACTATCCTAATATTCAGCACAAAGCGCTCATCATTTTTCTAAATACATTGGTGATATTGAAATACCCTTTTAAGGTGTTAACTGTCAATGCTTGGTGGAAAGACATTATATTTAAAAAAATAAAACACAATTCATTTGTACTACTTCCACATATTTTTTTTTAAGATATTGAAATAATTGTATCTTTAAATTTTATGTACATATTATTATTATCAATTCAATAAATCTGTTAAAATATATTTGAATTGATAACTATTTGAAATTTATGTCTAATAAAAATAGATAGATTAGTTATAATGATGCTAAAATTCTTAAAAATATGCGTCTCTAAGCATGATTGTCAAAGAATGAAAAAATAATGGAACGACAAACGTTTTCCTGGTAGTGTTAAAATGTATAGAATATTTAAAAATAACTGTTTTCGTATTCCTTGTATTTTATTTATCAAAATATTCTTAATGATATTTTTTATGTTATGATAAAAATGAAACTCCAGTTATATATTTAGTTACAGGTGTATGGAAATTTCCTGCATAGATATGTGGATTGATGTAAAAAATATTACGACGAAAACATTCCTTTTCGAAACATCACAAATAGGAGCAAGTTGGATTCTTATTCGATTTCTTTCGACTAGACAGGACGAATTTGAAATTTCGAGGTATGAAAATATTTTAATAAAAAATCGTCTGCGTACTGTTTGAATTTGGAACGCGGCTCGTCAATCTGGAGATATTTTTGCGGATGTTGTCGCAGCCGTTACGGCCAATATATTATTTTCTCGGCGCTGAGAAAAACTTCGTGGAAAATTCGCAATAAAAATTCTTTAAAGAGATACGACGCGACGCCTCTGAGGAAAGGCAGTGGCGTGGAGGAAAATACGAGAAATAAAAACGAAATTGAAAATATATGAAAAGTTTGGTTGGTTCTCTTTTGGGTTTCTTAGTACGTAGATTATCATTATCATATACTATTCCTAAAATGAACTATATTATTAACCAACCCATCAGGAACGTTTTAGGTTTGTCCTCAATGTGAAGAAAATTAACTGCTAATGATAGCACGGCTTGATATCTGTCAACCATTCAACTAACCCCATGAAAAGTTAAAAAAATATGCTGTTATGAGAGCATGTTGCTAATCTGATTTCCAATTGGTAGATAAGTAGACTGGAATCGTCGGCGTTCGTGGAGCAGTTGGCAGCGTCGTTGGCTACAGTTACGGATGTCTCGGGTTCAATTCCCGGTGCGGACGGTTTTCATAAATTGATCTTTCAATCGATTTATGGATTTCTGTTCGTAGTGTTTGTGATGTCTAAATGTTTCCTCCCACCCATCCGATCCTCACGGGGCTTAGCGAAAGTCATAAGCTAGCCACTAGTCTTGTCCAAACCCTATCCTATCGAGTAGGAATAGAAATTCCTACTCGAAAAAAGAGAGGTTGAGCAACTGAGTAACAAGTAATCCTCACAGAAAAAAAAAACTTGAATCATCATATTGCACCATGTTCTTCGATACGAATCGAAAGATAACTATCCTACTATTCAACACAAAGCGCTCACCATTGTTCTAAAGACATAAGTGATATTGAAATAATTGTATCGTAATAAATTGTATGTATATATTATTATTATCTATTCAATAAACGTGTTAAAATATATTTGAATTGATAACTATTTGAAATTGATGTCTAATAAAAGTAGATGTTAGTTATAATGATGTTAAAATTCTTAAAAACGTATGTTCGAAATATGTGACTTAAGCATGATTCATTTCAATTAATATATTCACGACTACCCCCTTTCCCGATATTATGTGAGCCACTGCTCCATCACACCGAAAACGTCCCCTCGAGAAAAAAATAAACCTTTCGCATAGAGGAAACTCAACGAAATAACATTGGGCTGACTTAATTTCGAATCCTTTGCGGAAAAAATATACAAATTTATTGTTTTGGCATCTGTGAGTGAGTTGTGAATACTTGGAATCCTTTTTTTAGATCCCGCGTTGTGTGTAATAGACTGACACAATATAAAACTTCAACAAACAAGGGGGGTGGATAGATTCCGTGGGACATTTTGTATTTTTTTTTGTCCCTTGTAGATTTTATCCTCAAGTCTTGTCAGCCAGAAGTTTTATAAATGTTAACGTAATATGAATAAAATTCAATATTGGTTTTTTTTGTATATTATAAATAGATTTTAACAAGAAATTTTACAATATAATATGTTAGTTTTGAAATTTTTTTAAGCTTACTATTATATTTTATAGTATGTGAATTGAATGAAAAATAATACTTATATTATCGACGGTGTTTTAGCCAATTGATGTAACCATAAATAAATACGAAAATAAGTTAATGATTTGATCTCATTTCAAATGATGTATATTAGAAAAATAAAATTATAATAAAAATAGTTTAAAAATGCTGACCCGTCCACTTGATGTAAGCCACTATTATATCGACTCTCCCTACGTAAAATCCCGTTTCCCGTATAATGTTTTCGATAAAAACGGTTTTTACTCTCTCCTGAACAATTTCAATTTTGTGGGTTACATCATTTGGTCAAAACACCGTCGATATTATGTGAAATTTTAAAAGAACAAAATCTTGGGCATTATAGAAAATATCGAATGCGCTAAGTAGAAATTTTGAAATAAAAAATCCATAAATACTATAAAAAAGTAAGCAAACTACATAAAGAAATTTGATATTGTTAATGTTTACTCTTTGGTGGACAGACAAAATAGAATTTAACTAAAAAGTACTATGTATTATTGTATTAAAAAAATAGGTTTTGCTCAGCTAGTGAGCATTTTCAACTGACATAAAATGAACTAAGCCAGAATGGTGATGTAAATGTTTTTAAACCAAACGGTTGAAAAAATAATATTATAGTTTTTTTTACCATGTCCGCTCCCAACGTAGAGCATATGCCCCCCTAATGGAGGTATCTTAACAGAAGTTTTTCTATGAAAACTGCTTGTTACTCAGTTTCTCAACCTCTCTTTTATTTCGAAGAGAGTAGGGATAGAAGGATAGGGCTAGGACAGGACTGGTGGTCAGCTACTCGCTCTCGCTACGCCCCATTTTTGAGAATCGGATGGGTGGGAGGGAGTTTTAGTCATCACAAAACTTCACGTCAACAACAGAAATTCATAAATCGATTGAAAGACCAATTTATGAAACTGTCCGCACCGGGACTTGAACCCGAAACATCCGTAACCATAGCTAACGACGCTACGAGCTGCGCCACGGAGCCGAAATATATTACAATAAGGATCATTAATGATGTTGTTTTTTAATTAATTTACTGAAAGTCTAATACTACGGTAAATTGAAGGTCTATACGAGTCTACTAATAAACACATTTTTGAGACAATATAAACAATTATTTATTTCATATATTTATATACATCAATAGGCTAAAATACAGTTATACAAATGTACGTAATCCAACGCTAAGAATATAACTTAATTCCCAACATAGTTTCCAAAGCGCTTCGTCACTCTAAGCAGGAGTGAAACTTTTCTAAAACACAATACAAAAGTTTGAAAGCCGGATGACGATGCGGTCAGATTGTTTCAAGGACTAACCTAACCAGAAACGCCGCGCTCAGAAAGCTACGACAAACTTTTAGTGTGTGGGACTTGTTAGCTGCGAAATGGTTTCATAACTCACATGAAAACGGTTGGCATAAATTGTCGCTGAAGTATCGATACCACTGATACATTATCGGCTTACATTGAAAACTTCTGTCTTCATTATAAAACTCTAGGAAATAATAGAAACACAGGATCATATATTTAAAGAGTGCCTACATTCGTGTTTATATTCTTATTTATAAATACAGTAGACCCCATTATAACACAATTGCCGACAACTCGATTTTCACTAAAATTGGCGACTTTTTCTTGATTACACGCTGGAATACTCTTGCGCCGCATGTGTATCCTCTGATTTTGTATGAGTATGGTAGCCCCGATAGCCGACTTCCAGATAGCTCGCCTTTCATCTACCGCGTTATCGGAGAGTCTACTGTAATACGATATCAAATACATGAAGAAGGAATGATGCTGAAATAGTTATAGCATTAATACAATAAAATGTATATGAAATAACTTCAAAATACTAAAGCGTAGACATTGAGAAATGAAAAAAGAACAAAAGATAATAAAAAGTTGCAATGTTCCATGATTATATATTGCGATGTTTGTTTCCTTACACTAGGTGGATATAAAAATGTTTTATGGCATAGTGTATTCCTGTTTTACCGTTCAATATTTTTGTCGATAATGTAGGTAATGACATTTTCATTATTACAATAATCATTTATTATGGTCTTTGAATTGAAACTTATGCGTTATTTTATACAAATATTTTAATAAGCTAAGTATACACATAAATACATACAAAAGCGGTTATTGGTGTTGTTCATTATCAAAAAGCTAAAGAAGAATTTGCGTTGTAATAATCTTTAATAATATCATATGCAGTAAATTATTATGGGTTTCCATTACTGGCTCAGTGGTTCTCCGTTTAGCGGGACGTAAAATTGAGAAGCAACGTCTTAACACGTAATATATTAAATTTATCACTTTGCACACATACGCAAAACAACAATAACCTGCCACCAACCACTACAGGCACTAATTTACATAGGTAAATATCAAGTGCGTCCACAAAACTGCGAGACCTCCTGGCGTCAAAATTCCACAAATGTTCAAGACACGATGGCATCAAGTCTCAGGGTATTTATCATTAGAATCTATTGCCTTTGTCATACTGTAATACATATTTAATTAATAGTTTGTAAACCGCAGACCTGAAATTGACATTGATGTTAGGGATTGCAATTCGTTATTTCATATTAAATACCGGCCTTGTTAATACTAATACCGGTATTACTAAAATAGATTTAAAAAAATACGACTTAATGGGATCGTAATACTGCATGAATCAATATATTCCAGTATTTCGATATTTCGACACTCCCTACCTATAATTCCGTATCTGCAAACATGAGACTTTACATGGCAGCATTTCAAAGATTCATAACGCAAATGCAAAGTAACGACTGCCTGTATATTCTTCATAATTGGGTGAGTGCTCCTATGTTAAATCTAATTTTTCTTGTTCTTTGATGCCTACCAATAGAACTGAGTGCGTAGACAACGTAAATGCAAAATAAATAATAATCACATATTTTGCATATACGTGATCATTGAAGGCTAGTTCGTCACTGCCAGAATCTGTCAATCTTGATCAGATCTTCGTACAAAAATTCCAGCTAATGAAAGAGCCTTCTCAATGATTGTTGGGTTAACAAGAATCAACTAATTATTATACCTTTGTATATTATGATTTCTTGTCGGGTCGTTGACTTCGGTTACGGATGTTTCGGGTTCAATTTCCAGTACGAACAGATTCATAAATTAAATCGATTTATGGATTACCATTCGTAGGCATGAATGTTTGTGATGTCTAGAATTCTCTCCCACTCATCCAACCCAAAAAACGGGGCGTAGCGAGAGTGATAAGCTAACCACCAGTCCCGTCCTAGCCTTAACTTACTGTTTTAGAAAAAGAGAGGTTGAGCAACTGAGTAACAAGCAGTTCTTGTGGAAAAACTTCTGTTGAGATACTTCCATTAGAAGTCCATATGCTCCACAATGTGAACGGATAAAAATTCTAATATCGGTTTTTCAATATTAAAAAAAACAGTCTTATTATCGGGATCCCGGTTTTGCTTATACCGGTATTGCAAACCCTAATTCAAGTGACGGCTATGTTTGATATTGAGATTTTTTTGTGAAGGAAATGAATCAATTATGGTAAATTTAATCGACTTCAATTTTCTGTAAGCCAACTGCATGCAAATTTGCTCTCTATTGCAGACCAATCGTGTATTAAAAGTTATTTTGATTTTTTTATAGCATATGAATTAGCAGTAGTAATGAGCGAATGTGCTGTATGCTCAGATATTTAAAAAACTGTACTTATAATATGATAATAAATATTCATTAGTAATAATATAAAGCGCCACCCAAATTTTTAAATGTCTAAAAGAGCGCATTTGTAGCGTTTTTTTTTGTTCTATATTATAAGGCAGGTTGCATTTGTCAATTTACTTTTTGAGTAAATATTTTTGTCTGAAATTAAGGATGCGAATTTGCAGGCACGGTGTAGAAATCTACCGGTGGAAATTAATTTTCATAATACCAAAAGATTTATGCGAAGGCATGCGGCGCTTAATTAAATTAGAATTTTGTAATATTTATTAAGTTTTATTTACTTTTGGACTATGCTTTTTGTAGTCGTTTACACCTCGCGGAATTACATTTTTTTACAGGTAAATGCATAAAGCTAAGGTTTACTTTTTTAAACACTGTACGTGCGTTGAAAGATAATGTTTAGCATTTAGAGAAGAATAGGAGAACATTTTATAATTCTGCTGGCCGTCATAAAGTAAACGTAAATGTACAATTCTGCCAACATAAAATCGCATATTCTGAGTAATGAAATTTAAATGTGATTAAACCCTTTTTATTTATTTTTATTATTATCTTTTGTCGGCTCCGTGGCGCAGTTGGTAACGTCGATGGCAACGGTTACGGATGTCTCGGTATAAGCCCCGGTGCGGACAGTTGATCTTTCAATCGATTTATGGATTTCTGTTCGTAGCCATGAATGTTTGTGATGTTTAAAACTGAATTATGAAAACGAAAATTAAATTATGAAATTTGATTGGTAAAAGTCCATTATACTAAGGAAAAAATAACAAAGTATTTAGTTTCACAAGAATTTCATAAAAAGCGAGATGATATATATCTTATAAACCAGTATATACTTCTGACAATGGCGTAAAGCCGAAGTAGCTATCAACAAATTTATGAAATTCTTGTTAAACTAAATACTTTGTTATTTTTGCTTTATTATAATGGACTTTTACCAATCAAATTTCATAATTTAATTTTCGTATATTTTTAAAAACTTTGTTTGTCTCTCTGTAAAAATTTCTACTATTGAAACAACATCAAGAATTTCGACTAGATTTACTTGACACGAGGACACAATTGCCAAAGGCGATATTAAAAATCAATTAAAAGAAAATATTGCTCCACTTTCTGAAGTTGTAGTTAAAATGGCAGCAGTATTTTTTTGTTGCAATAATTTAGAGTTTTGAATGGCAATCCTGAATTCGAATAATTATTACACACGGCGCTATAAATGTAAAGTAAAATTGGCGCGAAAACCCGAATCCGGAATAAAACACGCGATTGGTCAATCTATCTATCCACAAAGCTTTCGACGTTTCAATCATGGCCTTTGATGGCGCAAATTGCAGCACAAAAAGTGTAATAAAACTTTTCAATACTATTCTGTATATATCCATTGCCGATTGTCATTGTTGGCAACACACAACGAACGGCGTATGTTGTGTGAAATGCTTGTACAGTGAAAATCAGATATACTTTCAATCGATTGTAAAACATTTTTGTTCGCTGTTGTCTAACTGTCGCTATTTTTAATATCATAGTGTCGTGCATGAGCATATTTTTTAACCATTTTCGCTCCCAATGTGGTGCACATGGACTCATGTAGCTACTAAACGTATGTTTTAACGAGAAATTGTTGTTATTCAGTTCCTCCAAACTTTCCTTTCAAAGTGGACAATGATAGAATAATGAGACTAGAAAATGAATAGTAGTTATCGCATCAATCATTACGCCCCGTTTTAAAGATCGGATGGATGGGTAGGAATTAAAGATTCCAAATATTCATCTTTATCAACTATTCGGATATCGAATAGAAAAACTGACACTATTCGAATAGCTTATGAAGTATGAACATAAAATTAAAAATTCAATTAAGGATGACATACATACAAATTATTATAATTTACGACTAAATCTTTTCCCACTTCTGTCAAATCTCAGATAGAGACAATACAACTACACATTCTAATACCGTTCTATTGTATTACAATATTTAAAATTTGCAGCTGAGTCAGATTTCTCCAACGTTATTTTTTCAATTACTGAAGTAACGGCACCTTTAAAAAGTTTTTTTATCCCCGAGTCATTCGACAAACTTGATTTATGATACTATACTGAAAGCGCATGAGTTGGGTGAAGACAAAAAAAACCACTATAGTTTTTCAAATCTGGAGAAATTGTAATAAGATCTTTTGTCGATTTTGTAAAATAGTTCATTAAAAAATATTATGAATAGTATTCGAAAGGTTGCCCAAATATTTAAAGATCGAATAGTTAAAAAAGGGCCGAATATATTCAGACATTGATTATTCGAGCTGGGATCCCTAGCAGGAATGTAATCCATATAAAAAATTGATGTCGATTGACAAAATATTGTTTTCATTTATCACCGGCTAATTACGAAGAAAACAACAATTTCAATACTAAAAATTATTTCATAAACCCATATAACAAATGCGTTTTTAGGAGGGTCGAAGAAGTCTGACTGTCAGCTAATAACTAAACTGTTTGATGTGGGGTGACGTCTAATTGCTATTAATGCAAGTGGGTAAACCTTATTATACCCACCTAAAATTATACAATAGTATGATATATATATATCCATTATATTACTAAATGTAATTAATGTTCCAAGACTAAATCGATTCTATCTTTCTATAAATATAATCTTTATATGGTTAAACAAAGCATATTAACTATTTAACTACTTGGAGGGTTTTGCAAGCCGGTTAATGTAAATAGAATTTTCTAGCACATATTCCGTCATAGACAAAGCGTCCTGATTGGCCGCTGTGCGTTTGTCCTTCCGTCAAGCAAATGGCGGACCGGAAGCGACCCTTTGTCTTCCGGTCGGGGGCCATTATTATTATCGTCATTATTTCGGCGGGAATTGCGCGCTCGAAATTCGTGCGCGTGCGCTGGAATTATATTATAGTGTAGCGTGTTCATTAAGGCGCGTCCGGCGAATGCATCGACGTGAAATAATTGAACACGGCGTGAAATAGTCTGCGAAAATGTAAGTTTTTGTTTCGTGTAGGTCTAGACAACAATGTAAAATTTGAGACAGTATAAAATCACCGATATATTTTTTTTGTGAAAATCTATTTATTATAAAAATTATCTACAGAAAAAGGTCACACATCAGTTTATTTCATACATATAATAGTAATATTGTTTACTGTCGAGTCGTGCAGTGAATTGCCAGCCATTTCTTGGTTTCGTGTCCTTTTGGCTATGTTATAACTTAATTATCAATATTAATTGTTTTAGACAGCATAACTGGCATTTTTAAATTGTATGGGCCCTAGCTAGTTACATTATTTAATGCAGAATGTTTCTTATCGCGTCTGTAAGAATCTGCAGCCTAAAAAAAACAAAAAAAAACAGGTTCATTAACCAATCAAAATATCTGAAAATGATAGTTGTATTACATATTTATAATGATCAGGACGGGTTTCATGCATCGCGAGTAATATCAACTGACAAGACATAAATCTTAACATAATTACAACGTATATCGAATGATTGGTTCAAGAGCTATGACAAGAATTTATAGATAATCAAAAAACTACTTATCTGAAATCAAAAAATAAAAACAATTATATGAGAAAACTTTAATGAGTTGAAAAATAATTAATAAATATACATTAACATAAATAGCTTATGGGAAAATCTAACATTAATGTTTCGAACCACTTAAATAATTTAATTACAATTAATGTACAAAATTTAACGCTTTACGTAATGGTACAACTTATGAAGTCAAAAAATAATTCGAAGGCGTTTTGGCCAATTGATGTAGTTCTCAAAATTGAAATTGTTCAGGAGATAGTAAAACTGTTTTTATCGAAAACATTATATAGTGAGTTGCGTTATGAATCTTTGAAATCAGCTCCTGTATATTACACTGTTTGCAGATACGGGATTATACGTAGGTAGTGTCAATATAAAGTGGCTTACATCAAGTGGCCGGGACAGAATTTTTAAAACTAAAATCAATGTAAAGTGACGTTTCCCTTCCAAAAAGTCGTCTTTAAAATGAGATCAAATCATTAACTCATTTTCGTATTTTTTGAGGGTTACTTCAATTAGCCAAAACACGGAAAAATAATGATGAAAACAATTTTGTTTATCGGGGTTTACTGACAGAAGACATTTAATCATAAAAACAAGTTCGATATAATGGCTTTGAAAGAAAAACATTATAAAGACAAATTTGTTTTTTTATTCTGGCAAAAAGTATGATATTACTGTAACTCATCGATACCAAAACTAATTATAATTAATACTGTACAAAAAATGTTTTTAAAAAACAGCATTTGTACTGCGGAGACAGATTGCTTTAAATGCGATTATCTCGAACTTGTTTTTATGATTAAATGTCTTCTGTCAGTAAACCCTTGATAAACAAAATTGTATTCATCATTATTTTTCCGTAGCGATTAATTCTTTATAAGAGATTATAGCGGAAAAACAGCAAAGTGCGTCTCATGATGGTAAAGGTTTCTAAGCACTGATCTATATAAAACGGTTCTCGATAGCGTTAATTATGTTTATCCGTCAATCATTCTTCCGTCTTATCATCTTGAGCCTATCAACATTCAACAGTTTGAGAAAGGCTTTGTTTATAGCATGTAAAGATAACAAACTTGAACGCGCATAAAGAAAAGGCCTTTTCGGATATTCGGGGATATAAAACGACAACCAATGTTCATTCAGTTAACAATTGAGATAAAAATGCTTTGTTCCGTTTCAAAACGAAGGAACGTGTTCGTAAATGTTACCAAAATAAATATATGCTGGAATACAGAACTGTTACACAAATAACAGCTGTCAGATTAACATTAACGTAACATAATTACTTGATAGCTTAATAAATTTGGATTATTGAGATTTTGTACACTTCCATGTATTTTGTCACTAACGACCCGGGTTTCGCCTTTCGGCATCTTCAGGCATTCGAGCACACGAATGGACTCGAACGTCAGTTTGAGTGACGTCAGTTTGAGTGACATTAGTGATAAAATACATGGAAGTGTACAAAATCTCAATCCAAATTTGATATTGAAATTCCATCAAGCACCCTCAGTCGATGTCTTAAATTAAATAGCTTAATACTTTTTCATTTTTGATAGTAAAACGCAATTGTTAAGATTTGAGCTTGTTGTGTACGTTTTATTATTTAGAAACGCGCGTCGATACCAAGTAGGACTTCCAATACCGACATCCCTGTCAATTAGTCAATCCAATAATTCCAGTATTGTCTAAATATCTATCCCGGGATTTCGGAATTCACTGTAAATGTTAAAACATATTTAATAATTCAAATAAATTACTTTTACTGTTAAATCATCATATGTATCAGCGTGCGGTGGGTTTATCTCTATCACTATTACACAACGTAACTTGTGTATTAGCAATAACGATACAAGAGCATGCGTCCGCATGCCCTTGTATTTCGTTCGCACCTTACATGTTTTTTCATTTCGCATTTCACTTTACATGTGATTGAGCAAGAAAGAGAGAAATCCACGCACGAGACTGATGAATGTGTTGTGGTCTCGTAGGGATAGAAGGATTGTGCTAAGACAGAACTAGTGGTGAGCTTATCACTCTCGCTATGCCCCGGAATTCCAGACATCACAAAATAAAAGAATAATATAGTGACAAGTTTGCAGTAGTTTTCATTAAAAAAGACGTATTATAATTTATGCTCCTAATTATTACACAAAATAATGAAATTGGGGATATTTAATAGTTTATTTAAAACACGTGTATTATTCACATTTATCCAGTTTCCTGTAAGTTGCTGTTTGTGTAATTAAGAGCTTTACATTCCAGACAGACTAAATACATATTGAATGCTATAGATTTAAACGATGTTTCTATCCTTTGCTAGAATCGAGCCCGCGAGCGCCGCAGCCGAAGCCAACGACGTTGACACTCGACCACGAAAATGAAGGGTTTAATTATTTCGCATACAGATTAATATACTTTCGTCAGATAACAGTTTGGTGACGGTTTCACGAAACAGGAAAACATTTGAAACTGATTATAAGAAAATTCAAACAAGACAATATTGAATAATCCAAATAAAGATGGGTTTGAATTCATATTCAGCTTGGGTCGCAACGCAATATACTATCGTATTTCGAATGTTGTTTTTAATATCACCGAATTATTACTAAATGATCGCTTCAGTTACCTTCAATCAGGAGAAAAACACGAGTAGTAAAGTGCTGATGAAGAAAAAAACCTCCGGAGTTTCCAAAGTCAGCTGCCGTTTTATTTATTTCCATTTTGTGTTCCTTCGGCAAAGGCCGTCAAAAACAGCAGCCAAACCCAAAAAGATCAAAGGGACACTCGCTTCATAATATTTTTAATAAAAAATGTACTTTTTATAATAATTTTCCTTTGTTAAAAACATAATATATAATGAAATAATTTGGAGCGACTTTTAAAAGCTATATTTTTTATTCTTTTATTCAGCGCCAATTTTAATTTAGATGTTCTGCGTTGCGAATTTTCAATTACGACTAGTTAATAATGAAGATGTGAAATGAAATGAGAAAAGATGAATTTTCTTTTCGAGGAGACTTTGTTTTTGTTAATCAGGAAAAAAAATTGCGATCAAAGGAGAACGAGAGTCTTACATACGATGTCATAATTAAGGTAGTCATTTTTGGTTCTTGATATTTATATTAATCTAATGCGGCTTGTAAACGAGCAAATTTTTACGGCAATTTGTTGCCAAGCATGTGTGGTCGTCTATAACACAGCAACACACGGTACTATTACCGCAAATAGCCGACACTATGTTGCAATGTGTTGCCCATACTTTTCTGGCATGATCGGACAATATTTTGAATATCGAACGCAATCGATGTAACGTTCATATTTTTAGGATATATCTATTCTCTTCTCGCTCTGCTCGATAAGTGTATCTCTGTTCGCTAGCTGTCAACGTTTTTACCGACGTCGATAGACGTCAGATATATTCTCGACGTCAAGTCTTGTTGTTATTTTAATATTTTATTAGATATTAAATCACTTTACGATGAATTTGTGTCGCGTCGGGGGTTTTCCCCATCATGCACACATCAGTTGGTGACGTTCTTTCTCACAGCAACGTCAAGATTCAGCCGAATTCGAGGAAATTGCAGTCTCTAGACGTCGATCCTCTTTCGAGCCGGGGGCCGTACTGTACGTCTAAGTCTGAGATGGATTTTGCCGACAAGCAGCTCATGATCGCTGTATATGTCGGCACCCCTATAGGTTTGAAGATCGAGAAGTTCCCTTCGGTGAGTCGCGCTGTAGAGAAAGTGGTCAATTTGTGCTTTTGTGCAATGTATTTGTGGATGTCTCTGTGGGGGAAGATTGCACCGCCAACGGCGAGCTCATTCATAGTTGCAAACTCAATGAGTCTCTCACCGTTGTCGTTGGCTTCACCGAGGCCATGCCATCCCATCACTGTGGGGCCAAGCAAAGGATCCGTTCCCATTCTCGCATTGAGGTCCCTCATTACGATCACGCAGTCTCTACGGGGGATTGTGGAGATGGCCGCGTGGAGAGAGTCATAGAAAGCATCCTTTGCCTGTGTGTCGGCTTCTTCGGTAGGCGCATAGCACTGAAGGACAGTTACCGATGTCCTGAAGGTGGCTCGTATTAGTCGATCTGAGATGGGTTCCCATTTGACAAGGCAGCGGGCTGCCCTCCCCGACATTAATACTGCCACCCCTTGGCGATGGTATTGCTCCTGACCTGAATATAAAATTGTGAATCCGCCCTCCAACAACTTTTTCCTGGCGCCTTTCCAACGCACCTCGCTCAGCTCTAAAACATCAAGCTTATAGGTTTGCATGATGCGAGTGGCGTGTAGGTCCTTTCCTGTGGTACGCATAGTGCGCACATTGTATGCGCCTATGTTCATAGAGTAGTTGTTGGAGAGTATCATGTCCTTTTCGTAGATGGGTCGTCCATTAGCAGACCTAAGCGTCCGAGGTTGATGGTCAATGGTTTGTGGATCCCATGTGAGCACATCGATGTCAGTGGATGTGCACATAGTAAATTATGGGAAATATTCAACCCAGCAAGTCCATCTGCTAGCCTCCCCGCGGCGACCATCGGGCAATGCAGCTTTGGCTGTAGCTAACAGCAGTGGGCAAAAGGCGAACCTTCCGGCGCCTTAAAACCGGTCTTCTGGCTAAGGGAAGTAAATCCCTGACAGAAAAACCGGGTTGAGCCAACCTATAGAGCCCTTGTGACTCAGGCCTCGGAAGCGCAGGGCTAATCACCCGGTCTTCTTAAATGAATAAATTACGACACCATCAACGCAAAAACCTCGGACGCTAATATGCATACATACTTAATAATATTTTTATGAGTGAGAAGGATGTAATTGATTTGTAGAAAGAATTATGTCAAATCGTGGACGTGCAGAACTTGTCCAGCATTAGCTCGGATAATCATAACTTTAGTTTACCTAGTTGTTTGTTTCATGAAAAATGATGCACATCATTCCATTAGTTTAAGTTATGTTGCAACACTAAACTAAAATGGAAACGAAGAGTAATTCAATTCCAATTCAAGTACATATGGTTAACAAATTAAGAATGAATCAACTACTACTCTATGTAGCATATTGTGTTAATCTGAATTGAATTGTGCGGCGGTTATTATATTAATTATATTTTCAAGGCGAAGAAATGAAAGTTGACTAGATTATTTATTACAGCGAGTATAAAAAAAAGTGTTACAATTCTTGTGTGGCATCATTGATATTGCTTCATAAGCCGAGTTTTAATACATTGAATGAGTTCTATAGAATTATTTAGTACCATTACAGTCATACTAATAGTTTAATAAAAATCAAATAAATATGTTATTTTGATATTACACTGTGCCTTTATTATCTGCAGCTAGAGATTTCAATACCAGTATTGACGAAACCGGGTTCTTGGTAAATCGACTGTTTTTTCAAGAGCGAAATATCGGTTTTTAAATTGCAAAACACCGGTATTTTAGTGTTACAATGATAGTGACAATATATCGTCGTTGTTCTGGAAGAAGACACTAAGTGAAAAATACTGGTTTTGAGTAATTGGTCTTTGAAGTAATGTTTGATATGCTACACTTTTTAATTTTGTTTGATTGTGTAAAACTGTTTTTAAGTAAGAGCATAAATTTATAAAAATAAGCGTGTTCTTCCATACGGTAGAGCTTGAAATAAGGAACCTTTTGGTATAGCCAACTCAATATGGCATATTTTCGATTTAGTGTTTTCTTCCAGTACAACGACGATTTTGTCGAACTTCACCCAAACACAGAGTAACCGTAAACTGTGCTTTGAAAACAGATACTTGCGGCGAATACTAATGTTAAGGGGCTTTGATTTAGTCAGGGAATTGGAAATAAAAGACCGGACCACCCCTCATTACTGCCAAAATAAAAAAAGCCACAATCTACCCGTCTTAGACATGTGCTGCGGATGCGCCAGGGATGGCTGAATCCTACCTGTGTCTTCTACCAACCGGATGTATTCCGTCACCCTGGGATAACCTGGGAGTAAGCAAATCCAGTGGAATAAATAAGTAACGAATTTTAATTTAATCCGTTCCTAAGTGGAAACTATTAAAATCAATGTTTGAGTGTACCAAATTAATACTATCTAATCCAAAGTGCAAACTATCGAAAACAAAGTTCAAGTGTACCATTTAATACAAAGTGCAATTATATATAACCCTTTTTAATATGCCAGAATTAAAGGATTTTAAAACTTTAATCTCAATATCCCCCAATTGATCCTAGGTTTGTAAAATGCAATTTTTTCGATATAAATTACAATTTAGTGTGAGCGGCCCCCGGTCTACAGTATCGTTTGGAGATACAGCACATTTGTAACGACATGTAACGACAAAGATCGAAACGTTGTGGTCTTAATTATAAACCATATTTGTTTACCTAATAAATTTACGAAAGGGAACCCGTCCGAGATGCATTCGCCACATAGTTACGATTCTCTCAACGATAAATACCGAATGCATTATTCATTGGATGCCGAAAAGCGAGAGCTCGAGCAATTTGTAATGGACGTTCTTTAAACAAATATGGTTATACAATGAAGTATGCTGCTCGGAGTCGAGCATAACTGCAAACCTGCTGCAAACCTGTGTTCTTTTGTTGACATAAAACAATTTTTATGGAACATTTGTTTATCAAGTTGGATTTTTTCAACTACCACTCGTCGTGTATGTGGAGCCAATGTTTCATGGCCGCCTTGCAGAACGTTATCGATAGAAAAAAGTCAACCCCTCACATTTATGGCCCGAGCAGAGCTATCATAGTATCAGCGTATCACTTTAAAATTTTCAATCGATTTCTGTTTGCAGGCATGAATGTTTGTAATGTTTCCAATTCCCACCCACCCATCGAATCCTAAAAACGGGACATAGCGAGAGCGATTAGTTAACTAATAGTACTGTGCTAGCCTTATCCTTCAAACCCTATTCTCTTCGAATAAGAGAGGTTGAGCAACTGACGAACAAGCAGTTCTTGTAGAAAACTTCTGTTAAGACACTTCCATTTAGGATGCCATATGCTCCACACTGGGAGCGGAAATGGTAAAAAAATACTAACTGTCAGTCCGAGTTCACCCATATTCGCGAATGCCTGAATATGTCATTAGTAAAGAAACGTATGGAAGTGTAAAAAATTTGAACGATTGAGATTTTATATTGAAATTTCATCAAGCACCCTCAGTCGATATCTTAAATAAGATTGAATTGGTATATACTTGGTAGAACTTCATTATACAATGGTAAAGTATTTATTTTCACAAAGATTATGTATCATTGTTGATATCACGCCATCGCCAGATTCACTGAACCACATACCTAGTTCTGACGATGACGCGATGTCGGAGCTGTTATTTTTTACTTCACTTCTTTTGAAATGTAAAGGTTTTTCTTAGTCGTAGATGAAGCAAAATGCCTCATCGATCTGTATTGCAGATGACATTTAACAGAATTTAAAATTGTTTATTGTGTAGAAAATAAATAAAAAAGACCATTATTCATCTTCAAAAATATGTTTCATGCAGTTCACTTCACCGTATTAAATTACCATATATATGAGATAACAAAAGTTTATATAATGCCTTTCTGCGGATGTTTTGGTAGAGTTATCCGTATAATTACTCAACTATTGCTTTATTAAAGCGTTTTAAATACTCTACGACAGGGATTCTCAACGCTGGGCGCCCGCGGACACTTTTGTGTGCGCCCGAAAATTTATTGTGCATTTTGTAAAACGTTTTTTTTTGTTACAATATTTTCGTAACAAATTCCACAAAAAGACGGAAATTTGTTTGGAGAGATTAATTTTCATTTATGTGTATTTACAATTTAGTGCTCAGTGCCGACTGCATGCACGTCTTTCTTTTTCACGCCAAGTCAAGCTGTATTGTTGGATTCTTCTTTTTTGTTTAATATTTGTTTTTATTGAGTATCATATTAAATAATATTTTAATCTTTACGGTTTGGACACAAGAAATCAAAAAAAAAAATCATATAACTTAATAAATATTTTTGTATTCTGTTTAAATTATGTAATTTCATAACGAAAAAAGTGGGCACGCCATTTTTTTGTGGGCTATAAAAAATTTTCTCCTGATCAGAAACTGGTTTTGATCCTCTGCTCTACGGATATGGAAAATAAAAATTTGCATTATAACTTTCTAATATTGCTATGTAAAATTAACATACCTGCATGCTAATTTTTTTTTATCGTTTCACGTTGTGGTGAAGAAATTGTGAAGTGTTTGCATAGTAAAAAAAAACCATAACGGATTTATGTGTATAATTTCAGTAGTATAAATTTATTATTGTTTACTTAATATACCCGTGAAAGATTTTTTTATAAAGTAAAATGAAAATAACTAGATTACGAGGCATCTAAAAGCAAAAGCTGATATGTCCACGTTGCAATATTGGTAATAAGTGACGTTTTTGTGTTTGACAAATAAAATATTAATTTTAGCCATAGTTTAATTTTTCCATCGTATTGTATATCTGTATCCAGTTAAAAACAATTTGCTTATTTTGATAAGCCAGTTAACCGCTAATTGCGATTAATATAAGCGAAATAAAATTGTAAATATCGGATTTATCGGATTCTGCATGTCATTGAAAGGGTAAGCTTTTTTACATTATGATTTGTCGAGTTTTGCTAGTTACAGATCTTTAATTATTATTGTTGTGTGAAATTACTTATAGTATATGTACGATATCTTCTACCAACCAGATGGATTCCGTCGCCCTGGAAAGCCGTTGATGACCATCCATAGGATGTATTTGGTGGAGCTACGGGATGCTGGGATGACCTTGAGAGGAAGCGAGGAGACTGGTGGGGGATAGAGAAGCTTGGAGGAACCACGTAATGGCCATATGCTCCGACTCCAAATAGGCAGCGGATACGGTTAAAAAATGTACGAATTTTTGTTTGATTTTGATGAAATGTGGTTTCTGCTTTTACATGTCTCATATTGAAAATAATATTTTCGGCAATTGTTCGGCGGAAAATTATTTTCCATATGTAATTAACTTGCTGTTAACACATCGAAAAATGTACAAAGTTTTGCCTTTACCTTGTCTGGCTTTATTAATCTTTTTTATGGTGTGACTGTCATCTGGTGTGGAGAGGCATTAGCTTTATAAAATTCATCTAGGGCAGGAGTTTCTAACCAGTCGGGAATTCCTTTCTAGGGGTTAATTTTAGACTTCCAGGGAGCTGCGATTTATTAATGCTTTTCAATATTACGTATATGCATATTTAGGAGTTGTGTTTACTTCTATAATTACAAAGATTTAATCTAAGAATAAATCGATTTGTCCAAAAGGACGGGCGGACAAATGTGGCTGACGGTCGCAAGTAAAAAAGTATTAATTGTACGGGTACGGCTCTTTGTTTCTAGTATTGCCATTTCGTGTTGGCTGCCATCTATATTGATTCGTTTCGCACACATATTTGAAACCACCCATTCAACTAAATTTAGATTATCTAGGGAAGGGGGGAAATATATTCAGAATATTGGTGAAAAGGGAAATGGAGTAATAACAGGTGGTAACATCTGGTTTAGAGCTTTAGTCCTCCGAATAGGTTTTTTGAATCGATTAATGAAAATCTATCAAAGGAAAAGTATGCCTAAGGATAAGTTTACCAGAAAAACGAAATGTAAAGATAGGAATTCCGTAAGAAGATGTCTTTTCATAACCTCATATAACTTTTTGGGAGCGGACATTTCAGTTAAGATTATCAAAATATATGAATGTACGACTCTATGAATCTATCACGATTAATAAAAAGAAAAGAGAACACGAGAATAAGTAAATATAATCATTTATATAAATCGCAACTTAATTAAGAAAGTATTGGGTACAAATAGTTCTTTACTATTCCGAATATTATCGTTATTGGTTCCCTATTCCTTGCCGAAAATATAATCAGGAAACTTTCTTCTCATAAGAAACATAATAACCCACCCAAATCCCACTGAATTAATACTTTCTTTAATAGAGTGTATACGCTATATAAATCATAACCTTTTCAATAGCGTCTGATTGCAGTGGCGTTACTGTGAAAACGATAGTTATTTTATTATTATAGTTACCGTATGTTCATTTTAGACAAAGTAGAGGAAAAAATTGGCAAAAAATATATGACAGTCATGCTATTTTGCCTGTTTTAAATTTTAGTGATATTACTCTTTTCTGACTGCAGAAAATACGTTAATTAGATAAGATACTTTAACGGCACTATAGTCTGTTATAATAATGTGGTCGATCATTTCCTTTTATTTATGCAATAGAAGGATTGTTTTATATGAATATATAACTCTAATACATTTGAATAAGTCACAGGTGTTTTTTGTGTCCTCAGGGCGAAAGGCACTCATACACATTTAAGACTTTTTGATTTAGAGATAATTTTATTTAAATATGATTTTGGATGGATTTGTTGTCAGGAAACAATGGAAAAGAAAGAAAAGAATTTTTATGCAAGAAAGTTTGATCTGAGGTTTACGACAGTATGGTGAAAACAAAAAAAAAAAACAAAGTAATCTTCCAAATTCAGCAGACAGCGTATAATATTATAAGTAATACTGATAATCAAGACGTTTTAGAAATTATAGAGAGGTGTAATTTATGAATTAACAATTATATTAACCCACCTCCACCCGTTTTGTGTTAACGCAATAACGATCTGGAAATGAAACGAATAACTCGTCATGTTCTTGGCCCTATGCAGAGCTGCACGAAACCGATCTTTTAACCACGCGCTATTGTGCTTAAGAAGAGAAAAGATAGAGAGAATACGACTAGCTCAGCCACTTAGTTTAAGCGATATTAAGTACTCTGTGTATACGTATACTGAAAATCCGCCGTAGCGCTTGAGTTTAATCTACTCCGCGTCGAATCTAAAGAGGAATCGAGAATATCCCGCTCCCCATATGATGTTGCAAATTAATCGAATGCCTCAAAGTTTGACTAGGTTGACATAATTAATTAAAACTTAAATAACATTTTTTTCATAAATAAATATATATATTTTTCAATTTAAACAAATATCTGGAATAACAGCTGACAGCCAATGCGCCAATCATTTAAAAAATTGGAAAATCATACGAAAATTCAAACAACTCAAGAACAACTCGATGTGAATTTTTATGTCACTTATGTCAAAGATCACAAATTTAAATTGAAAAATAATAAGACAAAGCTTTGTTGCCACTAGACCACAGAGGTCATCATGGTCACAAAGTTTTTGTATTTTTCTAACCGTTAAGTGTTAATTCTATTGATTTTTTAATTATTAAGAATAACCTTTTATGCTTTATCAAATTAACTTTCAAACCACCCCAACAAAAAGTAAAATGAACACTGTTTCAGGGAACAGTAAAATAACCTCGTAATGCGTAAAAAGGTCGTAAATAATACAAAGTCGTCAGGATAATAACAGGTCCATTTCTGATACAAAAGATTTCCAAAATACGAAAATTAACATAATTTTATTTCTTATCATAAAAATGACACAATAATTTGAAGTAAGTACTTTTGAACGGTTTTCTTCTTTTATGCTTACTCGTAAAGTGCTGTAGAGTGTAGAGAGTAAGTTGGGAGTTTTTTTTTGGTTTTTTGAAATCCTATTGTTGTCGAAGAATGTATGAAATCTTGGCACATTGGTTGCAGAATAGAGCTGCGAGGCATTTCATAAGCAATTTTCGTGCAAGTGTCTCTTTGCTGACGTCGTTTCACCACTTGAGAGTGCAGGCATACTAAGTTATTTTCAGAAGAGGTGAAGTGTGACTAAATCGTTTATTTTTTATCAATTTAAAATACTAAAATAATTTCTTAAAAACAAAATTAAAATAAATAAATGTTTATCGATAAATATGTGTAGATTCATGAAACGGGTACAACAATGGCGAAGACGAGAAAACAATAAGTTTGAATTAGATAAGAATTTTATTTTTCTTGTCATAATTCTTGCATTCACATTCAATATCATATGAATATTTTAAAAATAAAAAACAATTTATTTTGTACTACTTTCAAATATTTACAATGATTAGGACTGGTTTCACTCATCGCTGGTATTATGATAAAATATAAATAATAAGAAGGTTTTTAAATAAATTGTATATAAAATTGAATGTCAAGGTATATCGAACAATTGGTTCAAGAACTAAATATGACAAAAATGTACAGGTATTCAAACAAATTACATATAAACGAAATTAAATGGTCTATTTTAATGTTTACTTAACATGTGGATGTAGTAAATTGTGCGTTTTTTTTAAAAATGTTTTTCCACCAAGAATTGTCAGTTAACACCTTAAAAGTGATTAAGATAAATTCCAGGGAGTCGTTAAAAAAAACGCGCCTCAAACTACGACTCCAACTCCAACATTGACCAACAATCCGACTCCAACTCTGATTACGACTTAAAAAGTCTTATTTTGTCAGGTTTTTTCCTTACCTTTCCTATTTATGCGTAATTGGTCTCCAAATTAAACAGCAACCAATGGAACCAGCAAATAGCCAAATTTTTAATATTATACATATATTATGTATATTGCAGGACAATAGGAAGCATCAATAGAAACGCAAAACAAGTACATTAATACACATAGAAATGGTAAAATGCACTTTATGGAAAAAGTAGTTGGAGTCGCTGGTTTTTTACAACTACGACTCCGACTCCGGCCAAAACAGCGCAAATCCACGACTCCTATTGCGACTCCACAGCCCTGATAAATTCATTTCCATTCATTGTTTGCTGGGTATTTGAACGATAAGTTTTTTTGTTATTAAGCGTAGAATAGTTTTCATACATTTATTCTAGTAACGTTTTATAGCAGAACAACGACGATATGAATATGCATTGAATCGTTTAAGAGATCACCCTTGTTTGTTCGATGCATACTGTCGCATATTGGTTTTATTATTGTTATTTGGGACATATAAACGAGAATAAGAGCCGATCGTTGAATATTACGCAATGCAGTTGCTTCAGTTTAGCCCATACAAACTTCGCTTTACTATTAGTACAGCAAGCGTGGATGTGGATGGCCTACAATCCTTTGTGCAAGATGAAGGCAGTAATGACCAAAATAGTTGGGCAATTCGGCCAGTTAGATTATTGTATGCATTCACAAATAGAGAGAAAAGGATGATAATGGAAATCCTTCAAATAATAAAAAAACCAAAATTGAATCGTGACCCGAAATAGTACCTTTTTGAGAAGATTAGACGCGGACGTAAAATTTTACTTAATTTCATACGATTTACGGTTTATTTAGCCGTTTCACAATTCCGAAGCTGTAGAATCGAAGCCAAAGATGTGCCGTGCCTTATTTAGGTGAATTTGGGGTAGGGGTTCCAACTCAAATATTCGAATATCCAAATATATTCAAACATTTGGACAACTATTTTTAATTGAAATATTTTACAAAATCGATGAAAGATCAAATCACAATGACTCCAGGTTTAAGAAAAATAATGAATACCCCAAATAGTGTTTTAATTTACTTCACCAAACTTAGGCGCTTTCAGTATCTTAGCATAAATCATAATACCTCAGTTTGGCGAATGAGTCATTTTAATAAATGTGATTTTTATTATAAAGTGTTTTCTTACAAATTTAAGTGTTATACTAAATTATTATATTAGTATAAATATATAATGTTATGTTCTTAATTAGTCAAAACGCTGGAATGACCTGGGAGGAAACGAGGAGACTGGCGGGGGACAAAAAAGATTAGAGGAGCCGCGTGATGGCCATATGCTCCGAATACGGAGCGGATGTGGTTAAAAAAATATTACTTTATGTATCAACTGAATCGTCATTTACTTGGAAAAACTGCATTATAATAGGATACAATATGAAAGTATTTAGTTATCTTATCGAAATAGCTATCAACTACCTAATAAAATTTTGTAGAAATAATACTTAAATATTGTATCCTTTTATTACTTAATGTTTTTATACCAATACAGGCCTGTAGCCGAATGGTCAACGTTGCTGGTTTTGGTTGCGGTGTTTACGGCTTCCTTGTACTAAAAATTTATAAATTGACTTTTCAATCGATTCATGGACTTTCGTTCGAAAGCATCGTTGTGCAAATTCCCTCTCACCCATCCATTCCTTAGCATGAGGCCTATCTTTCTAACCTTTATTTTTCGTTCGCACGAATATTATATTATATAAAAATAAGCTATTACTTACGGTTGGTGAAATACAACTATACCAGAAAATAGTATTATAGTGTTTTACGCATAGAAAATAGCCATTCGTATCTTTTAAAATTATTAAGTATTATTCGGAACTGGAGAAGGGTTTTTAACGACTTCCCACTCCAGGAGAAATAAACTGAATAATTTTTTTTTGTAACTTCGTAGACAAAAAATATAGACAGCTAACTAAATCGGTTAAACAAATTACGAGAGCGAAAAAAATTAGGTTTGAATGTATAAAATAAAAGAATAAATTAAATTGAATGAAAAATATTCCTCTTTCCAATAATCTCCAAGTTTGCTTACTAAGCACGGAAATCTAATCTCAACGAATTTTATTCTTTTTCCATATCTCCATATAGCAGGGCTAGTAAACAGGATTTCATTAAATCCTTTTTATATTATTCTTTAACGGGTTCATAGTACAGTGATCAAGGTATTTGGTTTCCGTTAAGGATGCCTCGGGTTCAAATCCCGATACGAACAGTTTCATAAATTGATTTCATGATCAATTTTTGATTTCTGTTTGTCGGGGAGTAGCGGAGCGATTAGATAACCACTTATCATGTTCTAGCCATATCCTTTTATTCCTAATCTCTACGGAAAAGAGAGATTGAACAACTGAGTAACTAATACTTCTCGTAGAAAAACTTCTGTTGAGGTACTTCTTCAAGGACCTCCATTTGCTCGATATTGGGAGGAGACATGGTAAAAAATGAATCGGTTAACTAAATATTTCAAATATAAAAAAGAAGGTATTGTAGATAACTTCACGATGTAATTATTAAGCTACTCTTTGAGCCTGTATATACGACCTCTATTTATAAGGTTAAATAGTAATCTGGTAGACTGTAAAACAACATACTGAATACAATTATATAATAATGATTACAAGCGACTTTTAATAGGATTACTCTGCGTCTGGAATTTAGTGTTGCGAGTGGGAAAAATGCGTACTAAGCACACTGAGACAGAAAATCTAAATATTTACAACATGAAAATGTCTTCAGTAAATTGAGATAAGACCCTTAGTAACAAGGAATGAGATTCTCTTTTGGCAATAGACAAGATTGCTAGTAGAAATTTTATTGGCGTTCTATTTTTGAAAGTGGAAATAATGATGAATTTATTTTCTTTGAAACAATACAATGCGTTGGTATTAATTTATTTATAGGAGCGGGTAAAAACAGTATGACGGTTAGTTTTAATAAAAAAAAAAAGTTTAGCATTCAAAAATCGCATATCACTATAACATTTATCATAGATTCATGTATAAATAAAAAATGTGCTTTAAAACCTTGATGTAATGGACAAAATTGTCGATCAAATATAAATGCCAAATATAAATGCTAAAAACATTCTGCGTGTTTGAATACAAGATTTACCGGTCGCGAAAAATAATCCTGCTCACGATAAGCACAGGTGTAGCAGTTTTAACGCGATTCAACCGATGATTTTATGTTGTAAGCAAATTGAAGATGATTGTCAAAAATATATTTTCTTTAAATTCTTTGGCACCACGCGACGTCTTTAAAATTTGACAAGAATACATTATTTTAACCATGTCTACTCAAAGCTTGCAGCATATGTTCCCCTAATGGAGGTATCTCAACAGAAGTTTTTTTATAAGAAAACTGATTGTTACTCAGTATTACAAAAATTCTCTTCCTCGCCAGTCGAGCTGTATTGTTTTGTCTCGCTCAATTAGAGAGCGACAAATGAGTGTATTGGTCACTCATGACACGCTCTCAACTGCCTAACCCAGCAAAATAGAGTGTACTTTGTCAGAAGTCATAGGCAAGACATTTAGGATGCCTTCCTTAGTAAAAAAATCTAACCCCTGTTCAATGCTTGTGCATTTAAAAATTGATTTAAGCCCTCTAGTCAATAAATTGAGTTATATTTAGTGTAGCAGAAAATGTAATCAAATATTATTTGTGCAAAAGAAATACCTTTACGAGTTGTTACAAAAATGTCAGCTAGATATATCACGCGAAATACTATTATTTTTTGTCCGATTCTTTTACTAGACGTAGCGAGTGAGACATAACATATTTACATGTTCGTTTTCCTCTGACATACCTAATAATGTAATTTGTATTGGAATTGTTAAATCAGTTTGAAAATAGAACATAACATTACTGTTGTTTTGTTGGTATCATTTTAATACCTGATTATTTCAAAATATTATCCAATCGTGTAAAGCTATTGATGGGTATTTATTTATAGGTATGAAACCTTTATAAATTACAAGAGCTTCCCTAATAAGAAAGACGTCTTCAAGGATTGATAGAATTACTTGTTCTGAGAATTCCAGAGATAATAAATTCCACGGAGTTTATAGCAAGTACGAGTATTGTAAACAAGTAAAGAGCACTCAAGACATTTTGTAACCTGGCAACTCGGACTTCATATTGCGAGTAGAATCCTCGGGAAAAAAATTATTTTCAAATTTTTCGGCGTTCGAAAAAGTTTTAAATCGGTCTGCCGCACACCGGTACATAAAAATTATTCATGTTTGGAAAAGCATTTCTTATAAAAATGTTTTTTTAAGTACGTGTCAAAAAATCTTATTTCTTCAAATAGTGTAGGATATATAATATAATATCATTATGATTGTGCGTAGTAAATAGAAAGATGAATCGAGATAATTCATATACATGCATATAGGCATTTTTAAAAAGGCAACTAATTATTTGGTTAGTAACTAATTCCATAAATGGTCAGTTAATAATTATATTTGGTAAGTAAATAATTGCCATATGGTCAGGTCAGGTTGAGATCAATTAAAAACTGATCGTTTATTTTATGAACTGACCACGTGTATACTCACCATTTTGATAAATTACTGACCATTTATTAAATTTATTGACCAAAAATTTAAATAGTTACTGATCCAATAAATGCATTTCAGTAACATTGAGATGACCATACGAATCTTATCGAGGGAAGATACCATGTTGTGGTTGGTGGTAATCACCCGGCGTTTCGAAACCGTAGCAGATTTCATTTTCAGAGGTCTTCAACGGAGAATATTTTGATGTTTTTGAATTTCGAAATCAAGCAATATGGTGCCCTATATCCGATCGACAAGAAAATTTGTTTGTATTACAGCATCAAATTAGTTTACAAGTTTTTTAAAAATAGGTTTGTATACCTTGTTCATTGTTTTATATAAATAAGCCTGTTTATTTTAAATAAAATTTAAGACATCGACTGAGGGTGCTTGATGAATTTCAACATCAAATTTGTATTTACATACATGGAAGTGTACAAAATCTCAATAATCCAAATCTGTTTATTTTTATCGAATGTATTTTTTTATCAATTGAAAATGCTCGCGACGAACGTAACCGGTCCTGATCATTATATAAATTGTGAAATAATTACAAAAAACTGTGTTTTATTTTTATAAATATAATGCTTTAAATCCAAGCATTGACAACTGACACCCCAAAAGTGATACGTCTTTTAATCGAGAAAATACGATATTTAAATTACGTAATCAATGTGTTCATTCGTTTTAAATACCTAGTTGAAAATTTTCTAAATATGTTTGATTTTTCCATTGTTTTAAGAAGTGGCGTAGAAGAAGAACTTTTAATCTGGAACACCGTGATTGGATGAATTTAAGAATGTTCCAAGCTAAAAACTGCTGGAGAAGAAAATATTATACGAAATCATATTACGCTCATAAATGGACGCCAAGCTGTCAATCCGGCAAAAAATATGGAATTTAATGCAATAAAAGATACCCTCATTCAACTGACCTCCACATTGTACGCGCATTTAAACGATCATTTAAAAATTAAACAAAAGACGTGAAATGCTGATTAAAGCTTTTAGGTTTTATTCAAAATCAAAAGAAATTTCAAACAAAGGGCGAATCCACCGTCATGATTATTTCGTTATTTCCACTTCATCTGGCGGAAAATTCTTTCCAAATTCAAATTTCCGTCTTACTGGTACGCGTGTGTGCCAAATTCTTTTGAAGCCGAATAAAGAATGCAAACAATGTCTACCTGTCTCTGTTACTAAGCGCTACTTTTTTTTATACATGTCAAAAAATGAGTCGTAATCGATTGACATTCCAAATGTTACTATCGACAAGTATTATCTTTTAATATCAAATTGTAATAATATATCTTTAAATGAGTTATTAGAAATATATATATTTGAGTACAAGAGTGAAAAAAACAATATTATTGGTTTCTTGTTAAAACCGGTAGGAGTGATATTATGAAACATATCAATGAGTTTTGATGAATTTAAAATGCACATCAAATTTTCTTATTACTGTCAGAATGATAATGGCATGCATTAACAGATATTTGAGTTTAAAAATGAAGGGGACAGGTGGGTTTGGTGTTTTCAACCTTGAATAGCATATCCCTCTTATGATCATTAGATATTCATCTAGTCACTGAGCTGTTAAAAAATGTCACTGAACGATGAGTTAACAACTGGCTTTAAAACAATTTATATTATTAACAAAACACCCCATTTTTCATTCATAAAAAGGTTTAAGAAATATCCTTTGATATGAAAAATATTATGCACGTAATATTGGCGACAAAGAGCGACTGGCAATACAGACTTCACTATCCACCATTTTGTGAATACTCTGAGATAATGATATTCTCTTTAGAATATTACATGTTCATATCAGTACCTCGTTTCAGTTTTAGTGTAAAAAGGCGCAGCACTTGAACAGACTTGAAATGAGCTGCAATTTGAATGCAAGAGATTCATAAATGAAACAAAACGAAATCTTAAAATTCGAACGCCGCAAAAATTTTCAACCGTAATATTATTTGCAATGATTTCAAATATGGAAATCTTTCTCAATGGCGGTGCTGTCAAGAAACGATAATTTTTGTTTTGATATTATTTTTATTGTGGGTAGTTTTAAAGATATTTAGTTGAATAAAGTATTTGCTGTAGATACGGTCTGTGCACATGAGGCTAGTAAAGCTTTAAAAAGATAGTCAAGCTAGACAAGAAATTTTTTGTTGAGGGAGAATATTGAGTGTGCCACGGTGGAAATTATTAAGCCAGTAGGTTGAACGGTGTTCAATTAACTGACCTGTTTCCATGCAAGACGTTCTTCACTAAAAGCTTCTTGTGCACGTATCAAAAATATATAATAGATCGATTGATATGAATATAATAATATTTGCAGCAAAAACTATGACAAATTAATGTTATTTTTATACATATAGTGTCTTTCCACCAATAATTGACAGTTGATGCCCTGAAAATATGAATATGCTATACAATCGGACATTACATAGTATAGAGTTAATATTATAATTAGGAGAGACTATTAATAGTTAAGTACTTACCTAAAGCAATTCCCTGTAGGGTTGAAAGTAATCATTCCTGTAGGTAATCATAAGGTGGTGTTGACTTACCTAAAACGAAAAATGAAGCAACCGAAATCAGTTGAGAAGTTTTACCTATTACGTCAAACTGGTAATGTTTTTAAAGATGATTAAAGCGAAACAAAGCTGTGAAGTTTTTATCATATTGTTGTTCTTTGCCATGTTTGCTGACAATGTGGACCATATGAGCAACTGACGGAGAACAGTAGAGACTTTCAAGGATGGCTAATAATTGAGTGTAAAACCGTTTTTTTGGAAAGATGAGTATTGAACTGCCAAAGAAAAAGAATGTCATAGGATTATAACCCCACATTGCAAAATAAAAATACATAATATTAATCTTCTTACTTAAGGAGGGGGTCATTGTATATTTTTTAACTGGAATGCCATGGTGATGAGGGACAACTGCCTCGGTACAATAATATGTCGAAGTATCGAGAACTGTAAGCAATATTACTGATGTTTAAAACTAGTCGACCAAACAAAAATGTCTTTTGACAAAATTTGTTTCAACTCTTTGAAACAGTGGCGTAATGGTATTACTACTAGACCAGGGTTCTCTAAGAATGTTCGCTGCATTCCCCCTTCGTCAATGTTCAGAATATAATTCCTCAGTGCTTTCCAAATATGCATATATGCAATATTGAAAATCTGTTAAAAACGGCAGCAATTCCCCATGGAACTCTAAAACTCACCACTAGCTAGGAATTCCCCACTGGTTGGGAACCTCTGTACTAGGCTATTGCTTGCCAAAATAAATAATAATTTCTAGTGCACTGTATTGCAAGATATTTGTTGTGAAAATGCTGGGAAAATGCAATATTGCATTAAATAATAAACAGTTTTGAATTAATATCGTAATGGCTTTCATATAATGGGAAAATAAAACATCAGATTTCCGAAGATATGAGGTTTCAAAAATTAGACAATTTTCAAAAGAAGAAATACATTTATTTGTTTTGATTTGGTTTTTTTTCCATGTCCGCTCCCAATGTGGAGCATATGGTCTCCTAATGGAGGTATCTCAACAGAATTTTTCTATGAGAACTGTTTGTTACTCAGTTGCTCAACCTCTCTTTATCGAAGAGAGTAGAAGGATAGGATATAAGGATAGGGCTAGGACAGGACTAGTGGTTAGCTAATCGCTCTCGTTCTCGCACAAACACTCAGACTACGAACAGAAATCCATAAATTGATTGAAATATCAATTTATGAAAACTGTTCGCACCGGGAATTGAACCCGAGACATCTGTAGCCGTAGCCCACTACGCTGCCAACTGCGCCACGAACGCCGACATTTATTTGTTAATGTATATTTTTCTTTAATGATACATTTGTTTTTTAAATATCGAATGATTAATTCGGATTTTTGGCTGCCTTATTGAAGCTGTCGTTGATTACGCATATACTAAAGCTATTTTAATTGACTTTCATATTTTTCATTATTTTCGTTCATTGCTTTTAAGTTCTTCGGCATCATAGCGTTAGATAATAGTGTTATCAAAACTATTGTCACAGCCGATAAATAACAAAAGTAAAAATGCGATAGTACACAGCCTCGACATTCAGCCGGCAGGTTTCTTATTTTAATTGGCGTCTTTCAAATAACAGATAGGTATTTAAACAAAAAAAAGAGCGAGAATGCGGAAAGCGACATGCTTCGAGGAACGGCAAACATTCGAAACCTACTTCCATACAGACAAATGGAATTTTTATAGGAACTAATTCATAAATCAAGTTATATAATAACAATACAAACAGTGAATTGCTTACATAACGGGTATAATTGCAGTAAAATGCTAATCTTTTGCGATGCGTGAATTAAAACTCATTATATTCTCTTAATTTATACCCGTATATAAATATAATACATTTTCAGGTTCGTGGTACGGTGGCCAACGTCGCTGTCTTCAGTTACGGATCTCAAGAGTTTGAATGATTTTTCAATCTATCTGTGGGGGTTCCAATCAATACGGATGGCAACCCAGACGAGATGTCAATACTAAATGGAAGAAATCATCAAAGTATATCATCTCTTCTTACAACTGAATAAAAATTGAATTTATATTACTGTACATGCATAATATTTTTTTTCTAAGCATCACTAATGGTTTCATTACTATTAATAATAGGCTTACAATTAAATGCACTTTTGTTAAGATCATATTCACTTTCATAAAAATAAAGTGATCCCACATAATAAAATATATTTCAATATTAAAGAAATATATTACAGTTACGAAAAAATATTTTTACATAGATAAAATAGTTTTCACTCAATATAAATACTAAAACTTTGAAATCGATAGTTGCACGAAGCTGTAATGAAAAGTCACTTATTCTTCTATCTATATTAGGGCGTCTATATTGTCTTTGCGCCTCGCGTTAGAATACATTACACAAACCAAACCAGACCAACCCTAACATAACCTACTACAACTTAACTCACTTTGTTAAAAGAATCCGTGATTAAGTGGAAATTATTAAAATCAAAGTTTGACTGTACTAAGATAATACTATCTAATCCAAAGTGCAAACAATCGAAATGAAAGCTCAAGTGTACCAAGTGAATACTTGCTAATACAAAGTGCAATTATTTATAGCCATTAATGATATTGATTGTTAAAATTCGATTCTTTTCGTGAGTTTAAGTAATTATAGATACATTATTATATATATACACAATCTATAGACCTTCAAATAGACGTATCCGTACTTAGGCAAATAGTATACATTGTGTAATACAATTCACCGGGCGGCCTTGCATTGTGGGCGCAAACGCGAGAAAACTGCGAGTTTGCAAATTCAATTATACGATTATCCGTAATGGACGGTGCTGTACCTAAAGCAAAATTTGCAAGAGCACAAAGGCGCAATACCAGTATTTTTATTAGTACAAATAGTATTATCGTGTTGCAAAAGCCGCTTTGACAGGCCGATAATAAATTCGATAATGGAAAAATGTGAGTGATGTTTTGACGCAAAATTCACAATTTTTGCGGTAAAATGAAACCCTTTTACGTTTAGACGCAGTAACACAAAATTTCACCAACAGGTGTTTTCAGGATAAGTTCTTATTATTTTCAGAACAGAAATGGAAGAGATATGTAAGTTAGTCCAATCTTTCATTGGACCGATCGGTCACGCCGACTTGGTGGCGAATAAAGCGAGTTACCAGGCTTTTAAAAAAATTGCGTAGAAAGTAGACCTCAATTTATAGAAGTTTATCTGAAGGGATTGATTTAAGTATACAACAAAAAGTGTTGGGCAGTTGCTTCTAAGACACTCCCAATTACAGAATTCTGTTGATATGCTTGACGTTTATTACGCCACTGGATATTGTCGTATAAAATCAACGGAAGGGAAAGCACTGGTGGATGGACGATAGCAAGTAATATGATATTAAATTTGGATTATTGAGATTTTGTACACTTCCATGTATTTTGTCACTAACGACCCGGGTTTTGCCTTTCGGCATCTTCAGGCATTCGAGCGCACGAATGGACTCGAACTGAACCGGGTCGTTAGTAACAAAATACATGAAAGTGTACAAAATCTCAATAATCCAAATTTGATATTGAAATTCCATCAAGCACCCTCAGTCGATGTCTTAAATTATATAATATGATATTGTTATTTTTTGTAGTATTTTTAAAGCTAAACATTTCTGCTTTGTGATTCTTACTTCAATGCTTTGTGAATGCAGTTGTTTGAAATCCTGCATAATGTAACATTGTGTTTTCTTTCAAAGTAATATTATTTCGAAACAAAATGTGAGAAATTCTGTAGCATCGTGGCTTGTCGTATAACTATTATCTACGTTCATTTATGAGCAGGTATCAGTATTGTCGATAGATAAACTTCAATATGGCCGGTAAAAATGTGAAATAAATTTGAAATTCTCTATACGATGCGGAATAAAGAGATGTTTGCTTAAAATTCATGAAATAACAACATCTTCGCGGAGTTATTAAACTCATATAGTTCATGTACTGCAATGCTTCAGTGATCAATGAATAACGTCATATTGATTTATCAGAACAGAATCACAATGCCGTGTACAACAATATTTACATATGTAGGAATACGATTCCAAAGCTGTTGCTTGACGTGATTAAGCGGTAGAGACGGATGCCGGTGTTGAGGATTGATGTTGTCCAGAGTTCAGTCGGTGGGATGACGACATGTGTCACGATGGGACGGTTGTTGTGTCGCGGACGGCGGTCGATACAGAATTCTTTCAGTTGTCGGTTGCTTGTCTATTTATACTGTGTTTTGTGATCCAGTTTCAACACACATTGATGGTCGTTGACCTCTCGGTGCCAGCAGAATGACGGATATCAGTCGAATATTATTGCAAGAACTCCGTAATCTACAACGTCGTGTCTTGTCATAGGTACTGTCAATTAATAATGCTTACTAATAAGCATCATGTTTCGGTGCCAGCGAGTATTCATATTTAGAAACCTGCAGCGTCAGGTCTCGCCATACTTAGTTATTACTTTTATAACTAATTGGAGTAGTACGTATTTGAAATAATAATTCAATGTTTAAATCTCGGCTATATAGCCAAGCTTTTCGTAAATATCGGTTTTCATAAATATTGTGGAACTTAATATGTCCTTGATTTTTCGCCCACATCGATTGATGATCTTGATATTTATAACAATGTGAAGGTAGTCCATAATGCCTTTTCACTAAGAATTAATACATTAAAAGTGATTAATAGTACATTGTTTTCTTAGTTGTTATAAGGGAGCTGTACAAAGTTAATTTCAAGTAAATCAATAAATTTAAATCAAGCTTTAGAACATGTGTAGTAATATAATATTTTGTAAAACATAAAATTAGTTTTAAATTCTATAAGGTATCAATTATGCAATAAGGAACAGGTGGTGTTGATGGTTTCAATTGAACCTAAATTAGAACGGGTAGTATTTGTTTTTGAGTAGAAAATATAATAAGGAAATTTTTGCTACTAAAAATCTGTGTCGTGATGCCAAATGTCATATTAAGAATATGCGAGATATGTCGTCAATAAAGAAAAGTGAAACACGCGAAATGATCGATCGAAATGATTTTACGTTGAATTTAGAAGGATAATTAAGATGAAGCAAAACAGTACAGTGGAAGCAAAATGGTTTACCTCTACTTCGAACTATATGCTATCATCATTAATTTAAAAGAAACTAGCTCATCGGAAGGCAAGATATTACAACAATAATCTCGCGGCGTGGGATGTAAGAACCCTTCTGCAATTAACAGATATATTATAAAGTTTATATGACAAAAAGTGCCCTAAGTAAAAAGGTTAAAGAAACACGGGTATTTAGAAAACTATAAATATATATAAATGAATGGGCGCCAGTCTGAAAACAGACTTTCAGACGAAAATTATTTTTTAATTAATAAAATGCTAAGAATTGTGATAAATTAAATTTTAATATACAACAATGAATTATCACAAATTAATACAAAAAGTTAGAGAAATTGATAGGCCCGTTTTTTGTCATTTGGGTTTATTCTCGCGATTTGAAGAAAATATTCCTCCGGATGTGGTGGCAAAGTTTGATATGTCAGCCATTATCCGTTCAAAAGATATTTCGTTTGAAAAAATATGTCAATTTATTTAAAAAAATGAAAAGCCAAAAAATGTATGCTAGATATTGATGTTTGGCGTCGCACGAATGCAGCATGATATTTACTACGAGAGGGTGGCAACATTTAGTAACTCACACTTTTAGTAACACAGTGAATATATCGTCGCTGTTCTGGAAGAAAATACTAAATCGAAAAAATGATGTACAGGGTTAGTTATACAAAAATTCTCCTTATTCAAAGTTTATGTGATTTTTCTCCTGTAAAGTAAGGTACAAACTGGCATCGAATTTTACCATCAAGCCATAGAAATATTGTTACTAACGTATTAAACTGCTTCTTTTTAGATTTCCCCAGTTATCAAATGTATATCAGCCAAACTAGCGTTTTAATTATTTATGTTATATTAGCTCATACCGAAATTGTAGTTCATTGTAGTCTAAAATAAGCCATGTTGATATTATTTCAAAAGAACAACATTTTTCATTAAGAATTACCACAAAGTGATCGCTGAATCTATTACAAACTGTCGATTGGAATTTAAAGCCAGCTGTGTAAAAGTCTTCGTTACACAGCGAGTCGAACGAATTCTATTAACCAAACCATGTGCACTGTAACTAAAGCTTTCAAACGTAAATTCTGAGAATCGATCAAAAAACTAAAAAGTTTTCAAAAAACCACTCGACAGTAAAAGCTCATTGCATTTGAGGTCTTAAAATGCAATCATAGCCTCCGTGGAAGTAAGAGGACTGTAGGGCGGAACTCAAAGCATTCCGTTGGTACTCATTTCCACTGTTGTAAGTGGAACTCTTTTACAGTCGTCAAACAGCCGCTGTAGTGCGCTGAGCTAGCTAGTCGACCAGCTTTTTCAGGGGAGAAAAGCACAGAGTAAACTTGAGGCAAAGCTCTTCTCGCAAGCACAGAGCGGCGAAACTGAACTGCGGGCATGTGAATTAATTATACATACGGATATTGCTTGGTGTATACGATTTTGGTATTTGTAAATCGTTGCGATATCATCGTCGCTGTATATTATGTGACAAATGCTGTTTCAATACATATCAAAGTATTATTAAACTATCGGGTCCGTGATGCGGTAGTCAAAGTCATTGGTTTCGGTTGAGGTAGTTTCGGGTTCAAATCCTGGCACGGAAATTTTCATAAATTTATCAATTTGTGGATTTCTGTTCGTAAGCATGGATGTTTGTGATGTCTAGAATTCCCTCCCACCCATATGATCCTAAAAACGGGGCGAAAGCGATTAGCTAGCACCTAGTCATGTTGTAGCCTTATCTTTCTATCCCTACTCTGTTCGAAAAAGAGAGGTTGAGCAACTGAGTTACTAGCAGTTTTCGAAGAAAAGCTTCTTTTTTTTATGACAGATATGTTACACAGTTGTTTTCCTCTGATGAGTCCAACGTAATTGCCCGTGTGTAGTTTTAAATTCGCTTCGATTGAGTGATGCTTCCCAAAGAGATGTATGAAGAATGTAGTTAAATAGTTTTATTTGTATCCTTTCCCGTATTTCGACAATTTGAAAGAAATGTAACTAATTTAATAATTCTGGCCTCTTGTTTGTATGGTTCATTTTTTGTGTATGCGGAAGGTTATTTTATGTTATTTTTGTTTGTGAATTCTTGCATGATTGAACGAAAATAATAACAAAAAAAGTTGTCAGTCACTGTCAATCTCAGCTTATGCAGTGACGTATCATAATGTTACAGGCTTACACTGTTACATTAGCAATGTGTTTATTCGTAAAGATTTCCTTTGAAAAGGAAAAAGGATTACAAACAGTCGGAATGCACGTCAATAATAATATTTTTAGCTTTAACCCCTTCACACTGAACGACCTTTATTTACGTTTGGCATAAACATTTGGTTAGCGCGGTTGGCTCGTAAGGTAAAAGGATACGCTTATCTAAATATAAAACGATTTATGGTGAATAATTTACTTGAAGTATAACATAAACACTTATGTAGCAATGAGTAATATTCCACGACTCAGGTTGTATTATAATGTTTTATAAAAATATGAATTTGACATGGAAGAGTTCAGTTTGATATTGCGCTTTCAAAAACAATAATTAATTTATCAATTCTATAGTTTTTATTGTTTTTGTAAAAAAATGTGACTTTAGCTGCCTTTAGTCCCTTCATCAAAATACTTAATTTATTGCCTGATTCAACATTTTTCAGCAATAACTATAGCTGTTATAAATATCATTTCACCAAAGATGACGAGAAATTTACATTACGTTTAGTAATAAATTGATTTTTCGACATACAATACGAAAGTTGTGTTCTTTGACATGGCCGGTTTCACTCGACACGTGCGATATCAATTGAGTCGACAGTGATATAAGCTGTCTCATATGTGATAATAGCATTTTTGAGAATATGAGCATTCAACTTTTAGAAATAAAAGATAATTTTTTTGTACTACTTACACATTTTTAAAAATGAACTGGACCGATTTCGCTCAATACGAGAATTTTCATGTGATGAAATATAAACCTTAACAAGGTTATTTATATGAAATTAAGTGTTAACATTTTCCAGATATATAAATATAACAATTTTTGTCACAGTTCTTGAACCAATTGTAATTTATACATTATACGCTATGATTTTGTGCGTATACATGAAGTGAGCTAAAACAACAATACCTGACATTTGCTGCTTATTATTTGACTGCTATCAAGTTTTCCACAGCGTATGCAACTCTGATTTAACGTGCAAGGAATTGTCGTTATCTCGCTATTTGAATAATCTTTCCGGAATCCCGTTTCAGTTAAAGTACATTTAATACCTCTTTTACGTTTTTATTTCCCGCAATTTACCTTAGAAATATTCAAAGTTCACTTAAAATTATATAAAATTTAAGAAGAATTATTATATGTACTTACAGACGATTTTTAGGAAGTTACAATTATAATGAAATGAAAATTGACATCATAAAACTGTTAAGAGCTAATTTTATCTTTTATATTGTATACAGTTTTTATTTTTTGTCGTTTACGAACGGCAAAATAACATCTCCTGATTAAACTATTTATTTTTTTATCAATATAAATAATATTCATTCAAATGATTTTGATACAAAATGGTCGACGTATTTTATGATCGTCGGTAAGGGGTTAAACATTGGATGGACATAAAACAAGATTGCAGTAAAAGGATTTGAAATAGGAGGGATGATATAAAGAAAATGTTATATTAGGGTTGCGAGTTACAGGATTTAAGGATTGAATAGGAGTACTATAAAGGTATTTTGCGAGGAAAACAAAACCAAAGTAGGACAATAAATTTAAACAAAACGTCATAGACTTTACATGTATATACATGAAACGGTTTCAATGAATGGTTGTATTTCGTTTACTGCTTATGGTACTGCGGCGAGAAAAAGGTTAAAGTTAACTCTATATTACCTACTTGGTGGGTTATCAGAAAATAAGTTTAATCTAAGGATCTAAAGAGTTAAATTTTCACTTTTAAGGTGTTAACTGTCAATTCTTGGTAGAAAGACATTATATTTTAAAAAATAAAACACAATTCATTTGTACTACTTCCACATGTTTAAAATGATCAGGACCGGTTTCGCTCATCACAGTTAAATTTTCAATTTATACTCTTAAAAATCATCAAACACAGGAATCCCGTACACAATGTACAATGAGAAGACCCCGGATCGAAGAGAGGCGAACGGCTGGTTATCCAAAGTCCTGGAAGGGCTGTTGATCTCAGACAAACACCATTTCAAATTCGGTTCAAAACTTATTTATTTTCCATCGAAGATGCAGTGGTTTACAAAACAAAAAAATATAATTCCTAACACATAAAATTGATTCTACGTTTACATTTACTTAGCAACTGAATTTACTTTAAGTTATAATACAAATCACACGACAAACAAATTTAAATTAAGTCCAATGCAAATCAAAAACAAACAATTCATATCGTCACCTCCGCCGCGACGAGGCCGCAGCTCGCCCGGCTCAACAGATCGTAATCGACTGTCCACACATATAATTCAAAAAACTGCCTGCATCGTCGGAGCTACCCCTTACCGTCAAAAATGAACTCGTCCAGCGGGCGTACCCGGCGGCTATTGAACGGCTTGCTAACAAGTTTGAGCCGATTCTGCGAATTATTGCCGTTGCCGCTGGGTGATTTCAGTTCTGGACAGTAATGAAACTTATACTTAACAAAAACCAGAGTGTGTCAACAAATGCAATTGCAAAGAATTTTTAAGAAGTATTATATTTTAGAAATATAACACAATTTATTTTGTACTACCTTCAAATTTTTATGATGATCAGGACCGAGTTAAGTCATCACGAGCAATATGAAATAGAAATGTTAACTAACTGTAGACTTTATTTTTTCGTTAATGTGTAATTCGACGATGGACTTGGTTTGGACACGTGCTGCGGATGCCGTAGGGGAGCTTGAATCCTACCTGTTTCTTCTACCAACCGGATGGATTCCGTCGCCCTGGAAGGCCGCTGATGAATATTTATATAATATATGTATTCGGTGGAGCTAAGAGTCGCTAGGATGACCTGGGAGGAAGCAAAAGGACTGGTGAATCTTGTAAGAACTGTGTGATGGTAGAGAAATAAATAATTTGTATCACTATCTGTGAATTTTGTCATAGTTCCTGAACCAATTGTTTGATATACTTGTAATTATTAACACTCAATTTTATATAAATAGTCAAGGTTTATATTTAATAAGTTGGTAATACTCACGACGAGCGAAACCCCTCATAATCGTTATACAAATGTAGAAGTGGTACAGAAAAAAAAGTGTTTTATTTTTAAAATACAATGCCTCACCAGGCTTATCACTAAGAATTGACAGTTAACTCCATAAAAGATGTTCTTTATGTTATGTTTGTATCAAAACATCTATTAAATGTAAATTGATGTAACTTTCAAAAAATTCGAAAATGAGTTAATGATTGGATCTCATTTTAAAGATGACAGAGCAGGTATCGGCCAGATGATGTAAATTAGAAATATAAATTCACCACTCATTGGAAGGTAAACATCATTTTATATTTGTTTTATGTTTAAAAATTCTTACCCGGCCACTTAACTGTAACCCACTGTTATATCGAATCCCGTATCTGAAAACATGATAATTTACAGGAGTGCATTTCAAAGATTCATAACGTAACTCACCATATAATGTTTTCGATAAAAATAGTTTTTACTCTCTCATGAGTAATTTCAAATTTTGAGGGTTACATCAATTGGTCAAAACACCGTTGATAAAACATTCTAGAATAGCACAAAAAAATATTCGAAAATTAATTAATAATCGTGGAAATATAACACTACAGAATCCAATCCATTAAAAAATAGATAATAATTTCATTTTTTGCTGCTTGTCAATCATACGTATAAATAATTTATTTTTTCGTTTATCTGTTCGCATCACTCTCTCACGCTACATATCAAATATTAGTTTCATTTACTCATTTCAAGCACTTATAAATAATTAATCTATCGAATTTCATCACTCATATGTTATTGGAGAATTGCCAGTATTTTCTGGCCAAGATATTTCGTATCGACAGATGTGGAGAGCTTTTTCGTGAAGCGTTATTTGTCGAATAATTATTTATGAATCGAGGATATTTTCCGTTACGTTATGTTTTTATCGAAGAAATTTATATTTATGATTCCTGTCATTATCCAAATTCGATGAACGGGTAAAATTATTATTCTTATCATATTCGGTTTGGTCAAATGATTAATTTCGATATAATATATGTTGTATATTTCTGTTGGGTTCGTGGTGCAGTGGTCAACGTCGTTGGCTACGGTTACAGATGTCTCGAGTTTAAATGATCGTCGGCATGGATGTTTGTAATATCTAGAATTCACCTCCCACCCATCCGATCCTAAGGTTTTATACTAGAACTACTTGTTACTACGTGTCTCAGTTTCCCAGCTTCTCTTTTTTATTTTGAAGAGAAGGATAGAAATAGGACGGGAAAAGAGTTTAGATAATCGCTCTCGCTACACGTTTTCTCGTCTTAAAGATCGGATGGTTGGTAAATAATTTTAGGCATCACATACATCTACGTCTTCGAACAGAAAACCATTGATCGATTAAAAAATGAAACTCTGAAACTTACCGTACCGGGACTTGAAACCGAGACATCCGTATCAAAGCCAACGGCTTTGACCAGTGCACCACGCACCCGATTTCATACAAATAATCTAGTTTATTTTGCCAGGCAAGGCAATTGCGTTAATTATTCAAAATATAGATAACTAAGGAAACAAAGCAATTATACTTATTTAAATTTTGCATCAATTGTGTTAAATATTCGAGAGTACGAGAATACTTTTATGCTTATATGATTGATTGTTGATCGCCCACAAGAAAGGTTACATCACGTTTCCTTCATATGTAACGGTATATTTTAAATACTAAGTCCTACGTCCTTTGACGAGGTCGTCGCCCTCGCTCTTTACGTTTTAACGGACTCTAGAGTCTCGGAATGTAAACAACGAAAGAGGTTCAAAAAGAAGGCGAAGTACCGCGAAGAGGTGGGTAAACCGAGGAAAGTCCGAAACGTGGGCCGTTGCACTTGAGGTCTGCCTCAAGGACCCACGGGTTCAAGGCCGGTCAAGAGATCCAGTGCAAATTTTCAAGAGTGCAACATAAAATGCACTGTTGCACTTTTTATTCGAGATGGCATCAAAGATTAAATAACTTCTGATTAATGTGCTTATTTAATATGATATCAATGAATACATTTTATTATTATGAGGAAAGCAGCGGTAGAAAGTAAAAATCCATTGATTGAATTGGAATTTACTTGATAGAACTCAATTATAGCTATTTCAGTTTCATGCCACCACCAAAACTATTCTTAAACTTAATATATTAATTAGTAATATTGTCTATCTGTCAGGTCTATGGTGTTACCTGTTAATTCTTTACATTTTGTAAAGGCTTTATATTTTAAAAATAAAACACAATTTGCTGTCTACTACTTTCACATTTTTATAATGATCAGTTGATATTACTCGTGATGAGCGAAACCGATTTTGATCATTATAACAATTCCGAAGTAATACGAAACAAATTTGCACAAAGTTATCGCTGAATCCATCGAAAAAATGTGTTTTAAATCCCTTCTAAAAAAGTATATATATAACTAAATAATGTTTAAACATAGTTCTGACGATGGCATGAAACCAAAATAGCTATCAACAAATTTATAAAATTCTTAAAGAACTAAATACTTTGTTGTTTTTACCATAAGAAAATTAAAATAGAGTATTGAAAAATAAACGGCCAAGTACCAATCGCAAGTAGCACGGTATATGGTGTAAAATTAAAAATTAACAATCATTCAAAATATTATATTTAATGAATCTTTTATAAGAAAGCTTTTTGAACTGTTGAAAATGAGCTTGAATAAACAAGTCTTGATGTGAATACAACACTAGATATTCGACAAAATTCGTAAATACCATCAGGTTCAAATTTGAATTGTTGAGATTTTGTACATTTCCATGTATTTTGTCAATAACGACCCGGGTTTTGCCTTCACTCATGTGCTCGAATGCCTGAAGATATCGAAAGGCAAAATCCAGGTATTACATGGAAATGTACGAAGTTACAACAATTCAAATTTGATATTGAAATTCCATCAAGCACCCTCAGTCGATTACTTAAATTACACTATCAGGTTCATTTTTATTGTACCTTTATTGTCCACGGCACTGATTGGTTGGAAAACCGTGTAACATCTTTTGCTGACTCTGCAAGTGATTTGACAAGCTTTATAGGAAATTCTGTAGAATCCAATTGGCCAAATAACTCGTTTTTGTCAAAATTTCATTAACGATTTTTCGCTTACAAATTCAAATGGAAATGGTTGTTAAAAATAGATCATCCTACGAGTATTGGTCTTTTTGAATTAGTTTTTATTACATTGTCTATTGAAATATTCATCCGTTACTACAATGATACATAATATATAGTAACACAAGAATGATTACTATTTATATTATTATTAATCAAAGTACTATGATTCTGTTATGTATAATGACGTTGACCACTGAGAACGATTAGCTAACCACTAATCTTATCCTAGCCTTATTCTTCTATCCCTACTCTTTTCGAAAAACAGAAGTTGAGCAGCTGGGTAACTAGGAGGTGTCGTAGAAAAACTTCTGTTGAGACACCTTCATTAGGAGTCCACCCCAACATTAGTAGCGGAAATGGTAAAAAAATGGATAATGACAATATTAAATTGAATTTTGATAAAGCCTTAGTCTCTATTGTGCCATTGACGAGTTAACTCGTGAACTGTTATCATCGTCATATGACGTAACATCAATTATTTGGTGTAACGTAGTGGTTTTTTGTCCTCAGGTTAAATATCGATATTATCGACTTAATTTGCAGTCTTGATAAAAATTGTTGCAGCTTGTAGGTGACACACGGCACACAAATTCGTTTGCACATAAGGTACACACGCAAACAATTTAATAAGGTATGAAGTGTGAAACTTTGCATTGAAATGTACCACTCTTTCGAAAACTATAGTGGTTAGTTCAGTAAAGTGACTTGAATTCTGAGGTTGTGACATCTCTGGTTATCATTTTAGTGTGAAAATATTTACGAAAATTCTACGAGTATATCTCGATAAACGAGTTTATTTGGGAAATGTTCACAAATGTACATAATTTTTTACATATTTCATATTTTTTAAGCGATTTCTTCCATTCCAGAAATAGCTGGTCCACCTGGTCAAATTTTTCTTGACAGTTTAATGGTTAAATGTGAACTATGGAATAGTTTCGATCATGTATTCCAAGTAAAATTTAATAATTGGAATCAAACGCAATGGCAATTTTGTGTTGTTGAATAAAGAGGAAGAAACCAATAAGTCGTGCCGTGGTGGACAAGAAAGGAAATAAGGTCATTTCAAATTGAATAATGATATTCCCGAAATATTTTCAGGTCTGGCGTTTTGGTGGTTTACAAACGAGCATATTGATGGCGTCATGTTTGCAACAACATCTCTTGAATTATTTATATTTCTTTTGTTATTTTTTAGGGTATTTAAGCTATGGTCATTCCATATTTGTGCATATTAAAATTTAAATGTAAAATCTTATTTTTGTATAACGAGTAAATAACTTTTTGTATTATTTGTGAATGATTATTGTTGTATATTAAAATTTATTTTATCTAAAATCTGGGTCCGTTATAGTGGTTAACGTCGTCTGAAAATCTGTTTACAGACTCACGCCCACATTTATATTTATTTATAGTTTTCTAAATACTCGATTCATAAATTGATTTTTCGTTCGATTAATAGATGTCTGTCCGAAGACATGGCTGTGTGTAATATCAATTTTTGTCCCACCTATCCTATCCTAAAAAGAGGGGCGTAGCGAGGGTGATTAGTAAACCATTAGTCATGCCCTAGCATTATCCTGTCGTCCATACCCTCTTTGAAAAATGAGGTTGAGTAATTGAGTAACAAGCAACTTCTCGTTAAAATAAACTCCATTAGTAACTCATATACTACATATTGAAAGTGAACGCGGTTAAAAAAATATTTTTTCAATGGTTTACAGTATTACGATAATATTTTTTTTTGAATAATGTTGTAATTAAAACACCTTTTTTTCCCTTGCGTAAAAAATATATATATTTGATGACACGAGGCTCAGTCATAACAGCGATGATATACTCTAATTGGTGATATGACATTGTTAAAAACTGAATATATCATAAATAAATGATTTAAAAGTATCAAGGCAACAAAAAACGGTACAGACTATAAGAGTCTCATGCAATCTCGTGTATTAAATGTACATGCAGAAAATTGAGAACGCAATCACGTGCTTCGGGAGTTGCGGAGCCTCGAACCTGCATTGCTTTCGTCTGAAGGTAAGTAGTGTAAGTACGCACGAACAGGATCAAATACCATAACCGCTGGGCCTGCGGGAAAAATACAGAGTGCTTTTTGATGTCACAGGGCAACTGCAGTCAAGTTGCAGCGAGAATACAACGGTTGGTCTGCATTTATTGTAACGAGAGATCGTTCAACTCGGCCGAGAATGCAAATCTAGAGTGTAGTGATCGGAAACATTTTTTACTAAAACGGGCACCCCAAATGGCTTGCTTATTATGAACAACGCAATATTTGACTACTAGTGGGAACGCCCGTCATACATGACGGTATTGAAATTTAAATACTGCATGTCTAAAGTAGCTGTTCTTTAATTTCCATAATGACGGACTGATCGTTGTTTGTTTGCCTTGGAATTCACGTCACGTCGGAACTGTGTGTATTGTTTATATACACCGCGGGCGCGGTCATGGGAAAATTTCAAACTTACATGTGGTATGTGATAATAATAAAACGTCTACGTCTACACCTAGAGTCTGGTTTGGGCTATTATATATAAGATTCCTGGATTAGGAAGTTGGAAGCTTAAGGTAACATCAGAACATACGGATTAAATTAAAATATGTTCAATTCAGTTTATTAAAATGCAAAATATTTGAGAAGGTACTTTTATTGAGACGCATGATTTAGCAAATAATCAGTTTATTTATCATAATCAGGTGATAGTGAAATTACGTGTAAAGTGCGTGCATGCACTGCCATGAGTCATGAGTGACCAATGCAGTAATTAGTCATGATAATCAAGGAGACCACCGATAAAGCTATTCAGATCTATAGTTGTATAGTTTCGAATATTAAAAAGTTTACCTAAAAGAACCTTACATATCGCAAGCCCCGGATTGCTGACCACTGTTATAATTTATTCAATCATGGATATAAGATTATCTGTGCTCTGGGTATAGTTTTGCAGCATTTATAATAATAACGGTTCGTTCGAATGAATAATGCTCAATCCCGTCTAAACATTATTTATGGAAAATGCCGTGAAAAGAATATTGAACACCTCTGATAAAATGATGGAAAATTCTGGCGTCTTTTATTTATTTTTAGTCTTGATTCCATCAGTAAAAAAATTGAAAAGTTTGTAGCTTCTAAAATATTTTTTATTAAATATTATCAAAATAGAAATCTCTGAGTGAATATTTTACTATTCAAAAAGGTCAAAGTGTTGAATGATTTTCCCGTGACCGGGAACAGTATTTACAGGTGAAAATGTAAAAGTTGAAAAGCACACAGTCTACAAGCTTCTTCCGGTGGACGCCTTCGCTATCCTGTCAGATCAATTTCCGGTTCCTCCTTGCGAGCCTTTGATCGTGGAAAATAGGGGAGACCAAAAATAAAAATCTGTAGCCGGAAGATATTTCATTTTGATACTTCGATGAGAGAGATGACCTATATTTTTACCATTCTTTCATTGCGCCTTTCAAGATAAATTTGGCCACATAATCACACTCAACAATTCCTTTAATGTGAGAGGCTCTTTGCGCGGAAAATCCAAAGAGTGAGATCGACAAATAACAAATACGCGACATAATTTTAAGCTTTATGAAAACATCATTTTATCATATTTGTCTATTTTCGGTAAAAAATAGTGTTTTTCTGTTGCTTTTTATATACTTTTTTTATTATTTATGCATTTATGCTAATTCTTATAAAAAATTGTTAATTTATTTTTTAAATTTTAACATGTGCATTGCATAGGTAAATCTGAATTGTTTGTATGGCAGTGGGCGCCAACCTGAGACCAGTGCGCGAGGGCTCTAAAACTGCTACGAGGCCGCGCACGCACTCAGTTTAGAGAGAGCATTGATCAAAATACTGGTTAATTGCATGTTGCCAAGATAATTCATCGGCTTTTTTTTAATATTTCGAATGCCTGAAGTAAGTATGAAGCGACTGAAAGAGTAATATGTATGATTTTGAATATAATTTGATTAGTGATAGCCAAAAAAATTTTTTAGAGAATAGAATAGAGAATAAAGAATATCAATCATCTCATGATTTTCTTCTTACGCTTTTTATTGTCGATTTGGCAACATTTAATTTATTATCCACAAAATCTACTTTCAAGATTTTGAAGATACGTACTTAATTCTTTGTAATTACAATCTACGTGTATGTAATGGGTGGTGGTCGAGCACCTGACTTAAGACGTTGTAAATTTTCCACAAAGCAGAAAGCAACTATTTTTTTTCCATGTCCGCTCCCAATGTGGAGCATATGGTCTTCTAATAGAGGTATCTTCTACGAAAACTGCTTGTTACTCAGTTGCTCAATCTCTCTTTTTTCGAAGAGAGTTGCGATAGGATAGGGGTATGACATAACTAGTGGTTAGCTAATCGCTCTCGATACGTTCCGTGAGGGTGGGAAGGGTGGGAGGGAGGACTCAGACAACGAACAGAAATCTATAAATCGATTGAAAGATCAATCTATGAAAACCGTTCGCACCGGGAATTGAACCCGAGACATCCGTAACCGTAGCCAGCGACGCTACCCACTGCGCCACGGACGCCGACTATTATAGTTACGAAAGTAATTATAATGGTGGAAAATCAACAATTCGTAAAATGGATAATGAAAAGTATTTACAGATAATCATACGAATTATAAAGAAATTAATCAAATTATCTACACTTAAAACTTTAACAACCTCTCAAAAATAAATAAATACCATATCAAGTTTTAATTGTTCAAATTTTATTACGTTTCGTCACTACCGCCCTGGGTTTCGCCCTTCAGCATCTTCAAGCATTCGAGTACACGAATGAGCTCGAATTGACAGTTTTTGACTGGCTCAGTTTCAGTTCATCCAGGTCATATCATTATCATATCAAATTTATGACCCCTAGACGTTTTTAATACAGTAAATGAGAAATGAAAAAAAAATGTAAATTTATCTTTCATTACAAAATGCCATTAAACTACTTTTATTAAAGAGTAATCTGGAGCATTTATTTTTCAAAGAGATGTATTTTCAAATTTAACACCCTCTTAACACCCTACTTACCCGTAAAGTTAGAGAGGAAAAAGTAAATTTATTTATTTATTCGCCATTTGAGCAGTGCCTAGGAAAAAGGAATAAATTTATCCGAATGCAAATATATTTGCGGCTATATTTAGACGAGGACCGGTTTGTCTTGTAGAACCCCACGCGTGCAGACGGGCGCTAGTCTGCGCCGGGCGCCAAATCGGTATTAATAAAACAAGAACTTGAAAATCTAGAAAACGGAATACCAGAACATCTGTGCTAGTTTGAAAGCTTTATGTAGTATAAATTTTCTATTAATCATTGAGAGCGAATCCTGGTAAAAGTTATGTCTCCATATTTCTAGACAGTTAGATAAATTATACAAATTTAAGTAATAAGTTTTATAGTAGGATTTATACAAGAATGTGAGGTTTGGTAATGCGATGATTTAAATTGATAACCTATTTGTTTTATTTTTGTTCATATTGTATCTCCTCTTTTATTTAAAACTAGCGAGTAGCCGGTATGCGTTGCAATGCCACTCAAAGAAAGAAATTGTTGGTTTTTCAAAATTCTGTTTATCGAAGTGCTTTTGGATTCACAGTATTTTTTTGATATTTAAAAAAAATATATACAAATAAATTTTTGTGTCAAGGGATTTATAATAAATTTATATGTCAAAAACCATCGCGTAATAATGTCAACAACGGAGAAAAATATCAGTAGGAAAACCAGTAAGTAAAAATAACTTTCCTTTGGGAGGAACGCGAGAAAAAAATAATATACCTTACTGAAATATTCCATCCTCGTCGTGCAACATCCATTTACTCAACAAATTTACGTTGAGCAGATCATTCTTGTTTATCATTTCCCCAGATTAAAATAAATTCCGCAAAAAACAAGGTTGCCTCCTTAAGATATCTGCCGCGGGAAACTCCTTCCTACGCTTCGTTTATTTATGAGCAGGGGTGGGCTTGTCTCTGAAAGGGCTGGCCGGAAAAGGGATGCCCCGGCAATGATTGATAGTGTCGGCGCGGGGAATTATTCTGCCCTCGCTCGTAATGGAATCATTTAGATTATTATCTCTAGCGTAAGTTTATAATGCGTATGTGTTAAGTGATAGAAAAGAGTTGGTGGAAAAAATATCCGCTTTCGAGTATTTAGAAACTAGATTAATTTTATTGCTAGTGCTGAAAGATATGTCCAAATCCATTTATTCTACAACTGTCTATATCGACATTGTTCAGAGATAATAGCGGTTGGTTGTTGTTGAGATGGTTTCAGTAATTTTATTGAGAACACGGTTTATTGATCAAAAAATCTTTTACTGGATAAATGCGTTGACAAAAAAAAACTAAATAAAGACTAACGCTGTTTTTTCCGCATATAGGCTCAATTACGTGAGCCTCAAATGTTGTTTTTTCTTACGCTATCAGAAACTTTATAAAACTATGTATATTTTCACAGGGAATATTCCATCTGAAAATTGAATTGTTTAAATACTCTATTATTGTTTTTAAAATGTCAACGTTAACTTTATTATTAAATAAAAAAAATACATTAAGAAATAAATTGATATGTCGAAGACAATATATTATGTACATAATGATTGTAATACTATAAAATTAAACGATAACAATGCTTCAAACACGCATGACTCTAAGTGCACAAGGAGTGAGCAGTCTACAAATGTTTGTGTAGACCAGTGAACGCCAACCTTTTGTACCTCACGGACTACTATCGCTACAATTTTGAATCGTGCGGACTACTACAATGAATTTAATTAAACTTTTTTAATATTACAAACATATAATGTATAAAAAAAACGATGATAAAAGTTACATTTTCGTTGATTAAATGGTAATAGTTTTAATATCGCAAATTAAGTGTGATATTCGTTGTTGCATGTTTAAAATAAATTTGTAAATTCTTAGCTCTTATGACGTAACTGCAACAACGTCCACGGACCACCGGTTGGCGACTGCTGGTGTAGACTACCCATCGACATGAGAGTGTCAACGCCATTTTTAAATGGTAAATCCACGTATAACGATGTGTTTTGAAATGTTGGATCATTAACACAAATATATGTTATCATTTATGTTAAAATCGGGTGTGGTATTTCGTGTCCCGTCACGCATGTTATTTCTTATTTTCTCAGTGAGATTATAACCGTTAAAAGTGTTACTATTTTTAAATAGTTGGTTATTATATTTCGAGTCGAGAAACAACATTATGTCAAGCCCTAGTTGTGTAACAGTGATATCTAAATCAGTACCATAGAACAGTAGGGAGCAGTGACTTAGGCATAGTTTCATGTGTTATGGCGACGTCATAGATGTCAAATTTAATAACTTCAGGGCACGTGCACTGGTCGAAAGTCAACTGTTTTGATGTATGCAGTATGATAGATTTAAGGACTGTCTATCGTCTAAAAAACAAGCTCAGCGATATTCCATGTATTTTTTGCGTAATTTTAATAAATCGATATAAATTATGTCAATGTCATTCAAAGTTATTAGTGACAAAAAGCTATAATTAATATCACGATAAAATAATTCATAAATGATTAACGAAACTCGTAAAGTTTTTGTTTAAAAATTAATGGTTAAGATGCCATCAATTTGGGTAAGTTTGCCCATCGATCTAAGATTGGCACAAAGAGGTGAAAAAGGTGCTGTTAGAATACCACGATGATATTAATGCTATATGAATATTTTTTAGTTAAGCAAAGATATTGAGTAGCCCTTGGTGGTAGAAATATGAATAAATGTGCATCGTTATATGTTTTATTGTTGAATTTGTAAGCTGTCAGCTTCGAAGGATAAAACACAATTTAAAAACATTTCCCGAAATAAATTGGGTTAGCCATATTTTCAGTTTGTATTACTAATCTGAAAGCCAAATGCTGTATATTGTTTCCCATCTCAATTATGAACAGAACATATGAAAGCATAAAAAATGTTGGCAAGAGTTTAAAATAACTGATTTAAAGTAATAACATAAATTATTTGAATCGTGGGCCAAAGTTACCTGATTTGCATGAAAAACATTGACCCACCTTTTTTATCTATGTATCAATCATAACAATAAATCTATTAATGTTAATTATATCTCATCTTAAGACATTAGTTCATTATGTAGAACCCTCACATAAATGTAATGGTGAACCATAAAATACAAAAACTTTGAGAACTTAAATTTCATGATTTTCTTGAAAGTCGATTATCTCAAAACAAGGTTGTGATGTAATTTAAGACATCGACTGAGGGTGTTTGATGGAATTTCAATATCAAATTTGGATTATTGAGATTTTGCACACTTCCATGTATTTTGTCACTAACGACCCGGGTTTCGCCTTTTGGCATCTTCAGGCATTCGAGCTCACGAATGGAGTCAGTTCGAGTCCATTCGTGAGCTCGAATGCCTGAAGATGCCGAAATGCGAAACCCGGGTCGTTAGTGACAAAATACATGGAAGTGTGTAAAATCTCAATAATCCAAATTTGAAGGTTGTGATGTCTTGTGCCACTATACCAACGATTTATAAAGTAATAGTAAATTCGAGTTTATTGATAACTTTTGAATGATAAAAATGATGCCTAAAATGTTTTTGGTTGGTCGAAATGTGCATTCAAAAGCCCTGATAAAACTACATCAACAACCGTTTTTTTACGAGTCAACTCTTTATGTAAGTGCCGTATCTTTTATTTGAAATATGTGGGCTTTATGTTTATGCCATGCAAAGTACCCGAGGGGTTAAGATGTCGTCGATTCCACGGATTTTACCGCCATAATGACTTGCATCCGGTTCTTGTCTTGTATTTCTTCTTCTTATTAAATTTCCTCATATTTCTGCAAAAAATGGGGCACTTTGTACGAAGGTTTAAAAATAAAGCAAGAGCTTTTTATCAAAGTCAAGAGAGAGTAATACAAATAATTTATTTGAAATTATACCTATAAAACGTAGAAGGGTTCTTTTCATCATTTATAAAGTTGATTTTTAATGTTTAACTGAACTAGAAAACTGGATAAATAAATCTATGAAACGAGTTAGTCGATAAAATATTATTTATAAAAAATCTCCACCGCATTTGCCAGAGACTACAAAACAAAACAACAGCAGTCCGAGAATGGTTTACAGACTGTACGACAACGTCACAGAACAAATCTGTTAATGAATGCGTTTTGATTTGAGTAAGAAGCTGAATATATGCAGGTGGATCTAGGCAGGTGAAGAGTATATTGGACTCATCCCAGGGTATCGCGGTTGTGATATATTCTTTTCCACCGAGTTCAATGTAATAGTTTTTTTTATAATTTAAGACATCGATTGAGGGTGCTTGGTGGAATTTCAATATCTAACTTGAATTATTGAGATTTTGCACACTTCCATGTATTTTGTCAATTCAAATCCATTCGTGCGCTCGAATGCCTGAAGGTGCCGAAAGGCGAAACCCGGGTCGTTAATGACAAAATACATGGAAGTGTACAAAATCTCAATAATTCAAATGTAATAGTTTTTATTTGAAAATGTAAATTGGTTATAGGATAAAATATCAAAGTCTAGAACTGGTTGTGATAATGGCGTTAAGCCGAAATAGCTATCTATTAAAGAACTAAATATTTTGATATTTTATCCTATTATCAAATTTGGATTATTGAGATTTTGTACACTTCCATGTATTTTGTCCAATTTATTACCCTTTCGTCGAATTGCATCCCGTCGAAACCCACAATGCTATTATAATTGTAAAATCACTGGTAATTCCATAAGAAGTTGGAAAGCGGCAATTCGCCACTCTGTAAATGTGGTGTTTACAAAATAAGGATTAAGGTGATTCTCGAAATTTTAACTCAGGTATCAGTGTGGCTCTCAGACGTATAATATCTTACCTAGTAAATAATATTTGTCGTATTTGTATCTTCTATATAAACGTTAGACTCTGTTTACTGTCTGTCAGTTCGAGTCCATTCGTGTGCTCGAATGCCTGAAGACGTCGAAAGGCGAAACCCGGGTCGTTAGTGACAAAATACATGGAAGTGTATAAAATCTCAATAATCCAAATTTGATATTGAAATTCCATCAAGCACCCTCAGTCGATGTCTTAAATTAAACAAGATAGATGTTTGTGATGTCTGAAATTCTTTCCCACCCATCCGATCCTAAAAACTGGACGTAGCGAGAGCAATTAGTTAACTAATAATTTTTCTATTCCTACTCTCTTAAAAAAAAAGGTTTAGCAACCGAGTAAAGCTCTCGAAGAAGAAATCTCTATTGAGGATGCATATGCTATACACAGGGAGCGGACGTAGTTTAAAAAAACAAGACGATACGACCCCATTGCTTTTGACCTTAGATACCCGAACCAAAATTGATTAGTTATTACAATAATATTCTAAATATTACACTACATAAAGTGAAAAAAGATTAAAAGCTTTCGTACCGTAGTTATAAACAATAAATACTATTTATTTATATATATGGTACGATGAATTTTGATCAAAATAAATCAAAATCTATTCAATATGGCAGCAGCCAATCTTGACAAACGATCCAATTTTTCTACCGCATTACAATAATGCCTCTTTAAAAAATGGCGTGTAATAAGAAAAGCGATCTGGTTGTTAAAAAGCGAAAATAAGCCTTTGTGGCTGCTTACATTTTTATTTCGGAATAATATGCCATTAGCGGAGCCATTGTTGGAGGTCTGATTTAAAAAATTCAATGCCTGCTTTGCTCCGCTTTTCTTGTATTTACTTACATAGGATTTATTATATATTATAGGACCCACCTTTCTCTGAAATGCAAAAAAATATACCCATTTGACAGGTCGGTTTGAATTTAAATTTGGTGTTCTTTTTTCAACTGTTTTTAGCGGCACGAAGTTCTTTTGTTTTTTTCTGCATTAAGAGCCATCGAAAGACATCTAACAACGGGTATTATTAAATGGAAAAAAAATAGGACATTTTGTTTTTACAATATTTATGTAATAATATTAACATTATACGATAGTTGTGAGTTGTGAGTGTGTAAGAGACTCAATAGGTTTAGAAGCAGGCAGTGCTAATCAAGTAGCATTTAAATATTATATCATTTGTCACTTAATTGAATTGGCATTTATTTACTAGAACTCTATTGTTATAAGGTAAAAATGTCAAAGTATTTATCTCTACGTGAATTATAAGATTTGGTTGATAGCTATTTCGACTTCACGCCATCGTAAGGACTGAATATTTACTGCAGAACTAAACACTATTACATTATTATTTTTCACAAAAAATAAAGATTTCAATAAGAATTATTAATCAAATTAGTCAAGTAATTTGCGAAGTTATTAAGATATCGACTGAGGGTGGTTGATGGTATTTAAATATCACATTTGAATTGTTGAGATTTTGTAAATTTCCATGTATTTCGTCACTAACGACGCTGATTTCACCTTTCGGCATCTTCAGGCATTAGAGCACACGAATGAACTCAAACTGACAGACAGTAAGCAATTTATATAGTTTAAATATAAGATAGAACACCTGGATTAATCTCAACAATGGTCCTTAATCCTAGTTGGGAAAACAAACGCATTATGGGTGAAATGGAAGCGAATTCGCTTTTTAAAATTAAAATTTAAAAATTATTTAAAATTCGATTCGAAGAACTACCTACTTATTTCAATTTGGAATTGGAAGTATTTGTAATTTGAAATTAAAAATAACATTCATTATTCTATCTTCATATTAATCAGTTCTGTTGAACGCATGAAAAACCGTCACGCAAGACTTGATACATATAACACAATATGAAAATATAATCACTACTGTTTAGCTTCATTATGAGATTTCAATCAACAGACTCTTCCAATGTGGTCTGGAGGTCGTTAATTATATTGACGTCTTTATTGTTCAAATTTACTCGAGGATAAAACCCCTTTTGCAAATTTACCCAATAAGTTAACTGTTGTTCTTTCAGAGGCAAAATCAACAAACTCCGTCTGATATATTGAGATATATAGATCGGCCACAAAGATTAAAAGAGTAATGTTAAATAACGTATACCCTATCACAAGGCACACGAAGTCTTTTGTTCGAAATACAGTATTGTTGTTATGAATTGTCTCTCATATCTTTGTGAATATCGACAGCAGCTATTCGATAAATTATTGGAAAGGTTATCATAAAAGCACAGAGTCCGCTGAACAGTCATAACTAATGCTTTTACTCAAACTTTAATTAGCAATTATATTATAACCGAGGGGGATGATGGAAAGCACATATGCCTGCCGACACTAGGGCACAAAAACAAGACATCTTTGATGTAATTTAAGATATTGACTAAAGGTTTTTGATGGAAATTTCTACGACTTTGTAATGATTTACGCGATTATTTTTACAATTAAGGTTAAAAGTCATTATTATCGAATCAGTATAAGAATTAGTTCAATTATCAATGTAGTTCCTAGACTAAGTGATAACATTTTTGCTTTATATGTCTTGTATAAATATCGTCGTTGTTCTGGAAGAAAACACTAAATCGAAAAAATTATATATTGAGTCAGTTCTTGTTGAGTCGAACTCTACCGTATGGAAGAACATACTTATTTTTATAAATTAGAATTAAAATGTTGATTTGTCGTATTTCTTCAATAGTTGATTTGTCGTAAATTATCAGTAAAGTTTTTGCGGTCCTATTTTCAAATTTATTAGTGTCCGAAAACTAACAGAACTCGGTCAGTAAAGCTCAACATCGTAATACCGAACGTAATGATTTTGATCGATTTTCCCAAGCTATGTTTAGTACCAAGATACATAATTTGGAGTGAATACATTATAAATCTGTCAGTCTGTCTCTCACGAAAATCCCTCAAAATCTATGAAAAGTAGCGACGTAAAATTTGCACATGTCATTTCTGGGTCAACTGTACATTAACTTTCAACTTTTTACATTATTATGAATTGATCAATTTTATTTTGTGGTATGAGGTATGGTCGGCCGAGATATTTTCAACTTTTTATTGTTTTCATCAAAAAGTAATTTACTTTATTTTGTGGGTGTCAATTTAGAATTTTGAACCATTCTGTATATTGTTTGTTTCATGAGTTATGACGTCAGCATAAGTTTATTTCCTTACTTGATCGTCGATCCGGCAGAGAGGTTCGGTGAATTCATTACTCCAATATCTCTATTACCTGAAGGTCTTTGTATCAATTTAACAACTAAGGTGTGTTACTTAATGTTACTATTAGTTTCTAAAACGATGTTTGCATGCAATCAAAGGTTATACGCATATATAGCGGGCAAGGGATGGAGGACTCATACAAATAGCTATACAGATCCGTTTTGTAATGGAACAACCCTTAATATTATAGTATGCAAATTTCGAATCGCATGAAACTGAAATATGTTCAAAATGATATAGCTGTTACAAAGCTGACTTAAGTTAAAAAAACTTATCTCTTTTGATAGAGAGAAATGAGAGAACTAATTCGTTTAAACTACCATAGCTATTTGATCACGTGTAGGGCATCCGATCCGGGATCCATTTAATGATCCCGGGTTTGGTTATTTAGTGTAATTTCATGTTTTGAACTGTACATAATTATATAAATTTTAATTTACGTCCATCGGTCCATCATCGTTTCAATTGGAATGCATATACAATTTGATTTATATGATATAAATATCTATAATACTTTCAATTCTTTTTTTTTTATATAATAATGAAAAAAAAAATAATATGATATATTGCTGTTAAAATTTTGTAGTTAGGACTATTATCTTTTGTGTTTTACCTCCTCGCCATGTCCAGTAGAAAGAAATAAACCCATCACAGCCTTCATTTTTAAGTTAAGTATTAGAATCATTATTTACCTTCGAAATAAATAACCTTGCGATAAGTTAGTCTGAAGGTGGCCTTCTTAAAGAGGCGAAACACTTCACATTTACTAACAAAATTAGTAAAAAAACAAAGTTATCCTCTTTAATATCATATTGGTTTCTATGATGTTTATTTTCACTCATTGAAACACGCATTGCGTCGTTACGCTGCGTAATTCAACCTGTAAGAAGAGTGTGAATCCGTAGTGGTTACTGATTGGTACATCGTTGAGTTGATGAAACAGTTCTCGTAAAACAACTTGTGTTGAGTTGCTCTAGGAGGTTTATACTTCATATTGGCAGTGGGCATGGCTGACAAAACACATTCAATGGAGATAGATATCAACAATTCATCTGCGCCGACTCGTATACCAGAAATAGATAAAAATATTCCGTTCTTATTCCATATTTATATGCGCAAAAAAGAGAATTTATCTAGGCAGTGTGGAGTGCTCTCGTTTTCAATACACTTTTATATGTAACCATTCGATGGGTGGGTTTTTATACTTGGAAGTCGATCAAAGGGAAGTAGGAGTAAGCCTTCTATCGCAAGGATAAAGGGTGCGCGATAGAAAATGCAGGAAAAGTGTGACAACAAAAGGAAATAGGTTTCGAGGACGACAACACCAGCAAAAAGCCTCCAAAAGTGTTTTGCGTCGTTTTATTTAACGCTGCTAAAAGGAAACGTTCGAATTAAATTCATTGAAATTTCAATCAAAGCTTGTTGGGAGTATTTCTCTAATCTTAAATCAATATTGAAATAAAAAATGTAATAAATATATCTAAAACTGTTTAGAAAATAATTATATTTATTAGTGAATTCTTTAAATTATTCCTTACAGATGCTTTCCGTTTGCTGTGTTACTAAATGTGACTATATCGCAAGGTTATATATTTCTGAGGTAAACAATGATTCTAAGTCTTAAATTAAAAGTGAGAAGAAGACGTAGGGACGGAGTAAGACACAAACAATAATACTACCAATAACCATAGCACTACTAATTACAAAATTAATTACTAGTGCTTGGAAGTGGAAATCCAAAGGGTAATTTTTTAACCATGTCTGAGTAGAGTATATGGCCTACCAATGGAGGTATCTCAACAGAAGTTTTCTATTGCAACTGCTTGTTACTTAGATGCTCAACATTTCTTTTTCGAAGAGAGTAGGGATAGAATGATCGGGCTAGGAAAGGACTAGCGGTTAGCTAATTGTTTTCACTACGCCCCGTTTTTGAGAGTCGGATGGGTGGGAGGGAGTTTTAGACATCACAAACATTCATGACTACGAATAGAAATCCATATATCGATTGAAAGATTAATTTATGAAACTGTCCGCACAGGGAATTGAACCCGAGACATCCGTCACCAGAGGCAACGACGTTACTAACTGCGTCACGGACGCTGACAAGGAGTAATTAGTTAATTCTTAACCTTAAGAATACATTTTATTATATCCACTCATTAGCGATTGACTTACTTCGAATTCTCTCCTCACACCATTTTTCTATACTTACTCACATGGAAAAAAAAGGTTCAGCCTTTAAATCAGGTTAACATGGAAAACTTATATTTAAATGCATTATTACGGGTATGACATAGAGCTATCGATAAAAATAATTTCTCCTCATCCTCTGCTTTGGTATCATCACCATCCAAAACAGCGGTCGGGTAATTTTATCTGAGTCACTTCTTTTTCAAATGATCAGGAACGATGATCGAAAATGGAATATATATATTTTCAATCACGCCTCTCGTAGCCGGCTGTGGTGGTGTAATTTTCCGATTTTCGCCACATTGCACACATTCAAAATAACGCCGATGCATCGCCCCCGAATCTGCACCGGGGTAGAATTTTAATTCCCTCATTAAAACAACATAGGGTATTGATTAAAAACGACGGTTTTTATTAGGTCGATGATAGCTGTTGAAGTACAGCTCTGCGGACAGATTATTTTAATAGAACTACATTTTCATTAAATTTGGAATTTGTAAAACTGACATAATAAATACATGACAATTAATGATATATGCATGGTTTCAAAACGAACCTTTATCACTCAGAAATTTATGGAATAGCTGTTATTGATGTATCAGTGTGTTTATATTATTTCCTTTTTGGAAGTTTAAGTACGTTTCTTTATAATTAGCTGAACGATAACTTAGTTACCGCTTTTTCACGTGCGAAGTTATTCCAATCCAAGAAAAAGGGAAAATTGATTTTTCAATCGATTTATGGATTGTCGTTCATGCCTGTGATAATATTCTTTCCCATCCATCACAATACTGAAAAATTGGGGTTGTCGCGAGAGTGATAGACTAACTGCTAGTAATTTCTGAGTTCTAACTTCATTTTAACAATCTCAAAACTCTCCGAGAAAGAGATCGCAGAGTAAATGAATAAAGAGCAGTTATTGTAAAATCATCTCAATTGAGGTATACTGCATAACCTAACCTAACCTAACCTAACCAGAGTGAACATGGTTTTAAAAAATACAAAGAATATTTGTTTTAAGCGATGTATTGACATTTTTTTAATGTACAACTGTAACAAGTATAGTTTTAATGTTTATCTACATAAAATGCATTATATTCAAAAAATAATTCCACCTAATTATAACAAATAATTTTAGTATAATTTAAGACATCGATTAAGAGTGCTTGATGGAATTTCAATATCAAATTTGGATTATTGAGATTTTGTACACTTCCATGTATTTTGTCACTAACGACCCGGGTTTCGCCTTTTGGCATCTTCAGGCATTCGAGCACACGAATGGACTCGAACTGACAGACAGTAAACAGTGTCTAACGTTTATATAGAAGCGTTTGGAAATCAATAGAGCCCAGTTAAATTCCTTGCCAATTCTGAATGAGCAGCTGAACCTTCCTAATTCTCCAATATTGTATCCTATACGTTGAAACACCTAACAGATGTCACTAAATGTGGAATGATTGTATATATTTACCCTTTCGTCGAATTGCATCCCGTCGAAACCCGCAATGCTATTATAATTGTAAAATCACTGGTAATTCTAAAAGTAGTTGGAAAGCGGCAATTCGCCACTCTGTTAATCCGTTGTTTACAAAATAAGGATTAAGACGATTCGCGAAATGTTAACTCAGGTATCAGTGTGGCTCTCAGACGTATAATATCTTACCTCGTAAATAATATTTGTCGTATTTGTATCTTCTATATAAACGTTAGACACTGTTTAAGTCCATTCGTGTGCTCGAATGCCTGAAGATGCCGAAAGGCGAAACCCGGGTCGTTAGTGAGAACATACATGGAAGTGTACAAAATCTCAATAATCCAAATTAAATTATTTAGATATCATTCAAAGGCATTAGAAAATAAGTAATTAACCAGTAGTTTGCGACTAGTATGTGTATCAGCTTCAAAAAAATAAAAAGCGAGCTTTATTAAAGCTTTAATTTTTACTATTAATATGAAATGTAATGTATATATTTTCGTAAAGTGGTATGACAAAGTTAATTTTTTTTATCAATCATTGATAGACACAGTAAAAAGGCATTTTATACAAAAATCCATAAACTTGATTTAACATAATGATCTTTGTGTTATGATAACACGGTACTCATACTGCCCATTAAGGCATACTAGATTAATTTATCAGTCAAAATACTCTAAATCAATCAACGCAATGAAAGTCACAAACAATCAAAAGATAATAAATTATTATCGATGGTCCATATGTTATCTCCGTGAACCATTCGTCTAGTATCACTGCTTCTACATTGCGCTATAACAAATGTGTAACTCGTTTCCCGATATCTTCCTATAAATCACACACACAAACCCGTTCAATTCCAGATCTGTTCTCATGTAGATTGCATTGTTTTTTTAGAGAGCCAGTGTAAGCGCGAGCCGAGGCTTTTTATTAAAATTATTGAGGTTGTATCAAAGGAAAACCGTTCTGTCACGGAGGCTCGTTGAATTGTCCGGGTTTATTTATTTTTCGATCATGAAAAAGAGTTTTGTTTTTAAACAAAAAAAAATCACGGGAAATTAATATCTGAATGAATTTCATAAAAGAATTGTTTTTGGCTACATTTTTAATCCAATATAACTGGGAATTAGTTGGAAAATCCACTGGCACGAGTTTATTTTTGAAAAAATACTTTTAACCAGTCATTACGGTCCTCTTTTTTTAAATGTTTATTTTCCAATTGTCAGTGTTTTTATGAACCATCAGATTCATAGTATTTAATGTTTAAAATTTTCATTTGACAGGGGTTTAGGAACATTTCTTCAATATAAATATATAATATGTTTAGACTTACTCTACTTAGTTAGTTAATACTTAAGATGGCTGTTCATTGTTAATATTATTTATATACTTAATATTTGACTGTTTTTAAATGGTTCACTATTTTTTTCTTATAATTTTCCCAATCGGCTATTTGTTTAATGCATCAGTAATGTCATTAAAATTGTTTCCTTAATTAATGGAATTTTAATGTAGCTATATTTGTGATTTCAGATTAGTATTTATTGATTTGTAAGGGGTCCATAATATTTCAATTGTAAACTATTTTATTTGATTTATGTATAATTTGTTTGCTAATCAGTAATTTCTTGTCTTAGTTCATGAACCATCTGTTTTGTATACCTTAATTTTAACACTCAATTTTATATAATTAGGCTTGTTATGTTTGTATTTTTATCAGTTAATAATGTTCGTGATGAGCGAAACCAGTCCTCTGATTATTATAAAGATGTGGGAGTAGTATAAATGAATTGTGTTTTATTTTTTAAAATATAATGTCTTTCCACCAAGAATTGACAGTTAACACCTTAAAAGTGATATAATATGTTTATTAAAACTTAACTAAATTTACCTTTAAGTCCAGAGAGAATGAATATAAAGATTTTGCTCTATCCGTACCTGAAAACAAATAATAAACAATCATTAGTAAGTTATTTGAATTGCGTATAAAAACTGTGAAATACAATAGAGGTGGTTTAAATGCTTACATGTTGCTTAGCGGTTGCAACTCCACTTAATGAATATTAGATTTATATATATTTAACAGAATTTTAAATGTAACATTGATAATCTTTGGATAATAAAAAGCAAAGGATGTGTCACGAGAATCTTATCATTCTAAATACTTTGTTATACTTTAAACCTTATAGTAATGGATTTCTTCCAGGAAATTGTGAATTAAATCAACAAAATCTTTTTTAATTTTTCTACATTTGTCATTTGTATCAATAGTAATTTTTTTTAACAATATCTACAATAACAATATCTGCAAAAATTATAGGCTGTAGTGAGAAATATTTAGGGATAAAAATATTGGAACTTGTATGAACTTTCAGTCAACATCCAACGCCTCAATACTATATTATTCTAAAATTAAGATCAGTGTGTTCGAGTGTTACATATTTTATATTTAAATAAATAAAAACCTATTCCACGAATTTAGTTGTCTACTAATATTACTAAAATTATATTTTTTAATATTGTTTACTGATATTCGTTGAATTGCGTGTATTTAAAATAATGTTAATCTTTTAGGATTGTATTAATATATAAAAAAACGGAATTATGGGTTTATATATAAATATATAATAAAATATACAGCGAATAGATAACAATATAACGCCTACGCAAAAATATGAGATTTATATTAAAGGAAATAGGATATTGCTTGTTTTTCATAATAAACATATTAATTAACCTTCAAACAGAAGATTATAAATTTAGTTATTTATTTTTTTTGTACTGATTTACGATTTTGAATGTGGATGTTGTAATAAGACAAGATAATATTCACAATGATGACTTAATAAGGTTTATTTTATCATATATATTATCTGCAAAGAAAATATTATTAAAAACATTGTTGATACTATGAAGCTGATAAATATACCATCAATTTGGGTAAGTTTGCCCATCCGTATAAGGTAGACCCACTACATGGAAAGAGGTGCTGTTATAATACCATAATAAAACTAATGCCATATGATTATTTTTTAGTTAAGCGAAAGTATTGAGTAGTTTCTGGTGGTAAAAATACGAATTAATGTGGAACATAATTTGTTTTATTGTTGAATTTGTAAGCGATCGGCTTGAAATGATAAAACACAATTTAAAGACATATCTTAAATTGGATTAGCCATATTTTCAATTTGTATTACAAATGTGTAAAGCAAATGCTGTATATTTATTCACATCTCAATTAAGTACAGAATATATGAAAGCATAAAGAAAAGTTGCCAAGACTTTAAAATCACTGAATTTATAGTAATTACAGTGATTATTTCTGTCGTGGGTCAAAGTTACCCGATTTGGATACAAACTTTGGCCCACCTTGTTTTATCTATATTTATATATCAATTATAACAATAAATCTATTTATGTTAATTAAATTTCATCTTAAGACATTAGTTCATTTCTATGTAGAACAATACCACACATATATGCAATGGCGAGCCATACAAATATAGATACCTCTCAGAACTGGCCCAAAGTTATACAGATTTACCGTATTGAATTATTTACATTTAATTTGATAATATTGTCTTATGTTGGATAGCGAGACAGAGAAAGTTATTTAGAATTGCAAAAAAAGAAAGTTTTATATGTGAGGCGAAATCAATTTTAAAATGTAGAAATCGGGAATCAGGATTTCAATTAAACATTGAAGCCAGAACTCGTCGAACGAACTCTGAACTGTACAATCGTCATGATCATCATCATTATCATCTGTTCTAATTTGTAAATCAATTGACAATTCAATTAAGTCAACAATTGAAATCATATTCCTAAAGATTTGTAATCTTAAAAATGCTGTTTGCAATATATTTTCTGTCGAGTTTATCATGATTGCCGTTATTTGAAACGGGATTTGATATTTTTAAAATATCTGAAGTTTTTGTATAATTATAAATATTTTTAAAATAAGTAAACATATTGTGCTCATTTTTGTCAAATCAAAGACAATGTAAAGTGTTGCTATCGCTATTAAAAAGCATTTATATTTTCTATTGCACGCAAAATATTCATATGCGATGCAATTACATACATATCCGACGACTGAAATTTATTAGCAGAATATTTTTTTCCTTAAAAGCAATATCGATAAACGCCCACACTTCTCGGTAGTTTCATAATACAAAGCTCCGATTATTCTCCGAATCGAAGCGAGCACTGCATTTTCCTTTGTTATAAATACTCGGAAAACTTTCAATATTAATCATAGCGAAGTACCTGCTATTAGAAGTCAAATCATTTTAGCTTTACGGAAATAGATTTCCACTCCTGAAGCCTTTGCTGTTTCAAAAACTTAATATTTTAAAAGCTCAGTATCTTGGTTAAGTCTTGTCTACACGATAAAAATATTCCGCGAAGTAAAGATGGTGTAATTATTTAATAAGCAAAAAATATGGTGAATTGATAAGCACCATTTTCATATGAAATATAAGGTTTGATAAGTTTTTTTCCATGTCCGCTCCCAATGTGGAGCATATGGTCTCCTAATGGAGGTATCTTAACAGAATTTTTCTACGAGAACTGCTTATTACTCAGTTACTCAACCTCTCTTTTTTCGAAGAGAGTAGTGATAGAGCTAGGACAGGACTAGTGGTTAGCTAATCGATCGGAAGGGAAGACTCCGTAACCGTAGCTAGCGACACTACCAAATGCGGCACGGACGCCGACAATAAGTTGCTTTATTATAATTATTTTATGGTCGGGTCCGTGGTGCAGTGGTCAACCTCGTTTACTTCGGTCATGGATCTAACGTCTTCGAATACCAGTACTGACTGTTTCATAAATTGATTTTTCAATCGATTTATGGATTTCCGTTCGAAGGCATTGATGTTTGTGTTGTCATAATATTCCCTCCCACCCATTCCATCCTAAGAACGGGTCTTAGCAAGAGCAATTGGCTAAACACGAGTCCTGGCCCTATCCTTTTTTCTTCGATTCCTACACTTTTCGAAAAGGAGAGGTTGGGAATCTGAGTAACAAGCAGTCGTCGTTGAACAAATTTTGTTGATACCTGAATTAGGAGGCCTTATTGTCCACATGACATGATTAAAAAATAATTAAATAGATAATCAAGATTGCTCTAGTGATTCTTAGTAAAGAGGCGAAATCATTTTTTTTTAAATAAAATACAGTATATTTTGTACTACTTTAATATTTTTATAATGATCAGGACCAGTTTCTCTTATCAAGAGCAGAATCAACTGATGACATTTAAATCTTAATAAGGATATTTATATGGAATTGAGTGTTAATAATTACAATTATATAGCAAATATTGGTAGAAGAATTTACAGATAATAATACCTAAACGAAATTCAATATTTTTATTAAAGGTGTCCTACAATTTGCATAACTATTTTTTCGAGTAATAAACTTGCACCAATATTTCATCTGTTCAAGAGGCTGATAAGTACCGTACTCAGGCTAGACGTCTTCTCCACAAGAGGGCGCGTAGACTAAGGCTCAGACCAGTTTCAATGAGCGTCAAGTGATTAATCAGCTGATGCTTTGTCCTCAGCTAGGAAGCAAAGCGGCTTAAAGACAGGATGTGCTATAAACACGTGACATGTATGTCATTGCAAATCCTACTTGTGGGCTTAGCAGAGACTTTGAATACTGTACAAAAGAGTATCGCCAATATGTGTGTACGGAAACCATTATAAAGATAACTTAATACTACCCGATTCAAAATCTAATTATACCATATGAGCCGAAGAAAAGTAAAAACCGATAAGTCCACGTTTTGTCAAAATTCAACAAAAATACGTGCATATACAAAGTCTGATAAGTTTAATAATTATAATCAAATGTCGATACGTCCAATTTTATTTCGCTTATATTTATTGCAATTGACTGGTTACTAATAATACACAATCTTTGCTTAGTTGTAAATACAACACGATGGGAAAAATAAACTATCGCTAAAACTAAAAACATCACAAACACTACGAAAAGAAATCCATAAATCGATTGAAAGATCAAGTTATGAAAACCTTCCGCACCGGGAATTGAACCCGAGACATCCATAACCGTAGTCAACGATGCTACCAACTGCGTCATAGACGCCAACGAAAAACTCCCTCCCACCAATCCGAGTCGCACGGGGCGTAGCGAGAACGATTAATTAACCACTAGTCATGTCCTAGCCCTATCCAGCTATCCGTACTCTCTTTGAAAAAAGAGAGGTTGAGCAACTGAGTAACAAACATTTCACATAGAAAAATTCTGTTGAGATACCTACATTAGGAGACCATATGCTTCACGTTGGGAGCGAATATGAAAAAAAAAACTAAAAAAGGTGAGTGAAACACAAAAACGTCTTTACTATTAACAATGCAAATGGGGCATATCGATATTTGCTTTTAAACGTATCATATTATGTTGTATTTATTTGTATATACATAATAATAGACGTTACTTTTATTGTGTTAACACTCAATTATTATTTGTGAAAAGGAATTATATTTTAAAAATAAAACAAAATTTGTTTTGCACTACTTTCAAATTTTTATAATGCTCAGAGCTTGTTTCGCTGATTGAGAGCATTATAAACTGATATAATGTTAATATAAGAGAGGCTATTTATATAAAAGTATATTAAATAATTGGTTCAAGGATTAAAAGATAATCACACAAATTATGAAATTATGAACTACTAATCTTAAATCAAAAATTCAGACACATTGAAAGTCAATTATATGAGAAAAATATAATGAGCTGATAGCAAACCTATTAGAGAATGGTAGTGGAGTCACATCAAAATAACAGTTTGGTATGGAAATGTGAAAATGGAAAAAATGGCAGATTCATTCAACTAGAACTAAAGTAAATTTTTCGGATCAAGAAAATTCGCTGAAACTTTGGTAAGTTAGGAGTTTAGGACGAAAGTCTTCTTGCTTTACATCATTGAACATTTTTTGTGTGAATATTGTTATTTATTTTTAATTGATGAAGGAACATAAATTTCTAGATAGATGTGTCAAGGCACTTTAGTCTAATGACTAAAAGTATTAAAATTGGAATAAAAAATGATTTGTTGATAATTTAATATGTTGTCATTATTTCCAAGAAATACTGTCTCTATTTATTGCACGCCGTTTCCTTGGCAATAATTCCCACAATGATATTGTGATTGTGCTGCTATTTCATAACGTGAATAGCCATAATTAATGAATAGGAGTAATTCATAGACAAGCCATTGTCTGCGTTCTACTCTATGGTATGATATATACGCTCCATGGACTGGTAACACGTATTGTTTTTGCCAAATAATAATAGAGTTCTGCAAATACCATATACTTTGTGTAATGATTTACCTTGGCTGGCTCATGACATCATATACGAATTATCGTCAATTGATATAATTAAGTTTTCTCGTAGCAGATTGCATGATGAATATTAGAGTAATTTAAGAACATTCGTAAAAATGATAATACTTTATTCACCATGAACTGAATAATATTTGCTTCTCCATTCATTAGTCAGACAACTTCAATAAAATGAATTTTAAGTTAAATATGCAGTTATGCATAAACTTTTGATCTATCAGATAACTCAAAAATGCTAAGGCAGATAACTTTCTCAAGTACAAAGCAAAATGTTGATATTTCTTTGGTTAGTAAGAGGATACTTCTAAATATTCTTTTACTGACTACACTTGGAAAGTACCCTATTGTAAAACAGCTGTTATAAATTCGAAAGGAAATTAATTTTAATAGTGGTGAGCCGACTGTTCTATTTAAAATGTTATTAACTAATACTCGATTACTGTTGTTAATGGTTATGGAATAGCTAATAGTTTTTCTCACGCGAAAAAAAACACTTTTTCGATAAAGTTAAATTATGCTAATATTCATTTTGGACACACTGTTTGTCGAAGACCAAAAAGACTTAAAAGACTAACGCGCCAATGCAGTATGCAAGGTAAAATAGGTAGGGATCGTGCTCTAATGAGGTGAAACGATGAGGTGAAGAAAATCACTGGGAAACGAATGGTTTTCTCCCTGATGCTGGAAGAGTATACAGTGGGTTATGCACTGTTTCAAAATTATAACGAACCACAGAAATTATTAAATAGATACGGTCTTGATGACACTTAATCACTTATTACTGTTAACTGACAATACTTAGTGGATAGGTATTAATGTAGTTCGAAAAATAAAACACAATTTGAGTTTCACTCTTTCCACATTTTTATTATGATTAGGATCGGTTCTGTTAATGAATTATTTTTAAACTCATCATGTTTTCTTTTACAAAATTGACTTTTAATGTGAAATAATTTTTGATTACAGATAATCAGTCATTTATTTGTAAAAGGTTTAGAAAATTTGAACTGTATACTATCTAATTTCATTTATGTGTAATTTGTATTTGTAATTCTGGTCATATTTGTTGAATCAGTTGTTTTACATACTAGGTAATTATTAACACTCAAATTTAAATAAATATCTTTGTTCAGATTTATATTTCACCGGTTGATATTGTTTGCGATGAGAAAAACCGGTCCTGATTATTATAAAAAAAATGTGGAAGTAGTACAAAACAAATTGTGTTTTATTTAAGACAAAAAAATATGTCGTTAGATTCAACAAATATTAGATATTCATTTTAATTTTGATTCGCCAAGAATTGATAGACAATATTAAATATTGTCAGTTACAGTTGAGTAAAAATTCTAATAATAGTTAAAAATATATATAAAACAATATATTTGTAAGTATATATATTAAATTAAGGTTCATTAAATAATGAACAAAACTAATAAAAGTATCAAATAAAATTGTATATTCATACAATTTAAAAATAATCTATGTACATACCTGCTAATAGTCGTGAGAGTTTTATTATTGTAATATTTTTTTTGGATTTTCTTTATTCCCTTTGTTGAATTTTATTTTCAAAGCATTCAAATAAAAGGCCGAGTTCAATAACACGTCTATAAAAAAAGCATTGATTTCTCTGGCATAAAAAAGCGATATTCAGTGATGTATAGTCGTTGAGCGAATAAGAAAGACACTAATCTATATCTACTTTTACAAAATGATCTCCTTACAAACGGCCGTGTCTTCGAGGCTTAAGTAGACCTCAAGAAAAATTCTCTCATTCGATCTTTCAGTGTAAAAATCTACCGACCGTCAAATCGACGACATTAATCCCCGCCCTGGCTGTTGAGCGTTCTAAAGGAGCAATCCTGGCACACTGAAAGGTGGATAAATAGCAAATCAATTTGCCCGTTCCAATGTCTAATCTTTCCCATTCGTGTCTCAGATATAGGGATATATATCAAGGCTTATTGTGTTGTCAGTCTCCTTTGTGGTGTAAAAGATAACGTATTTATCTGGGATGCTTAACAAATGGTCGTAATTGTACACAGGAGAAATATAAAATACTGTTTTTGGAATAAATATAAATTGAATTAAAAGAAATAATTTAAATAAATGGCGAATAACAATATTTTTATTGTTGTTTTGATATTCACTTGACGAAACATTCTGTCGTAGGGCACTAAGCACTAAAGCACCAGACAACCTTTAATCTCCTTCATATTTATCTATTTAAAAAAATGTGGAGTATTTTCTTTTCATTATAACTATTGTTACAAACTAAATAAAAGAAATATAATCGAGTTGACCAGAATTATATCTGTGTGCGAAAGACAAGAGAGTTAAGTCAAGTTAATTAAACAATGAATTAAATATTCTTAAATAACTACAATACATGCATATAGTGTAAAAAGGAAGAGTCGTTGTTGAATTGGTAAATTTCATGCAATAAACATCACATTTTTCATTAAATTTTATTTCAAATGTAAATCCTGTTTTGGCTCTATTAAAAAGTACCAATTTTCGACTTATCACCGTCTGCCACCAAGACCTAACTCAGTTATTGATGGTTTTCTTTAGTAAATATCGAAATGCATGCAAATTTGGATTATTGAGATTTTGTACAGTTCCATGTATTTTGTCACTAACGACCCGGGTTTCGCCTTTCGGCGTCTTCAGGCATTCGAGCACACGAATGGACTCGAACTGACAGGTCGTTAGTGACAAAATACATGGAAGTGTACAAAATCTCAATAATCCAAATTTGATATTGAAATTCCATCAAGCACCCTCAGTCGATGTCTTAAATTAATGAAATGTATGCAGTTTAACGATCTATATACTGATAGAATACATAAAGTAGAAGATATAATTTGAAAAAAAAAATAATACTTTAAATGAGATTATCTCAAAACTTTTTTTATGACTTAACTTATGCCAGTATACTTTCGATAAAATGACTAATTTACCATATTGCATAGGAATAGTTTAAATTCAATTAGTGAAATGTGTTTATTTTGTGAGCCATGTTTCAAGTAAATGATAAATCAATATCTAAAAAGATAAATAATGCTTTGAATGCGAAATTATCATAAGTGTTTGTGACTTAATGCCGTCTGTCAGTATATCCTCGGTATTTTGTACATGCTTACAAAAATGCAATTCGTAATATGATGGCGTAAGCAGTCACTATCTTTGCTCTTTCTGCCATTTTTAGCGAATCTCATTTTCTGATAGATACATAACAGTTATTTGTATTGACGTGTTCAGAGTAAAGTAGAATTTTGATCTGTGTAAAAGCCATTCGAACGGACGTTGCCCATAACTTATTTTATTTTTTATCTTGCTGACAAGGGTCAGCAGGCAGGGTAAGGCGAAAGACGTAAAGTAAATTTTCACCAACACCCGCTAAAATGTTTTATTATTATTGCGGACAAAATGTCGTTGGTCCGTTATTAGACCCACCAGGATGTCTGCATGCCACGATGTCTTCGTCAGATACTTCTGAATAATATTCATAAAAAAAAGATAGGATATCCTAAATTAAGATTAGTAATATTTTAGATGGTTACTGAGATAACTATAACGATATAGTTAGTCTGAAGATGCATCCTAACATGTTGAAATGAATCTATTTTTAACAGATCGTCTGACTAAAAATAAGTTCGTGCGAAAACGTCTCTCGGTGTAAGGATTAAATAAGCGAAACACGTTACATTTAGTAACACAGCCAGTAGAATAACTAAGTTATCAAATTTAATTTCGTATTAAGACTGGTAACTTAAGACAAATTTGAAATTCATTATTTTAGAGATATGCCAAACGCAATATTGTTTTAATGTCTACAAGAGCTAATAATAAATGTGCTTTTTTTCAAAATTAAAAATTTTGATTGCTGTTAATCTTTGAATAAGTTATAAAAATTTAAATAAAACAACTAAGTTTATAAAAAAATTATATACATATATATATGTTTTCTTAACTATGTTCATTCCCAATGTGGAAATAACGGCCTCCTAAAGGACGTATCTCAACAGAAGTTTTAGAAGTTATTCAGTTGCTCAAATCTCTCTTTTCGGAGAGATTATGGATATAAGAATATGGCTAAGACAAGACTAGTGATTAGCCAATTCAATCACAAACATCCATGCCTTCCAAGAAAATCCATTTTATTATTTGTTATTTATTTGTCATCACATATGTGTGAAATGACTTTTAGTATTTACAGATGTTTTTTGTTGGATTTTGACAACATTTGGAATTATCGGTTTTTGCTTTTCAACGCCTCAATTGGACTTAAATAATTGATGTCAAATGACCAAATATATCCCAATAAGTTATTTGTTAGTGAAGTAAATTAGTAAATTAAGAAAATAAGCAACATCCACAACAATTGCCACCTATAGGACTTTTAACGAGGTTATTACTTAACCTCTGGAAGGGGGGGGGGGGGTGCATGTAGTGATAAATGACGCTGCAGATTTACGATATTCGAGGAAAGGTTTTGTTTTGTGCCAGAGAATTAGGTTGAAATATGCGATTGTAAGAGAACACTCCCTCCAAGCGTGAGAATTATCAAATGCGAATTTTGGAAAACACAATATGAAAACTAAGGTGGAATAAGAAAAAAGGACAGAAGTGAACAATAAAGAAAAGGGATCATCAGTCTGTCGCAACTCGCCGAGCGAGAAATATCTACTCTGAACTGCATTATCCACATCATCATCATCCGTCCTACTGTTTAATCGTGTCACGCATTCAACATTAGATTTGTATTCCTAAAACTGTAAACATTTATATCGTATCCACAAGATGTTCGTTAAGGTATAGAGAAAACGATTGAGCTTTATGGTAAATCATTTACCCCAATGCGTTACTCCAATATTTCCGTCAACGTCTTTTCTTGCAAACTTACTGTTTACGTTTTAGAAAAAAATAGGAAAGGAATTTGACTGAATTAAATTGTGCTTTATTCTGAATTGATTTTGTAACCAAACCTTAATGTAGAATAAATTTTTATCTTGTTTCATTTTCGGATATTTTTTCTAAATTTGTATTCAAAGATTGAACGTTAGTCCGATGCTTTACGGATTTACACATACTTGAGTTTATATATTGAGGTAATGGCAGTCATAACTTAAGGCAATGAAAATAAATAATTACGACTTTCCAGAATCAAAATTTAGTAGGCTCTTGACGGTCGGTGCCGCAGCACGGTGAAGGTTAGTAGTAATGGCGTGAATCAACCATTCGGGACATCCCGTCCGGTCAGGCGGCGTACAAACTGCCGCTTCAGAAAAGGGAAAACCCCGCGTTTATGACCGCGACAAGTGGTTTGGGCTGTGTTCGTGGGATGGAGTACGGGTGGAGCGGAAACGGTCTCGGCGAAAGGGGCACAAACAAATTTATCAGCGACAGAGATGGGGGGAATTTTCCTAAACAGTTTGGTAGGGATGCGGGTTATGGTAGCCGTGCCCAACAGTTTAATAATTGTTATATAAAATATAATTAAAAATGTTTAGAGGCGAAGAGAACATTCCAGTAAAGTAATCTTCTTTTTCATTAGCAGCTGCTATTGATGAAATTAATTTATCTATAGGCAGTCTCACATATATTTTTGGGAGATACAATTACAAATTATAATTTAAGACATCGAATGAGGGTGCTTGATGGAATTTTAATATCAAAATCTAAATAACTCAAATTACAAATTAGTTAATATATAGTGCTCCGTGCGAAGATCTATGAGTACACAATAAGTCGTGATCCGATTAGGGACAGCTGGAGCAACCTTCAATCCAATCCGAAAAGTCTGGGACTCCAAGTTCCATCTATTAAAAGCACGCATTCTGACAGAGCTGCTTTACGGTTGCAAGGCATTTCATGTAAATTCACTAAAGCGCAGGGTAACCGTATACTGTACTTCCAAAATAGATACTTGCGGCGAATACTAGAGATAAGGATTTTGTCAGTAACTGAGTCGGAGGTAAGGCCGCGGACGGACCAGTCTTGGGTTGGACATGTGTTGCGGATGCCCTAAAGGAGCATGAATCCTGCCTGTCTCTTCTACCAGTTGGATGGATTCATTCACTCTGAAAAGCCGCTGATGAACATCTAAAGGATATACTCGGTGGAGCTACGGGACGCTGGGATGACTTGGAAGTGAGCAATAAGACTTGTGAGAGACAGAGAATCTTGTAGACCATATGCTCCGAGTAGAGAGCATATATGGTTGTAAAACTTGAATACAAACAATATTCGTATTCCAGATTCACATTTTATTTCTAAAATTTAATTGAGTCTTGATTAATTAAAAAAAAATGCGACAATTTTACACGCATTTTGTGTCGTCTGAAAATTGAAATTACTTTGGCATATACAATCTGTGGGAGTCGTGCCATTTTATAACCTTGTTATAATAATATTTAGTCAAAGGAAATAGTTGTTCTTCCAGCCACGCACAAAATTAATAAAATAATTACTATGCATCTTACGGTTATTAATCAATAACTTAAAAATTGTTTTCAAAAGAATACTGGTTTATGCTTTATCGCCTATGTTGGAGCTAAGTATATTAGCAGGTTTGCCTTGACTATTTGATAGTTGTTTTACATCAATTGTCACATCCTACGACGTTCAGCATTATGTAAATATACCTTACTGCCTATTTTTATCAATTAACGAATTCGGAAAATGTACGATCTTTAATTTATGAATGAAATTGTAGCTCTCTCTCGTGATTTAAAACATTAAAACAATCAGATGGATGTACAATATACGCATGCAGTGTGTACAGAAAAAGAATATCGTATATAAAAAGGCAGATTTTTACTTATTATACTATATTTATGACAATAGACTATAATGATAAAATTACCATTTTGAGCACCAGACATAAAATATGCTTCAATACACGTTTGTGTAAATAATTATTTCGCATACAAATTTACCATTCTCGAAGAACTTACAAATTTTTGGTGATTTCTATGAGTATTTAATAGACATAACCTTAAATATTGAGGGTTTTTTTTTAATAAAAGTTTTTCTTCTGATAACTGCTTGTTACTCAGTTACTCAATTTTTGTTATTCGAAGAAAGTATAGATATAAGAATAATGCTAAGGCAAGACTAGTGGTTATCTAAGCACTCTCACTACGCCTAATTTTTGGGATCGGATTGGTGGAAGGGAATTTTAGATATCACAAAAATCCATGCATAAGAACAGTAATTCATAAATCGATTTGAAAAATCAATCTGATACCAGGACTTGAACCTAAGACATCCGTAACCGTAGCCAACGACGTTGATCAGTGCAGAACGTACGGAGCCATAGGATGAGTTATAAACAGTATCTTATTAAAATTAATAAATATCATCTCGCGTGCCATTGGTTTACAGCCACTCATTTTATCAAAGGACACTGCTCAACCCAAAGAGTAAGTGCGGCGAAACTGGCTCTTGTAAAAGCCGCCGCAGCAGCAGCCTGCCACTAGTGTAGCCAAGTCTGCACCAACTTCAGAACAACAACATTTTTTTTTCATGATAACATAAGATATGTTTAGCTCTGTTTTCATGTATATGTAATACAAGTAGAAATTTCACAAATCAATTTTTTGATGGTAATTCTTGTCAAAATGTCTACAGTTATAGATCTATTTTCCCATTTTATTTTAAGCTATCTATTTTCAGTATACAATAAAGTTGGAAAAAGAAGTCGAATGTTGTGAACTTGAAGTTAAAAGACAAATTGGAATGCCTAAGGCCACGATGTCTAGGATTTGGACTGGAGAGAATCTGGAAAAGTAAGGAAATAACCAGATATACCAAAATGCGTCTAGTACGATCGCTGATCTACTCCATATGTCTTTACGGCGTGGAGACATGGACTCTAAAAGCCGCTAGACGCATTTGAAATGTGATGCTGGAAAAGGATGCCACGTATACCATGGACGGCCAGCACACAAACGCATCTATCCTGAAAGAGCTTCAAATATTGAATAAACTCTCGACCGTTTATACAAGTCGACTATTCGGCATTTTTGGACACATCGCTCACAAGTCTACCGACAATTTTCAGAAGCTCGTCGACACAGGAGAGGTTGAAGGCAACTCGCTGGATGAAAAATGTAAGACACTACACCTCTCATTACCGATGATCCTCAGAGTAGCGGAGTGCAGGAGGGAATGGTGAAAGCTCGTCAAAACAAATGGTGTTGTTGCGGTGGGTGAAAGTCGTGACCTTCATACGTGAGGAATCCGACTAAGAAGAATATAATAAAATAAGCTTATAGGAATAAATTGTGACGAATCTGGCAACACCGCATTTCCGCAAGTGCGGCGCGCTTGGCTCGCGAAACGGCAGGAAAACAATTTTGCCGAAAATTTACTCGAAGGTTTAATATTATGTAACTCTCAGGGCGGTGAAAACTTTTTGCACGCCTCTGTACTTTGGATGCTGACGCCAGATGCGGAGTGGAAATTAGAGGACTTTCTAGGACGCGGATCCACATAAGATGTTTTAGACACCAAACGCACGTGCATAATACGAGTAACGCTGTCATCATTCTAATCAATACTATGTATCCCCGAACCAGGGATTGAAACGCCGGCCGATAATATTAAAAACGGTATAGCATTGCGAAGGAAACTGCATGAAACAATACGTAAAGGATATTGACGTTAGATGACTTACGTTAGGAGCTAGATTGATGGAGTAGTTATTTAAGATTTAATGAATTGATGGTTGTGATAGGTGCTGAAATGTAACAAACAAAACACTATGTTTTTTATCATGTCCGTTCTCAATGTGGAGCTCTCAACCCACTCCTAATGGCGGTATCTCAACACAACTGTTTTTACGAGAAATTTCTCGTTACTCAGATGGTTAACGTCTCTTTTTGACGAAGAGAGTAGGGATAGAAGGATAGGACGATAAGGACAGGATAAATGGTTAGGTAATCGCTTTTTAGGATAGGATGGGTGAGAGGTAATTTTTTAGACATCACAAACATTCATGCCTACGAACAGAAATCCATACAGCGATTGAAAAATCAATTTATGAAACTGTCTGTACCAAGATTTGAAATTGAGACATCTGAACACTGCACGACGGACACGACAGACAACCGTCAGTCGTAGACAATTTAAAAGAAAATTCCTGTCTCGCACGATTTACTAGTAGCTTGAGCTGAAGGCCAAGAAAATGTTGAAATTAATTGATGAATGTCAGGCAACTGACTTCATAGAAGAACTTCAATATAAAAGCAGAGTACATTTTGTTTGACAATTAAGGTTAAATTTGGATTATTGAGATTTTGTACACTTCCATGTATTTTGTCACTAACGACCCGGGTTTCGCCTTTCGGCATCTTCAGGCATTCGAGCACACGAATGGACTCGAACTGAGAGACAGTAAACAGTGTCTAACGCTTATATAGAAGATACAAATGCGACAAATATCATTTACGAGGCAATACATTATACGTCTGAGAGCCACACCGATACCTGAGTTAAAATTTCGGAAATCGTCCTAATCCTTATTTTGTAAACACCATATTACCAGAGTGGCGAATTGTCGAAGTTTCTTTTTTTAATCTAAAGGCAGCTAAATGTTCTGATACCCTTATATCGCAAATCACTTGCTAATGGAGAACCATACGTTTAATGCGGATGATGGGGTTAAACTGTTGCATAAAAACATGGGGGATCATAAATTATTTTATCAGGAAATTTTAGAAATTAATAGAGGCCAGTTATACTCCTTACCAATCTTGAATGAGCAGCTGAACCTTCCTAATTCTCCGCTATTATATCCGATACGTTGAAACACCTAACAGATTTCACTAAATGTGGAATGATTGTATATATTTACCCATTCGTCGAATTACATCCCGTCAAAACCCACAATACTATTATAATTGTAAAATCACTGGTATTTCTAAAAGAAGTTGAAAAGCGGCAATCGCCTTCGGCAATTCGCCACTCTGGTAATATGGTGTTTACAAAATAAGGATTAGGACGATTTCCGAAATTTTAACTCAGGTATCGGTGTGGCTCTCAGACGTATAATGTATTGCCTCGTAAATGATATTTGTCGCATTTGTATCTTCTATATAAGCGTTAGACACTGTTTACTGTCTCTCAGTTCGAGTCCATTCGTGTGCTCGAATGCCTGAAGATGCCGAAAGGCGAAACCCGGGTCGTTAGTGACAAAATACATGGAAGTGTACAAAATCTCAATAATCCAAATTTAATATTGAAATTCCATCAAGCACCCTCAGTCGATGTCTTAAATTATATAATTAAGGTTAACATTAAATCGATTAATTTGGATTGATGAATAGATAAATGTCTGTCAGGTACGTAGTGCAGTGGTCGACGTCTTCGGTTACGGGTCGAGTCCCAGTTTCGTAAATAGATATTTCAATCGATTTATAGATTTCTGTTCGTGGTTATATGTGGTGTCCAAATTTCCCTCCGACCTATTCGATCCTACAAACGATGCGTACCGTACTATATTCGAAAAAGAGATGTTGAGCAACTTAGTAGCAAGCATTTCATAAAAGGTAATGCTCTCCACATTGGGAGAGGACATGGTTAAAAAAATACATTTCAAGACACATCACGCGATTGTCACTGTCAATAATGTAATACGTAAACCAATTTTAATCTACAAAATAATTCTACTTAATGTTTTTATATTGATAGAGAATCGTATAAGGTGAGGAGACGTTCAATTCTATCTCACATGTATGCCGTCAGATGGAAAGAAAATTGGAAAATATATATATACAATTTGGGCTCCGAATCCTCTCGCTAGTTCAATGGGTTTCGATTGTTGGTCGCTCAGGGTAAATTTATTGGGTTCATCCCGCCCTACGATTAATCCTCATTTAATATGTGCATTCATACATACAAATGCGAGCGTTCCCAATTAATTTGGACTTATCTGAAATTCAACGAATCCAGTCGAATGATAAAAAAACACATTTGCACAATATGTTAATATCGCAAAAGCAGTTCACATCCCTTTTGTGTTGCCTGGATTGTATTCGTTCATACGTTTGTGTTTATTGCTCCATCAGAAATCAAAATAAAACTTGAATAAAACATGATGAAAATTGATTTAGGCCTTTTTTGTATACCTACATACGCATCTAAGTCTACTAAAAACTTTTTTAAAACTTTTGATGGCAATCGATTCTATGTAAGCTGAGTAATATTTTGAGTTCAGAATAATCAATCAAAAGTCTATTTTTTTCGTTGAAAAGCTAGGTTGAACGTTGAAGTTTTTTTTCAAAAGTGCCCAAGTCCATATTAAAAAACTACTTTATTTTTTAACAATTTAAATAATTTAAGATATCGACTGAGGGGGCTTGATGGAATGTGAATATCAAATTTGAAATGTTGAGCTCTTGTGTGTTTGCGTTTCCTAGACTTAGTGATAATATTTTGTCGTGTTTTATCCTAAATATAAACAATATAAACTATTTACTATGCTTTTTGAGTTGTTATAGTGAGGGTTTATAATAATATTATTAATATTGTAGAGCTTTGCTATTTCAAATATTGTACTATAAGGACTATATATTGGACTATTCTCCCAAAGCCCAATCACTAATTGCAAAAAATACGAATATTAAATTTGAATTATTGAGATTTTGTACACTTCCATGAATTTTGTCACTAACGACCCGGGTTTCGTCTTTCGACATCTTCAGGCATTCGAGCGCACGAGCTGAAATTCGAGTTAAAATTTCGATAACTCAGGTATCAGTGTGGATCCTAGACATATAATATTTTACCTCGTAAATAATATTTGTCGTATTTGTATCTTCTATATAAACGTTAGACATTGTTTACTGTCTGTCAGTTCGAGCTCATTCGTGTGCTCAAATTCCTGAAGATCGCGAAAGGCGAAACCGGGGTCGTTAGTGACGAACTACATAGAAATGTACATAGCCTCAACAATTCAAATTTAACTATTTAAAATATAGTCCAAAAATTTGGGCAGTTGCTCCAAAGACACACCTTGGTTGACATAAGCTGCCAACTATTTTTTAATATGCTATTATGGACATAAATAGAAATACAATTTTATTTTGATTCATGATTATTATAAAGCTAAAATAGTATCAATTCCGTAATGTAATCTTTATATTATAATTTAATGAGGCGCGTTAAAATAACTGTCGAAAATTATGGAAAAGTATCCCTAAAAGTGCCACATTTAAATAAGTTAACACTAAGGTAGGTCCTTCTACATCTGGAATGAAACACCCTAATGTAGAGGGCTGGTGGAGAAGAAGCCGGAACGTTAATTTTAATGACTTTTGCGAACTCGAACCTTCAGAAGCCAGAAATAATACTTTCCAGCGGAGTTTGGGCAATTTTAGACGACTGCAAGTGGGTCTCAGGGATGAGTGATGCGACTTGTAATGTGTTCACGATATTTCGCAGCGATACATTTAACTATTAATAATAACTTAGTGCCACATACTTAAGTATTTAGTGTATTTATTAGTCACTAAACTTAAATGATAGGCTATGTGTGTATGTTTATATTATATAACATTTAACACGACGCAATCGTGTTTGGCACGGCTAAGGCGAAAATTACGCCCAGAACCCTCAACGGATTACCTCTCGCCAAGGAAATTAGCGAGAAAACAATCATTGGCAATTAAAAATAGATTCACGCATTAAATTTATTGTTACTAATCGTAGAATCTTTCATAGATATGAATGTAAAATAAGTAATTTTACACTCATATCTGTCCATGTGCTATGCTGCTAGGTTTTTAAATTTTTTTTTAGAATAAATAACTAATTTTACATTCATATCTGCATCTGTTGTGAATTTTAGCATCTATTTGGCATTTATCACAAGATGCTCAAATAATAAAATACGTTTATGTTATCCCTCCACATTAAAAAAAAGAAGCTAAAAGTTCTTTTTTTACCACATCCGCTCTCAACGTGGAGCATATGTCTTCATAACGGAGATATCTCAACAAAAATTTTCTGTGAGAACTGCTTGTTATTTAGTTGCTCAACCTCTCTTTTTTCGAAAAGAGTAGGGATAGAAGGATAGGGCTAGGACAGGACAAGCGGTTAACTAATCGTTCTCGCTACGCCCCGTTTTTTGAGGATCAGATGCGTGGAAAGGGGGGGGGGGAGTTTAGACATCACAAACATTCATGACTAGAAATTCATAATTCGAATGAAAGATGAATTTATGAAACTGTCCGCACCAAGACTTGAACCCAAGACATCCGTAACCGCAGCCAACTACGTTACCAACTGCGTCACGGATCGGAGTTTTTTCTTTAGTTCTTTAAAAAGTTAAACTAACCTTAACTTACCTTAATTATACTAGAGCTTCGTGTTGTTAAGTTAAGTTTGGTTTGGTTATGTTAGATAAGGTATGCTTAGCTAAACCATAAATTTTTATCAGATTCGGAGATGACCGATTGATTGGAACCACTGTTTAAATGCAATAGTACTTCGTAAGCTTTGTAAATTTTATATTCGGAATGAAATTAGTTAATAAAAGGATGTTACGATAAATATTGATAGGCATCAATAAAAGACCATTTTAGTCATGTCACCGAATATTTGTGATACTAAAATAATGATTATTTTATTTCTTAATAAATAATCTTTAAATTCTGAATATAACACTGTCGTTCAAAAAGGTCGTATGGTTAAAACTTTTGCAGGGGTAGTAAAATAAATCAATTCTGGTTCAATCCGATTCCAACGTGCGCAAAATCTAAATAGAAAAAAATCCCCGATGTGATAAAAAGAAATATTAATTTTCCGAGTAAAGAATTCAATTATAGTTTCTGAATATTGCGGAACGTGATCAGAAATTTCCATTGACCACAACAAAGCAACGGAGTTAAGTTGAACACAAATGAACGAAAGGTGATCGGCGATTTAAAAGGATGAATAATAGAAAATTTCAACCCGTATTCTTTTCTGTCGGGCTGTTGTCCGAGTGCTCAACATCTTTGGCTTTGGTCACGGTTTGAATTTTAGCACGGAAAGTTTTATAAATTGTTTTTTCAATCGATTTAGGGATTCGGCTCGAAAGCATAATATGCTTTCCATATTATGGCTGAATGTTGTCTCTAAAATTCTTTCCCACGCATCTGATTTCAAAAAAAGGCCGTAACGGTAGTGATTGGGTAACTGAGTACTTATCATTAATTTACAGAAGCAGATACATAAAAAATCTGTCAAAAAAACTCATCCCTAACGGTGTACTGTAGCGATGTGAAATTTGCATATGCCATTCTTGCTGCCATTTATAAGCCAACTGTGCTATTTTCAACTTTCAATTTATAAAGCTATCAATAATTTGATATGATACATACGGTACGGTCCATCGAGATATTTTCAATTTTTAACATTAATATTAATTGAT